>OU343161.1:151843888-152321388 GCA_910595825.1 Philhelius pedissequus
TCCATTAGGAGGCATATGGGAATTAAGAAACCTTTTGCCAGAGTAGTAGCTTAATATTACTGGCCAAAGATGAGGCAAGATATTGTTAAATATGTTAGAAATTCTGCGATATGCCAACAGGTGAAACCAGTTAAGCAGTCGCTCTCCCTGGGAGATGATAAGTGTAGATTTAGTAGGGCCTTTATCAAAGTCCAATAGGGGCTTCATGTATATTTTGACTGCTGTGGACTATCTTACCAAAATATCCGTAGCTTTTTGCACTTAGGTCTGCTACGGCAAAGGCAGTATGTAGGAAACTTGAAGGCAATGTCTTTTTTCTTTTTGGTGTGCCTAAATTTCTTATTTGTGATAACGTTCCACAGTTTATGGGAGGGGAATAAAAATCACTTTGCGACGAATGCTCATCGACGATTAGGTTTACTCTTAGTTAACTCAGCGGAGAGAATAAAGCAGATTATTATGTCTCTGAGAATCACCGGGTTTGGGGTTCTCAACTACTGAAAGTTGCATGTGCCATCCGTACATCGCAACACGAAGTGTTAAGAATTACACCATACTATGCTAATTTTGGAAAGGAGATGTTTGTTAGTGGTCAGGACACGTAAGGTATTAGTAATGATGGTTTAGAGAGAGAAAATGGTGTACAATCGATAGGGGATATATGTAAAAAGCTTAGGAGACTACGGGTCGATATAGCAACAAAACTTCAGGTATCGTCAAAGAAAACTGCGGAGTCATACAACCTCAGGACGAGAGATATGCAATATTTCCGAAATGATGTGTGGCGACGCAATTTTAGTCTTAATTTTAGCAATCAAATGCTGCTGATTATTATGCCGCAATATTAGCTTCCAAATTTGTTGGGCCATTTAAAATTAAAAAGCGATTGTCTCCTTGGACTTATGTCCTCGAACATGATAATGGAAAAGATGGTGGCACTTGGCACACGAAAGGCCTCATTTTCTGACAATGATTAAGTTTTCAAGTCCAAATTAGAATAACATTTTTTTTTCTTTTTCTTGTTATCGAAATTATTCTACAATACTTTGGTTTATTTTAATGCGTTGCTTGAGGCTAACAAAAATTTTGATCTGATGGATTTTTAGATATCAAGGCACACCGAAATGGAAATGTTTTTTTTTTGGTTTCCATTTCCAAGAAGGAAAGGGTGGGATTCGTCACGGCAAAATTTGTCGCGACAAGCTTGACCCTCGTCGTTTGTTTTTAATAATAATTTTTTTGACAGCTCTACTTCCACTTTACTAAGAGGAAGTGGGACGGCCATGGTCCATCAGCCATCGGCTCTTCCTCTCAGTACTGTGGAACAAAACAAGATGGATGAATGTGGCGAATTTAGCGAAATCGAAGTGTTATCCATCTAGCATTTAGGAACGAGAACTAATATTAGCATTATTGAAATCTAGATGTTACTCCGGGTGGAGAAGAGAATGGCCAACGACCCAACCCAATTTTTAAATTGCTTATATTACATTTTGTAGTTATTATTAATTGATTTACTTATTTTGTCTGTAAGGATGGACTTTAACGTTGGTTCCCACCTTCTTAAACAGTCAAAGACGATATATAGGATCTATAAGATTTACGCTCTTTCACACTAGTTTGGTTCATATTTGCACTTTGACTTTCGCCTTGACTGCAGTTTTCGTTTTTCCTTTCTTATTCCAACTAGTTTTGCGTTTTAGGTTTTTAGTTGTAGAAAATAATTTTCATTGATTTTCCTTGGTTTTAAAATTTTGTTTTCAACTGGAAGATGACTTGCATTTATTAGTGAGAAAAGGTGTGAGTAACCAGGATGGCGAGACTTCCACACGTCGGTACTACTCTGCAACTTTGCGCTGAGGTGCCAGGGGTGACGCGATTGGAAGGCCGCTGCTCCAGATTGACTGAAAACAACAAAGACTGGAATGGTAAGAAGTGTTCGTTCAGGAAAATTATCCTAGCGAACGCACTTCGAGGAAGATCGAGAAAGAGAAAACAAGTGGAGGAGAACAGAATTTTAAAAAACCGGACAAATCACGGAAATTTGATTCGATTCGAGGAATTTTTGGATAGCCAAAGAAGAAAAACAAAACAAAAAGGAAAAGGAGAGGAAAAATAAGAGTTCTAGTTAGAGGAGGAAAATTTGGAGGAATTACAAAAAAAAAAACTAAATACAAAAATTTTAACAGAAAATAATTATATATATATCGAGTTGATAGATATATATATAATTATTTTTCTCATTATTGTGTGTTATAAAAAAAATCATGTTTGCCTTACTTATAAAAAGAGATTAAGATATTAATTATCAATTTTCATTAATTATTCGCAAAATTGTGCCATATTCTGGAACCAGACGTTAATGGTTCATCCCTTGTTTTCTAAAATATTTCTTTGCATTTATATTGTAATTTCGTTTCGGAAAGATCCTGGGTTTTAATCCTATTTAAAAGGTTTCCCAGACAATAAAAATTCAAAAACATAATTCAACTATTTTTTTTCGTTGTTAGATTCATAGGTTATATTTTTTCGTCATCGTTGCATTCCGCTCCATCAAGTTTGCAATTTCCTTAAATTTCAACAAAAAAAAAAGCTGGCGCACTTTTCTATTTAACAGGTACGCTCCTGAAAAACCCATCAACACAGTTTGATTAATTAAAAAATTAATTCTTCGAATAAAAATTAATCGATCAATAAATAAAAATTGCACCGACCTAGTCGGGGTGGCAGCACTGATTTTGTCGCTTTGTTACATTCTTTTAATTAGCCGCTTTGCCCTGACATTTCTAATTTGTCAATCGGCAATTATCATCCAATTGGATAAACGTAAACATAATAAATGTAAAATTTTTATTTTAAATTTATTTTAAATTGTTTAATTAATTAATTTAAGTTAAAAAAAAAAGGAGTAACACTACTAAACAGCGTCAATTTGTTGCTACCTACAAGAGCAAGTTCGTACGTTCCAGTCGTGTATTTTAATTTTTATTGAGACGGAATTGGAGGTAGGTGTTGATTGTGCTATTGATATTATTGCAGGGAGTGGGGGAAACTACACGACACTGTGTACACGAGACAAATACATTTCCTTTTGACACAGATTGTGACATACGTCCGTACGCGTTGGTAGGCTAGTCGGTACTCAATTTCAATTTCAGTATAGACCTTATTGGTCTTTTCAAACACACTTTCCTACTGAGTTACATAGAAATTATTTTTGTAATCTTGTTAAAACCAGTGACCTACCATGACGTACCTACTGCACATCCAAGTACACGCTGCTGCTTGTGTGTCTTCACTCAGTCCTCCTTGTGTGCTTTTAAAATAAACTTATTGAATCAGAGTTATCACAGCTACGTTTTTGGTAATTTAGTATGCTTACTACTCCAACCATGTAAGAGCTTTAAAACAGTACGAACTTATTGGCACCTAGTGTGAAAGGCAAATTTTCTATCTTCCCTGTACTGAAAAGATAAATTGAACAAAGTATAGTAATCTTACTTATCCTGTTTTTTATTCTTAAATCACGCCTTCAGAAAAAACATCAACCTATTCAAATTAACACATTTTGGTGCCAAAAAAACTTTCTGGAACTCAACATTAGGAAGTCATTACCCGTAGGCATACTCCCTCCTTACAAAGAAAATATTCTGTAAATAATTAACCAATTCCTATAGTAACTTCATTCCGTGATATAGGAGAGCCACCTGAAAATCCCAAAAAACAAAATCTCCATCGGACGAAATCCCCAAAAAAAAATTTTCCAACAAGACAAAATCCCCATGGGGAAAGAAGCCATATCGACAAAATCCCCAATATACTACCTTTTTTGTCAAAATCTCCAAAAATCTCAAATAATCCCCAAAGTAATATAGTTGTCACCTACATAAACAGAAAACTTTAAAGAATTACATAAATTATACATGAAAGTTAAAGCAGTAAAGATAGACATGATGGATTTTTAAAGCATTTCATTAGAATAAATAGATCTACTATATTAAGATTTTTACGGAGTGAAGAGTAGGAGAGAAAACAACTTTACAACAATTAAAAAAATAAGACTCTATATTTACATTATCCAGATTCAGTGCATTGTTGTCTTTTTGTATATAAAAGCTTTCTGTGGCGTCAAGCTTTCACCGTCTGAGATACTTGCTAAAAGGCGCACATCATTTAAAGTGATTGGCAAATGTGGTTCTTGTAATGCATGTTCTGCAATTGCTGATATTTTAGAATCGTTGTTTTTTATGTAGTTTTGGTGGTCTTGTTGAAACTGAGCTCTTAGATTGGCCATAGTATTTTCGTCCACACTTGCATTTAATTTCGTAAACTCTAGATTTTTCCAAGTTGTCT
The DNA here is from genome assembly GCA_910595825.1 of Philhelius pedissequus. Classification (NCBI taxonomy): domain Eukaryota; kingdom Metazoa; phylum Arthropoda; class Insecta; order Diptera; family Syrphidae; genus Philhelius; species Philhelius pedissequus. The sequence continues at coordinate 151,848,242 of OU343161.1, forward strand.
TTTTTGTCCATAACACTTGTCAGCTTGTGTTTTAATTTATATTTATTAGAAAAAACCAAATTCATTGTTGCAGTGGAACACTGTTCTAAGACCATTCGTGATGGTTGGAGCGAAGGTCATTGACACTCGACTGAAATCAGTCGGTTGTGTTGATTTTTTCCGCGTGTTAAAGGTTTAGAGATGTTGTTTATTATGTTTGTTTGAATGTTGACGTATTATATTTTCAATTAAAGATGAACCATGATCCGGGTGGCCGTGGCGCGATAGTGTGTTCGCCTGTCAACCTCATGGTCACAGGTTCGATCCCTGCCGTAGTCTATGTCTTCTTATTTTTCCATTAAAAGCCAATTCTAAAAATAAATGTCTTACAATGAGTTGCTGGTTTACTCATTACATGCTGTTCAGGCATAGAACTAACAACATGTGATTGAGTAAAACTAGTATACCGATATAATATGACAAATAATAAAAAAAAATTAATGCGAATTATAAGGGACATCGATAAATAAGACACGGAAATTTCTCCGCATTAGTTCAGCCGCCATCCCTGGAGATAAAATCTGAGACAACAACCACCTACAGTCTCCGAATATCGCGCCACACATCTTTCCTATCATTCTTTCTCTTTCTTAACCTCACCCTCACGCCCGCGCTGTGTTGAAACATTTAAAGGGTGTTCATAATCCCTTGAGCGCGTGTAGATTATAAAAACAAACAAAAAAAAAATTTACGTATGCTGTGTTTAATATATGTGTGTATTCTTGTTTATAATATTTGTTAGATAATGGTAAACTAACTAGTCTATGTGCCATAGAATGGTAGGCTGCTAATTTATGTTGGACATGTTCAAAAGCATTTCTCGGTGTATATCTGGAGGTATTGGGTGGTTTGTGATAAATTGCTATGTTGATTCGATTTTTTGTTTTTTTTATTAATTTTAAATCTAAGAAGTTTATTGTTAAATTTTCTTCTAATTCATAGGTAAATTTGATGCTGTTGTGTTGGGAGTTCAAGATATAACAAATCATTTACCTTATTTCTTTTGACGATTGTGAAGATCAACGTAGCGAAACCAGGTTTGTGGAAGACGGCCTTCCTGTTTAATTGCATTTCAAAGTCAGCCATGAATGTCTCCGCAATTAATGGTGAAAGCGGGTTGCCCATACTCGTTCCGAAGTTTATTTTGAAGAACCGCCCTCTAAATTGAAACTAATTCGTATTCATGCACATTTCCAAATGCATACAATTTAAAAAATGTAGTTGACTTAAATTAAATGGTGTTTTATTTTATTTTAATTTTAATTTAATTAAAATCAATACGTTCGAGTCAGCGTTATTGTTCATCATTTTAACAATTTATCATACACCATGTCTTCTATTTCCTGATTAATGTCAAAAAAGTTTTTTTTTCACTGATTTTCCGTTGGGAATTTTTTTGTGAGATTTTCTCTTGGGGATTTTGCCTTTCCTCCATTTTTACTTGGGGATTTTTTCTTGGGGATTATGTTTTTGGAACAAACATCAGGAACCCGTGACTTAAGTGTCTTATGTGACTCCCAACTTAATTTGCGTCCCACATTGATAGTATCATAAGCAAAACTAACAGGATTTATTAAACGCTGCGCTGGTCTAAAGAACTTGCCGATCATTACATGTGTCTCCAAGAGCAGGATTTTCTAGTAGGCTAGATAGCATTCTATAAAAATTTCTCATAGGGACCACAAATAGCATACTGTAAAAAATCCATACCAAACATTGCTCAGCTCATAGCATTGTATCGATAGTATACAATTTGGCTGCCATTTTCACTTTGAATTCCTTTTGTTGAACCTTTTTTTAATTCTTGTAAAGCTCCCAGAGCAAAAACACAGCGATACGTCTTCCATTGCGACATTTGCACGATTGAAATAGTACGCTATGACATGCCCAATGCCAAATTTTCTAACATTCTATTTTGTTTCTTTCTATCAAAATGACAGATAGTAAACTATAAAAAGAGAAGGCGGTGACACCGTGTTACGTCAGTAAATACATTTATATGACTTTCGTTAGGCTACTTCTCGAATATTCATCTCAGGTCTGGTCTCAGTATTATCAATTCCAAATTGAACGAATTAAAGCCGTCCAGCGCGGATTCATACGTTTCCCTTTACGTGGTCTGGGTTGAGATGATTTTTTCAACCTTCCACCCTATTCAGAACGTCATAAACTTGTATCCCTATATATACACACCATAACAATGCTGATATTTTTGTCTTTCATCAGTCATTAAATGGACTTATTGATTGTCTATTCCTCCTCCATAAGATTTCTTTTCATACAAATCCCCGCCGTTTTAGATCTGTTACCTTATTAACACTCCAATAGCAATAACAGACACTTTGTTTGACACTTGTCAGACCCCTACAATGGGGCGTTTTGTCTGGCAGACACCTTTAACGTCAAAACGCCCCACCGTAGGGTTTTGACAAGTGCCAAACATAGCTTGAGACACTATCCCCTTTAACATATCAAAAAACCAGCTTTGATAAAATAACATAGTTGAGAATGCACTGTTAAAACTACATATCTCCGAAAAGCCCCAGCTTTGAAAATTCGGAATGTCCATTCGTTTTTATCTACTTTGGTACCTATATGCAGAAAAAAAATCAGCTATGATAAAATGATGTGTCTGCCTGCCCTGGGCTCTTAATCTATTAATAAAATTGATAAATTAAAATAAAAAGATTTATTTTTTAAACGCGAGATATTGTAACTATTTATTTTAAATTTTCCTAATTCGATATTATTTATTATATTTTGGCAGATAGTCGGGTATCAGCTAAACTGCTTCCATCTGGTAGACTGGGTGAGGTGCACTGATCTTGGAAGTTTATATCAGCTGGTGTTGAAGTATTGTCAACTTCAAAAAGAGACGAAAGGTGTTGATCAGGTCCGTATGGTGAATTTCATTTCCTTTCCGTAATGATCTTATACAAAAAAAATCCCAGCAAAGGACTCGGATCCTATAACTCACTTAAAATACATATGCTGCACAGCCTTTAGGAGTATTAAACTTATTTTATGGGACCCTGAGGATTTTTTTTGTTGAGAAAAATGAAGAAAAGCTATTTAAGCCAGGAAGAAATATTGAAGACAAACTACTCGGCTTATAGTAAGAATATTAGTAATACTACTCCGAAAATACAGGACTTATGTCCAATCTTCGACAAATAATTGTTAATTAAAATTTGTTGTAATTTATGAAATATTGTGTTACAATTTTATTTCCCGATACTAAATTAATATTATGTTAAAAAGTCCGACTTTGGATTTTCGTATCCACAAACCAGTTAACAAAACAAACTAATAGAAACGAATTTAAATATAAAATGCACAACCGATGTGCTCGCGATAGGAAGATTTCGATAACTGAAATCTTTTGAGACGGTGATCGGTCAGATCAGTTAGTTGCATTCAGCATATAAAATTGTAACAGAGTAGCAATTAAAGTGCTACCTCCGGTTTCGCTTAGCGACGAATGGGTTTGTTTTTTTTACTGTATTTTATTAATTAAAAATTATTAATAAATTATTAAAAAAAAGGTATCTATGAAAAAGAATTAATCGACCAACGATGGAACTACAGGAACGTTTAAATTCGCGGTTAAAACTTTCCAAAGCCAAATTTGACCTAGAGAAAATCCCAACAAAAAAAGAAAGTACTGCCAATAAATTTCCAAAAGGAATTATGTAAAATTATTTGGGAAATAAAATTTTAACAATTGGCGCCCAACGTGGGGTAGATAGGGGTGAGATATGTTGCGGTAAATCTTACCACAACAAGTTTCACTTAAAAATAAATCATAAATGGCGATGGGCATCCGTCGAAAATATTATTTCTCTCTCTTAGTCTGGGTCGGTTGGAACGGCGACTTTGGACGTGTTAACCTGATTTTCGTCTTTACTACGGGCATTTTAACTCTTTTGTTCGTTCGTTAATTTTTCCTAAAGTCACCTTTGTTCCGTTCTTTTTTCTTGAAACATATACATAATAACTGCTAAAGTAACTTTAAATTGATAATCAAGTTGTTGTGGTGGAACTACCTCCCTAATTAAACTATGAGGGATATTGTAAAGGCTTCCCTAATCCGCAAATAATGTTGGCTAAAGAGTTGATCTGTTTTTAATCTGTAAAATAAAAAGAAGGCCAAGGAGCCGAAGTATATCTTTTCATGATCAGATTCAAAGTGACTTTATTGTTTTCAACTTAGGCTATTTATACAAAATTTACATTTCTTACACACTAAGCATTCAGACCATACATATAAAATCTTAAACATACATACAACTTTTTATATTATAGGCCAACGGACGCACAAAGTAGTTGGGAAGCATACTTGGTATGTCATCAATTTCATAACAAATATACATGCCCCATTCACAATGCACAAATGTATCCAAATATTATTCAGGTATTCTCGCTACAAAACATGCAGTGCAATGAACCTTAGAAAATATATAGATACACTTGACCAAAGCAAAATAATTTGAAGCGTCAAATGGCATTGAAAATTCTATTGCATTTTTGTAAGGTTGGTTCTAGTGAAATGTGAGTGCATCGGTTGCCTATTGCAACGTCTTGTATAAGGCAATAACCGGGAATGAATTAAATATTTTTGATAGTGTATGCGATCTACATCCTCACTCTCTTAGAGAAAAAAAATTGTGTTCTTCTTTTATTTCATTATTAATTTTTATTTTACTATTTACACCATTTAACTCTATTATTTCGTATGGTACTTTATATGGACTCTAGTTTTTTCCCTATTCCCTACTTATAAATATACCTTATCTCCTATCTTTATTTCTAATGGGTTTGAAATTGTATCTATTAATACCTTTCTCTCTATTTTACTTTTATCTAAGAATTTCTTAGCTATTAATCTCATTTGACCTAATCTAAATTTTAATTCTAAAGTGTAATTTTCAGTATTATATATAGGGCTTGATGTATTGTTAGTTGAATCCTCGGGTAGTTTAAGTAATTTTTCGTATTTAATTCAAATGGTGATTTTCCTAAGCTAGAATGCGGTGTCGTATTATAACTAAAAACGAAATATGGAATAAAATCATGTCTTTTATCTTCTTTTGCAAAGGAAATCAAATATTCATTTAGCACTCTATGATTTCGTTCTATAGAACCTAAAGTTTCTTGATGATAGATGTTGATGTTACATGATTTTTCTTTCTCTTTTTCATCAATAACTCTTATTGGAGGATTATATATCAATATATTTAATCTTGCATCTATTTCATATCGTGTTTGTAAATTGTTATATAGTTTCTTCAATTTGTGTACACTTATGTGTTCAAATACTTCTTTATTATTTGCAATAGCTAGTTGCTTAATATTTTCATTCTTTATTTTGAATACTAGCTTCTCCATGTTTTGACCTAAATCAAGATTTTGATTATCGCTAGAATATAGCTATATCTTTATTGCTTACATTCATCTTAGTATAGGCTTCTCCTCGAAAACCTTAGTTTAGATGAGGATTTTCGTTAATGTTCATTATTTGTATGTGGCGCCTTTTTAAATTTCAACTTTTTGATATTTGCTACTTCAGCTAAAGAACTACATTCCCAAGTGTATATATCATTAGTTTTTTAATGCTGTATCCTTTATATTCTTTTTATTCATATTTTTATTTGCCACTTTAAACTTTTTTGTTCTTGTCATTATATTTATATTTGATGTTGGGATCATTTCCTTCAATAGTTCTGAGGTGTCTTCTTCTATTTTGATATTTATTGGATAAAGTGTTTGCGTTCTTGCAGGTACAATAATATTTTTTGACTTAGGAGGCTGTGTGAACATTGGGAGAATGAAATCATCATTTTTGATGAAAATAGATAGAGTAAAGTTTTCATAATCTATTTTACAATTATTTTTTATTAGAAAATCTCTTCCTAGTATACCATCAGTAATAATTGGGAAATTGTCCTCTACTATTTGGAATTTTTGTTCGATATATTTATTTTTAATTATTAACCTAAAGAATATGTTTCTGAATTTGAAACTCCTCTAATGGTTATTTTATCTGTTGTGTCTATTTGTCATTCTGAAATGAAACTACATCTTTTTAAAATTGAGGTATCTGCACCCGTATCTATTAAAAGTTTTTAGTCTTTAAAAGTAATGGTAGAATGAGGTATAATATAATTTGTCACTTTGAGATTTAGGTTCAGTATTGCCTTTATTATCTTTTTGTTAAAACTTGTTCTGAGTCTTTCTGGGCTTTGGTGCTTCTTTTCCGAACATTCACCATAGCTTACTGTTCTTTGGTTTTGATAATTATATCTTGCATTATTATATCTATTTTTATTGAATCTGTTATTACCATAATTACTATATCTGTTAATGCTATATCTCATATTATTGTTAATATAACTGTTATTATTACTTCTATTGCTAATGTTACTAGTGTTGTTGTTTTGATATCCTACTCTATTGAATCTTTTATTTTTATCTGTATTAAAATTTTGGTAGTTTCCTATGGAGGTGTTTATCCTCAAATAGTTAACCTGTGCAAATTCATTGGGCGAATCTAACTCTGCAGCTAATTTTATTGCTTCATTAGGTTTATTTGGTCTTGCTGAGAAAACTGTTGATTTTGTTGGTTGTTGTAAACCAGTCTTAAATGCATTTTAAACTAATTTATCATATATTTTGCAAATTGTTTCCCTATTTTCATTTCCATGCTCTAATAATAGTAGGGAATTGAACTCTGAAAACAATGTTTCTATTTTTACTGCAAAGATAGTGGTTGTGCTAGAATGTTGCTCTTTATCTGTTCTGTTTCTGTTTTATGATATAATATTGGCTTCAATCTAACCAACAAGGTATTTATAATTGTTTTTAAACACCTCTGCTCCTGATTTGTTTCTTTCAGTGACCCTAATTTTTATACAAATTTTTATTTCAATATTTCATTTTTTTTTAGCAATTATATCAACAATATTTCTTTTTTTCTTGTACATTTTTGTTTTTTATTCTAAAATTTCAGTTATTTTTCTTTGTAAAAATCTAATTCATTTTAGGTTTACAAATTCTTATCTTTTGCTATTGTGCTACTGTAATTTTTTTTTACATTCAAATGTTACAAATCTTTTGAGAATTTACAAGCATTTATATATATATAATTTTTTTTGAATACCTACTATACATACTTAATTTAAAACAATTCTGTATTCTGTTCTATTGAAGAACTTAAAAATTGGTGAAACTACATATTTACATTTTTGTTTTTCTTTTTTTGTTTGTATAAAAACATATTCATCATTAATGGTAACGCCACGTTCCAGACTGTTCCACTTTGCTGAATACATTTATTTTTGTAATTAAGGGCTGACAGTTATCATCAACCATATCTTTGAAAATTGAAAATTTATCATCGAAAAAGTTACATATGGATGATTGAAGAGTTTGTAATCGTCTTTCATTATAAGTAAAGCCTGGATTGTAAGGCATTTGATTCTCGTGTGCATCTTGGTTGGCAACAGTTGCGCTGTTATAATAAAATGGATTCATATTGTAGTCTCTCGTTCGGTTCTATATAATTTAGTAAATTTTGTCAAGATCGCCATGTGGTGGAACTACATCCCTAATGAAACTATGAGGGATATTGTAAAGGCTTACCTAAGCCGCAAATAATGTTAGCTAAAAAAATGACAGATAGTATACTATAAAGAAGAGAAAGCGAAGACACCCTGTTACGTCACTAAATACATTTATATGACTTTCGTTAGGCTACTTCTCGAATATTCATCTCAGGTCTGGTCTCAGTATTATCAAGTCCACATTGAAGGAATTAAAGCCGTCCAGCGCAGATTCATACGTTTCGCTTTACGTGGTCTGGGTTGAGATGCTTCTTTCAACCTTCCACTCTATTCAGAACGTCGTAATCTTGTAGGCCTATATATACCCACCATAACAATGCTGATATTTTTTTCTTTCATCAGTCATTAAATGAATATATTGATTGTCCTTTCCTCCTCCATAAGATTTATTTTCATACAAATCCCCGCCGTTTTAGATATGTTACCTTATTTCCACTCCAATAGCACGGCACTGAATACGGCCAAAATGTGCCATTAACTAAAATGTTGGGTACATTCAATAATTTGACCTTAACTTTAGCAAACCTGCCTTAAAACTTGAAAACCGGACTTATGATATTGATTTAAGACTGTTCTTTTTTTGAAAGTTGTATTACTCGTATACTGATTGTTTAGAATTAAATTACTTTTTTGTATATAAAATGTGCAATATATATTGCTAATTTAGAATTAAATTTTAGTTCTAAGTAGCTTGTATAAAGCCTAGTAATAAATATATTGAGTTTGACTACTATAATCCATAGCATTGATTAAACTGTCAAACACAGTTAAAACATTTATACTGTCTTCTTGCAGGAATCTAAATAAACCCAAATTCTTAAAAATATTTGAGTTGAAATGACATTCATCCTCAACTAGAAATGTTTCGTACAGAAACACCAAGTCATAGAGATTAATAAAATTGAAAATTAATATAAAAAGATTTATTTTTAAACCTGATATAGTGTAACTATTAATTTGAAATTTTCCTAATTCGATATTATTTATTATGTTTTGGAAGACGTCGGCTTCTTTACCCTATGTTAATAGCCGGGTATCAGCTAAACTGCTTGCATCTTGTAGACTGGGTAAGGTGCATTTATCTCGGAAACTTATATCATCTGGTGTTGACGTATTGAGAGACGAATGGTGTCAGGTCAGTAAGGTAAATTTCATTTCCTTTCCGTATTGTAAAAGACTAGGATCCTATAGATGTAATAAACTACCCCTGATGCAGTCGAGAAAGACCGACGAAACGTAGGGAAAAATTATGAAATAAAGTTTTTTTATTTGGATACAAAAGTGAGTGACCAAAATACCCGATTAAACATTTACATTAACAGTATATACAATTGGTCAATTTATTATTAATTCAATTATTATATAATTATTACATAAGGGAATAAATGTTGTTAAGCTTGACCACAAATAAGCAGTACAAGTAGTGAATCAAGTAATAAAATCGAGCGATTTTTAGAATTAAAACTTAGTTCTAAGTAGCTTGTATAAAGCCTAGTAATAAATATATTGAGTTTGACTACTATAATCCATAGCATTGATTAAACTGTCAAACACAGTTAAAACATTTATACTGTCTTCTTGCAGGAATCTAAATAAACCCAAATTCTTAAAAATATTTGAGTTGAAATGACATTCATCCTCAACTAGAAATGTTTCGTACAGAAACACCAAGTCATAGAGATTAATAAAATTGAAAATTAATATAAAAAGATTTATTTTTAAACCTGATATAGTGTAACTATTAATTTGAAATTTTCCTAATTCGATATTATTTATTATGTTTTGGAAGACGTCGGCTTCTTTACCCTATGTTAATAGCCGGGTATCAGCTAAACTGCTTGCATCTTGTAGACTGGGTAAGGTGCATTTATCTCGGAAACTTATATTATCTGGTGTTGACGTATTGAGAGACGAATGGTGTCAGGTCAGTAAGGTAAATTTCATTTCCTTTCCGTATTGTAAAAGACTAGGATCCTATAGATGTAATAAACTACCCCTGATGCAGTCGAGAAAGACCGACGAAACGTAGGGAAAAATTATGAAATAAAGTTTTTTTATTTGGATACAAAAGTGAGTGACCAAAATACCCGATTAAACATTTACATTAACAGTATATACAATTGGTCAATTTATTATTAATTCAATTATTATATAATTATTACATAAGGGAATAAATGTTGTTAAGCTTGACCACAAATAAGCAGTACAAGTAGTGAATCAAGTAATAAAATCGAGCGATTTTTAGAATTAAAACTTAGTTCTAAGTAGCTTGTATAAAGCCTAGTAATAAATATATTGAGTTTGACTACTATAATCCATAGCATTGATTAAACTGTCAAACACAGTTAAAACATTTATACTGTCTTCTTGCAGGAATCTAAATAAACCCAAATTCTTAAAAATATTTGAGTTGAAATGACATTCATCCTCAACTAGAAATGTTTCGTACAGAAACACCAAGTCATAGAGATTAATAAAATTGAAAATTAATATAAAAAGATTTATTTTTAAACCTGATATAGTGTAACTATTAATTTGAAATTTTCCTAATTCGATATTATTTATTATGTTTTGGAAGACGTCGGCTTCTTTACCCTATGTTAATAGCCGGGTATCAGCTAAACTGCTTGCATCTTGTAGACTGGGTAAGGTGCATTTATCTCGGAAACTTATATCATCTGGTGTTTACGTATTGAGAGACGAATGGTGTCAGGTCAGTAAGGTAAATTTCATTTCCTTTCCGTATTGTAAAAGACTAGGATCCTATAGATGTAATAAACTACCCCTGATGCAGTCGAGAAAGACCGACGAAACGTAGGGAAAAATTATGAAATAAAGTTTTTTTATTTGGATACAAAAGTGAGTGACCAAAATACCCGATTAAACATTTACATTAACAGTATATACAATTGGTCAATTTATTATTAATTCAATTATTATATAATTATTACATAAGGGAATAAATGTTGTTAAGCTTGACCACAAATAAGCAGTACAAGTAGTGAATCAAGTAATAAAATCGAGCGATTTTTAGAATTAAAACTTAGTTCTAAGTAGCTTGTATAAAGCCTAGTAATAAATATATTGAGTTTGACTACTATAATCCATAGCATTGATTAAACTGTCAAACACAGTTAAAACATTTATACTGTCTTCTTGCAGGAATCTAAATAAACCCAAATTCTTAAAAATATTTGAGTTGAAATGACATTCATCCTCAACTAGAAATGTTTCGTACAGAAACACCAAGTCATAGAGATTAATAAAATTGAAAATTAATATAAAAAGATTTATTTTTAAACCTGATATAGTGTAACTATTAATTTGAAATTTTCCTAATTCGATATTATTTATTATGTTTTGGAAGACGTCGGCTTCTTTACCCTATGTTAATAGCCGGGTATCAGCTAAACTGCTTGCATCTTGTAGACTGGGTAAGGTGCATTTATCTCGGAAACTTATATCATCTGGTGTTGACGTATTGAGAGACGAATGGTGTCAGGTCAGTAAGGTAAATTTCATTTCCTTTCCGTATTGTAAAAGACTAGGATCCTATAGATGTAATAAACTACCCCTGATGCAGTCGAGAAAGACCGACGAAACGTAGGGAAAAATTATGAAATAAAGTTTTTTTATTTGGATACAAAAGTGAGTGACCAAAATACCCGATTAAACATTTACATTAACAGTATATACAATTGGTCAATTTATTATTAATTCAATTATTATATAATTATTACATAAGGGAATAAATGTTGTTAAGCTTGACCACAAATAAGCAGTACAAGTAGTGAATCAAGTAATAAAATCGAGCGATTTTTAGAATTAAAACTTAGTTCTAAGTAGCTTGTATAAAGCCTAGTAATAAATATATTGAGTTTGACTACTATAATCCATAGCATTGATTAAACTGTCAAACACAGTTAAAACATTTATACTGTCTTCTTGCAGGAATCTAAATAAACCCAAATTCTTAAAAATATTTGAGTTGAAATGACATTCATCCTCAACTAGAAATGTTTCGTACAGAAACACCAAGTCATAGAGATTAATAAAATTGAAAATTAATATAAAAAGATTTATTTTTAAACCTGATATAGTGTAACTATTAATTTGAAATTTTCCTAATTCGATATTATTTATTATGTTTTGGAAGACGTCGGCTTCTTTACCCTATGTTAATAGCCGGGTATCAGCTAAACTGCTTGCATCTTGTAGACTGGGTAAGGTGCATTTATCTCGGAAACTTATATCATCTGGTGTTGACGTATTGAGAGACGAATGGTGTCAGGTCAGTAAGGTAAATTTCATTTCCTTTCCGTATTGTAAAAGACTAGGATCCTATAGATGTAATAAACTACCCCTGATGCAGTCGAGAAAGACCGACGAAACGCAGGGAAAAATTATGAAATAAAGTTTTTTTATTTGGATACAAAAGTGAGTGACCAAAATACCCGATTAAACATTTACATTTACAGTATATACAATTGGTCAATTTATTATTAATTCAATTATTATATAATTATTACATAAGGTAATAAATGTTGTTAAGCTTGACCACAAATAAGCAGTACAAGTAGTGAATCAAGCAATAAAATCGAGAGATTTTATTGCTTGATTCACTACTTGCACTGCTTATTTGGGGATTTTCTCTTGAGGATTTTATTTGTGAGATTTTATCTTGGGGATTTTGTCTTTGCTCCATTTTCACTTGGGGATTTTGTGTTTGGGGATAATGTTTATAGCAAAAATCACCAACCCACCGTCTGTCCCATGTCTTTTACGTACTTCATAATAGTTTAAGATTCGGATTGAATCTTTCGTAGACCTACTCTCACGCGATCGTTCTTCGAATACCTGCAATCGTTACTTTTCCAAGATGCTTTAAGAGCAAGCCTCTGGCTGATGGACCAGGTTCGCTCTGAACTCTGCCAGCATTTTGGAGCCGTAACAAGAAAAGGAGGGATTGAAAAGGAGCGAGTAGGCAAGTGAAACTTGTTGTTGTAAAATTTACCGCAACAATTGGTTTGCAATATTTTAGTTATTTTTTGTTCTGTTATTTATTTAAAAACACTTTACTAAGATGAATTTTGATAACTTTTTCTGAAAAGCCAAAAAAGCAATGAAGCCAAATTGGCATTATTTCGATTTGATAAATTAAGTATAATCAACCTCTAAATTGAGTCATATTTCGTTTCTGAAAACGCAATTTTTAAAATTTGGTTTTATTTCGTTGGTTTTATTTCACTACATCTAACGTATTTGTTTTAAAGATACATCTACTTCACAAAATACATACCTGAGGTTTGACCTGCATATGCTACTATTAAAGCTGTCATCAAAAGTGATCCACAGACAAGTCCAGCCACACAAAAAGCACGCTTTTGGGAACACACGATGATTGTATTTTTTCTATTTCGAGCATTGTCCTCTCCACCTAAAAATATTTTCAAATGTCGATCTTTATGATATATATACTTTATATTTCGAAAAATCGAATGTAAGTAGATTGATAAATAATCGCTTGTTTTTATAAAGTTATTACAAAAAACCCCGTCATTTTGGAAGTTAACACTAAATTTACAGTTCACATTTAAAAAAAAAATTTAGTTCTTGTGTTGGAAAGAGTACGATAACTTAGGCGCCAAGAAATAATAACGGTTTTTTTATAGAACAGTTCAATACAAGAATTTTTTACTATGGGATGGGGTCTATCTCCCCCAGTTTATGTAGGAGGGGTAGTTTCATAAAAAATATTAAATTTATATATTTTTCCTATACAATTTCAATTTTTTTTACGTCTTGATTTTTAATTATAAAAATTTAAAAAAAATTCAACAAATTGTTTTACAAATTTTAAAAGAATGTGTTAAATTTGGTCATACGCCCTTGTAAAGTAAATTTATAAATGCCATTATTTTTACAGTTTGTGAAACAGCTGAATGTGAATCGTATCATTGTATTTAAGAACCCCCTCTAAATTTTACCAGAGAGAAGAATAAAAAAATCAAATACACGCATAAACAATATTCGAAGAACTACTACATACGCTCTCGCAAAATCAAAACAATTAAATTTTGATGGATGGCCGGATTAAAATTGAGCGATCAAGGAAATATAATACATCTTTATTTTAAATTATTATTTTTTTTATATTTATTATTCTCAACGACCTTATCGCGATTGATTTATTAATTCATATAATTTGAACGTATTCATCCGGCGTTTCAACAAAATTACATTTGTCGTGGTCACGGGTCAACTCAATTAATAAATCAAACGCGGTAAGTCCGTTAGGAAAATTAAATATAAAAATGTATAAAAATCGCGAAGATATAAGCTTAATATCTTAAACTATTATGTTTGAACATATGTGTATATCTATTGTTGTATGGTTTTAGTCTTAATGTTCAATATGGATGAATGTAATTAAAAATTCGATTATTCATTCTTCTTTTCCCAACATTTGTCAGGTTGTTTTCTGGCATCTTCGGGGGTGGATTTCATTAGGCACCTTTAGAAATGAAATACAATAAATGTGTGATCTTTCGTGATTTCGAATACAATAATTGTAATTTAATTCACTTACTTTGTTTAAAAATAATATTCAAGTGATCTTATATTAAAGCAACCAAGACAAACTATGACATATTGGTTTTGAATTCTTGAACATTGCAATGACCGCGAAAAATAGAGTGTGGCAAAGCATTCCACATTCGCGTAGTACGGCTAGAGAACGAATCTCTGAACTTGATATTAGGATCTAAGTTGTGCTCGAGGGTATACTGATGAGCATTCCTAGAGACGCAAGTATTACGGTTAAATTGTTTGAGGGGACGGATGCAACTGGCTATTTCGCTAGAGCATAATCCGTTAAAATAACATTAGAACGATTGAGACAACAAACTTTACGCCAGTGTTCAAGCGAAGTAAATGATTCAACGAGGGTATTATCACCAATCATTTTAAATGCTCTGCGTTCAATACTGTCCAAGAGACTTAAGTTAATTAGTGGATTCCCAGTCCAAAGATGGGAATTATTCTCTGGATTTGGAGGTATATAAATCTTATAGATAACAGCTAGATCAGAGGGGGAGAAAAATTTCTTGCATTGTCTCAGGCAACCCAAACATCTATCGGCATTTTTGGTGACATCGCGTGGTTGGAGATAGACATATCGGGAATTTCCAGATGTTCAGTTTCCTTGGTGCAACTGCCACTCATTGATGGTGTTAAAGGTGGTAAGTTAAGCTTTAACGACAGTAGGATGCATTAAATTCTACTCGATTTTTGATTCTTCCTTTAACAATGCTGTCTAGGTCAGACTTTAATGAGCTTATCATACATTGCCGTTGAAGATCCACATCCAAAGAGCAGGGAGGTGAATCTAGAAACGAATATGAAAAGCTGAGAGTACTAATGTCAGCGAAGCAGGTTACTGGATTAGATGTTTCAGACAGGAGATCATTAATAAAGATACGAAAGAGTGTCTGGGACAGAACAGAGCCCTGGGGCACACCAGCATTTATGTTGTGCTTATCAAACTTAAAGCCATCCAATACTACTTATATTGAACGGTCTGAAAGGTAATTTCTAATCCAAAGAAGGAGGGATTCGTCAAAAAAGGCTTGATGCCAAATTCTATCAAATGCGTTGGTTTTGAAATATAAAGCGCAATAATCTTACTTTCTACAACACGATGTAAAAATTTGCGCCACTGTTCGGTGAGATATACCCTCAGATAACGAGTGAACCTATCATTGCGAAAGCCTGCCGGGCAAAGAGATTAGCTTTCCATTTCAGAATTTGCATTCGTGCATTTTCCGTTTCCTGCTTCAATACCGCGTATTCATAATCATACCACGGGTTCTTTTTCCTGGGTGGTTGGTAGCCTATGGTGGTCGTGGCTGTCTTCTTAATGATGTCGCGATACTAGTTCCACTGGTTGTTTACGCTTGTGGCTGGGGGTACGGCAGAGATGCTGATGCAGAGGGTTTCTCAGATGTGCTAATGCAGGCTATGTTGAATTTCTTCCTTTGGGCGGTCTTCGTTTTGTTTTCGTTTGACAGTCGGGCTATGAACTTTGACACAACAAGAAAGTAGTCAGAGTCCACGTTTGCACCTCGGAAGGTCCGCACGTCCGAGATGTTTGATGCGTGCCTTGCGCCAATTGGCACGTGGTCGATTTGGTTGGTTGTTCGACCATCTGGAGATCGCCAGGTTGCTGTGTGTATCCTTCGCCTGGGGAACCTAGTGTTACTTATCACTGTATTACGATCTGCAGCAAAGTCAATTAGTCGGTGGCCGTTATCTGTTCTCGTTTCGTGGAGGTTCTGCTGTCCAACTAATTCCCCAAAGATATTTTCATTCCCGACTTTAGCATTGACGTCTCCGAGCACGACTTTGACATCGTACTCCGGACAGGCTCTGTAGGCTCCGGGAGGTCATTAAACTCCGCCTTGTTAGACTCCTCAGCTTTATCGGTAGGGGCGTGTGCACATATTAGGCTGATGTTTTGGAAGGTAGCTTTGATGCGGGGGAGCCGATCGCTAATCGGCTTAAAATTGATGACTTTCCACCTGAGTCGATTTCCCGCAACGAATCCACATCCCAACATTTTCTTTCTTTCATGACAACTGTAATAAATGTCGCAATCTTTTCTTTTCGTTATTCCTGATTTTATCCATCGTAATTCCTGGACCGTGGTAATGTCTATCTTGTACCGCGAGATAACAGATTCAAGTTTTGAGTAGCATGAGGCGTATAGAGTGTCCTTATATTCCAGGTCGTAGGTCATACTTTTTTTTTCGTTCCGCGTCTGGTTGCCATTTGAGTGGGTCGTTATCCCAAGATTCACGCGTCTCTCTCATAACAATTGTATTTTTACTGTGGTCGGTTCGTTAGCCCACCGCACTAACCACCAATCTGTAGAGCCATGGGTTTAATGTTGCAATTCGTTCCTGGACATTCGCACTTACAAATTTAGCAAGTCATGACATAAAGTCAAGACCAAGTCCGGTAGCTACCGACTTGAAGGTAATGTAAGCATTTAGTGTGTAGGAAAAGATACAACTCGAGTCCTCCAGTTCCTGCACCATCCATCCTCCTACGAATTTGAACACCATCTTCAAATCCTTCAACGGATAAGACTTAGTTATTTGTCCATGCTACCAAATTGGCCAAAGCCATTGACTGAGATGTGAAAATAAAAAAAAAAAATTTCCGCGCGAGGATGTAAATTTTAAATAATAGAATAATCGTTGACTTATCCAAATGCAAAAAAAATCAAATGCAACAAAATTAAAACATAATTTAAGCATTTTCCATTTATTTAATCCACAATAATCTGCACAAATTGTTGTTTTGGTAATTTAAGTTAAATCTTCGATATCCATTTAGCACTCCAACTTTCTCGATTCTTGATTATTTCGCAATTAATGCCCACTCTTAAAAGGGCTACATATAGTAGGCCATGAGACAAAATACTTTGCCTAAGATCATTTTGCACTGAAAGATGTCAATTAAAAAAAATGTATTATATGAACTTAAATTATCCAGGAATTTCCCAGATTGAGTATGATATCCATTGAGTATACTTTCTGCAGGTTCAGGTAGCTGGCTATAGAAGGAATTCTTACTTTAGCATTAGTACAACAGATGTTATTAAATTCCCACTTTTGGCTTTGCAAAAATTGCAAATTTCATTAGGTTTTCCTATATCTGTTTATTTGCTGTTCGAACAAGGAAACTGTGGTACATAATTAAAAGCCACTCTACTCCCAAAACTGATTAAGACTTGAAATATTATTAATTGCTGTTCCTACGTTAATCAATGAGCGACAAATTTAGTGGACTGAACTTTAGAAGCAAATACCAAAAATAAAATTCACAAGAAATGCAGCAACTCAGTCATTGCGATGGAATCGAATTCATAGATGCCAAAATAAAAAAATTGATAAATTTATAATTTGTACATGCATTTATTTCTCATCTTATAAGTACAGTTAAGAAGTTACGGCTTAAAATTTGCACTAAACTATTAAAGTTATAAAAAAGATTAAGTTTTGTAAAATATCTACCAGGTATAAGAGGATAGTTAAATATTTTGGTGAACTGCGAAAAAAAGTGTACGATTTTTTTAAAGTTAATAATCTAATTCAACAAACATATTTAACTAACGAAGAATATCCAATTACAATCTTAAATGAATAAGAAAATTTATAAAATAGTTTTCAAGGAAATCGGTTGAATACTTACTGAGATGAGCGCGGACAAACTTAATAGATTAGATATATTAATTCTTTATTTCAAATATGGTATTATAATGTTTTTGATTAAGAATACGGGCTTGATAATTCTGCCGTCTGCCGGATATGACATTTTATATTAAAATAATAACATAATTATGTAGTAAAATGAAGATACGTTAACAAGATTATTTGCTTATAAACAATGAATCTGATAAAGAAGAATTAAATGTAAAACCTGATTTTAGTGAATTTTTATAGGAATATTAAATTTAAATAGTAAAGTTTTATTTATTTATTTTATTTTATTTATTTATTTAATTAATGAATCTTTTACAATAGATTGCATCAATCTTAATTTAGTAAAAGTTATAACAGGAAATTTCAAAAATTGTATAAATTGAAAAATTAGGAATTTTATAAATTAAATACAATAATGAAAACAATAATCAAAACGGAAAAAGAAAGAAAGCGAATATTTTATTTTAATTTTCAGCCAAATATTTGAAGAGAATTTCATCAAATTTCTTGTCAGAGGACAATTTCCTAATACTTAAAGGTAACGAGTTTCAGGAGCGAGTGACTTGAACAAAAAACTGACGTTCAGAGGTGAGACACGTAAAACGAGGTTGTATAATGGAGAAGGAGCGAGTTGAAACAGAGAAATGTATATTTTTGAACAAATACGTGGGTTGTTTGCTTTTCATGATTTTATTTAAACAAAATTTAAGGTAACAATGTAACGTGCATCCAAGTATCTTTTTTACGTATGGGGACCATGTTGGTCGAATCGCTTCAGATCCAAAACATAACCAACTAAATTGTTAAATGAAACATCAAGCTTTCTTCTGCATTCAGCGTCATATGCTATACAAATTTGACATCCTTATGTTAGAATGGGTAAAATACAGGATCTTACTATCAATAATTTTGTAGCTAAAGGTGTAAGACACTTTGACATCGAGAGATGTCTTAGGCAGCCATATACCTTTCCAATGACCGATTGAATGTGGACATTCCATTTAAGTGTTCTATTGAACCAAATGCCTAGATTCTTGCCCTTTTCAATATACTTGAGAACTGTGTCTCCAAGGTACACTAGAGAAAATCCATTTAAGTCAAGCTCAGATTTACATATAACTAAACAGTTGGATTTGGTTGGATTGAGTCTTAAGCAGTTGTTTTCAGCCCAGAGGGTGATTGCTTTTAAATCCTCGCTTAATTGATATACAGTATCTTCCCGCATTCCAATTTCACTGCTTAAATATAGTTGTAAATCATCGGCATACATGTGCACTGACAAGAGCTTCACTATTTGAGGAAGATCATTTATAAAAATTAGGAATAAAAGAGGATCTAATATTGACCCTTGCGGAACTCCTACTGAATTATAAACGAATGCGGTGTTCTTGTTTTGAACCTGAACGAACTGCTTTTTATCTAACAAATATGTTTTAATTAGACTCTGTGCAGAAGTTGATAACCCACAGAGGTCCCTCAGCTTTTGGAGGAGTAAGCCATGGTTTACCATGCAGAAGGCTCTGGAGAAATCTAATAGTGTCAAGAATATAATAAAGTCAAAAGCGAGGTAGTGCAACTGTGGCTTTTGCGAAAACCCGATTGGTTATCGCAAATGAATTTAATTCTTTGTAGATGTCAGAGTATCTGCTGATGAATAAGTTTTTCTAGAAAGTTAGACAAGAAAGGCAAAATTGAGTTAGGTCTATATTCAGGAAGTGATTGAGAAGATTCCCTTTTTTTAATGATAGGGATTATTTTTGCACATTTGCATGCTGAAAGCAAAAGTGATGTTGTTATAACTGTATTAAATACGTGGGTTATAAATGGTAATATACGAGGAAGGATGGCTTTAACAAAGATTGGATCGATTTCATCTTCTCCAATTGCTTTCGATTTGATTTTAAGATCGCACCCAATACATCTGTCTGACCAGCACATGTAAACTGAAAGTCGCTTTAATTTGAGTAGATTGAATATTCGTGAAATAAAGGTGTGTTATTTGGAGAAGAGTTTTGAAGGTTAACAAACTGATTATTGAGGTGATCGGGATCAACATCAACAGGAGTTTGTTGTTTCTTGCGTCCTATACCTATATCTTGTTTTTCCAGAGAGTAGCCGAGTCCAAATTTCTATTCAATCTTTCAAAATAGTAAGATCGTTTGGCCTGAAATACCTTGGAACTAACTTCTCTACGCAATCTTTTGAATGACTCATATATTTCAGGAAGTCTAAGCCGTTTCCACCTCTTTTACTCTGTATCACGCCTATTCATGAGTGATTTTATTTCACTAGTACACCATTCATTTGAACTAAATTTGCTTTTTTTTGTCTTAAGTGGTACATGTTTGTTAAAGAGATTAACAATATGACTTTGCAGAAACTCCACTTGCATTTCCGGATTTGACATGAAATAAATTTGGTGCCAACTAATTTGCTCTAAATCTTCCTCTAGGGCAATTGAATTAACATTTCTGAAAACTCGAAAGGTGAAAGATTGAGGCAAACTGGGTGCCATCTTTTAAGTTGCGAAAAATCAGATCATGTCGTGAAAACATTGGATCGGATAACTGATCATAGAATAATATCTTTTTGCAATCATTTACAAGGAACAGATCAAGCAATGTATTGGAACTATTTGTGAAGTGTGTAGGAGTTATGGTGTTAACTTGGAACAGGCTTAGAGTATTCATATTGTCGATGAAATGGAACGAGATGTTTTCGTTCAGAATATCGCAATTAAAATCTCCACAAATTATAACATCTGAATAAGAAACAGAATGGGTTTATACAATGCTATAGAGAGGATTAAAGTCAGTAGTATTATTTGGTCTATAAACAAGACCTAAGAGACCATGTCTACTTCCAGTCTGAATATCAACAAATAAATATTTAATCAAACTATCAGTCGATGACCTTATAATCTTAGAACTACGTACTCCTACCTTTAAATAAAGCGCTACACCACCTACACCAGAGCGATGCTTGTCTGCACGTATTAAGTTGTAACCCTTTAAGTTATAATGAACATCATCAATGTCTTTTCGAAACCAGGTTTCTGAGACACAAACGATGTCAACTTTTGAACCAGCGAACAATCCACGAAATTCATCAATTTTTTTCTGTGGGGCTTGTGCGTTTATATGGCTTACAAAAAATATTTAACATAGTACGCAGGTTATTATTTGTACCACTACTGCTGGAATCAGCACCATTACCAAAAAACATTATGAATTGACAGAAAAAAAGGAACTTAATTTAGCTAAAAATTATTACAAAATTAAATAAATATGAAAAATAATATAAGGAAAAAGAAAAAGATATTTTGACTATTAATAATTAATAAACTTAAGACAAATAGTAAAATTTTAAGATTGATTATTCGAAAAAATATTATTATTAAAAGAACTTATGTTTGGCTCTGCTGGTTTATGCAACGATGCTGCGTCCAAACTTTCGCAGGTATCCACCACGAATGCTCTACCACTAGATGTAGTTGTCACATAGACTCTTCCCCTTCTGGTGAAAGCAGATGTTAGTTGTTTTCTTTGCTAATGATGAAGAGCTTTACGAAAGATGATATGGTTTTGAATGGTGAGGCTTTCATTTAGGTAGATCGGCTTGTCACTTCCCAATAATCCGATGTCGTTCAAGCAAAGTTCTTTTATTATTGATTTGCAATACTCATGTGAGGCCTTAAACATCTTTATCTTGTCTGCAGTTGAATGAAATTTAATAATGATTGCACTATCTTGTGATCCTCATTGTGGTCTTGTTCGGAAAATTTGCTTTGGTGCTGGTTTCGGGTTGCATTTAGTGGTTCGACAGAGTGAATTGAAGATATCTGTGAGACCAAGAAGGACCGCATCAGCGGAGATGTTCTTTCTCTCCAAATCATCGATCTTGCTACGAAGAGACACGATTTCGGATTTTATTTCATGAGAGGATGTCATAGCACTCTCTATTTTATCAACTCATGCACAAGGATTAGAAATGTCATTATTCATATTTGCAATGTTTTTATTAATTTCCGAGATAAAATAATCCAATTGCACTTTTCACTTTTTATTTAAATCTATCATTTGCACAATTAGTTTTTCGGATTGTGTTTTGATTTCTCTTAGAACAGTCTCTATAATTCAATCACCCAAAGACGATGTCCCAGCGGGAGAAACGGATTGCAGGGTTTTTTGGCGAGTCGAGGGAGGAGATCTTTGTACCTTTGACATTGAGTTTATAATAATTTATAAATATGTGCAAAATGATAAAAATAAAATGCAAATTCAAAATCGCCAAGATAAAAATCACTATTGCATTTCAATTTAAAGGTCCAAAAATTACTTCAGGGTTATGATTTGTATTTATAAATTTGGTATTTGGACGGAGCTACTTATTGTAGTTGTTAACTAGTCAACGATTGTTTTGATGTTTTTTTTTTCTAAAAAAAAGCTATTACGATAAGTCATGGCATGGTTGCAAAAACTGTACAAACTGATCCAAGCCCGAACGCCGTTTAGAATTTCATAGAGACTATTCAAAGACAAAAAACTTTCTTGGAAATATAACCTCCGAATTTCTTGTAAAATTGGGCAAACCGCAATGAAATAATAGATATTTTCAAATTCTCTTCTGTTACACAGATTGCAAGTTTACGCAAAATCGGCTATATGTGGGACAAAATTGAGATTTAATAATTCGACTCTGGCTCTAAAAATGGTGCTTATAACTTCAGATGTATAGTTGTTGTTAAAATAACCTTCTGCAGATAGTATGTGATGGTTTAGATTTTTGTAGAATACTCTGGAAGCCGATGTTGATGCTCTAGTTAAGTGTTGATCGAATATCTTATTATCTTCTTTGTCTACGATCGTTGAAAATATATCTTGACTTTCGGACAGAGATAACGTAAGATCATGAGATGGAGCCAGCTGGTTCCATTCCCTAAAGGGAAAGGCGTTGATTTGTAACGATCTTAATACGATTGATCTATGCAGACTCCATACATTTCTCTTCATCACTCTTGTTAAATAATCGGAGTGTGCCTTCAAATTATTCAAATAACCTTTGCACAGATTCAAATTCTTCAAAACGACTGACTCCAAAAGCTTGCGTTCCATAACACATACAGGTGTTGACTGTGGCGCTAAAAACCTGATATTTTGAAGCAACATCAATGTTGGGATTAGCGAAAAATTTTGGCCACGTCATGTTGAGTGCTAATTTAGCTTCATTACTTTTTTCTTTCACTTTTCTAATACTTTCCTCAATTTGATCCACAGCACTCGGGGTTTGCATCGGAAGTATACAAAATATTCAAGCGAACTGTCACCAAACATGTTGTTTACAAAAGGCATCTCGGTCGAGGATTTGAAAACCAGACTTCGCGCAAATTTATAAACAAAAGTGTGGTTATTAATTTGCATCTTGTCTCCTTTGATTGTGATTTTTGCCTTTGAGAGTTTGTTTTTAAATTCCAACAGTGTTTTTCGTTTTTGACGCAATATTAACGACTGTTCTCGGAATATACTTTTGCCGCTTTTCTTAAGTTCACTCGCGACGGACATAATTTCTTCGACGACATCTGGTGATCCAAGCTCCAAGAAGACAGTTGCTCCTTGCAATCGTGTGTTGTGAATTTCTCGAGCTTTTTTCCAGTGAATGTCATCAACTTCTTTTAACTTGAGAAACCTCTTGCAAGTTTGTTTGGCTATTTCAACTGCATTCGGTTTTCTGTCTAGAGGAAGGTGTACCACCAAAGCATTTTCATTCATTTTGCGCGAGATAATTTCGATTTGCGACTCCAAGAGCTCACACCGATATATCATCGCAGACAGTTTGTTATTTAACTGTGAATTTGTGGCTTTTAAAGCATCTACTTCCAAAGACAAGGATGCGAATGCGAGATCAAATTACGTGGCCAAATCATTCATGTGTTCCTTGATTGTCTCATTTAGAAGTTTTTTCAGTTGGGCAATAGACATTTGCCCTACTTCAATTTTATTTACAATTGATTTTGAACTGTATTTTTTGTTCGTGTTGTTTTGTTCTGGTGAAGTGTCAGTTATGCCTCTTTTATTACCGTTCATATAGAAATCCCGTATTGTACTTTTAGATGTTTAAAACTAAAAATACTCCATACCTTGCTGAGTCGATTGAAATTTTTTTAGCGCAAAGTATGTGTGTGAAGCCAAGGATAATTTCGTATAAAATGTGTTAATTTTAGACTTCGTTCAAAAAAGTTTTTAAGTTGAACTTTATTGCACTTTCACAAATGACTGTTGAAATGTCACTCATCACAAACTTAATATTTGTTTCGTCCTTATTAGGGCTGGCAACGAGACGAGCACCGGTGAGACTTTTGTTAGTCTCGGTCTCGTCAAGATAGAATAATTTCAGTCTCGTCTCGGCCTTGGTCTCACCTTTTGCCGATTTTGTATCTGTAGCCTCGTCTCGGTCTCATCCTTAGTCTTTTTTTTCTTTTGTAGTGAGAAGATGTTAGATTTAAAAGATAAGTAAGGTATCCCAGAAGTTTGTTTGCTAGAAAAATGAGGAGTGTGGATCCATTAATTAATTTAAATCAGAGCCATCCCACAATTGATTTTATCAGTTTATGGCTTGACAAATATGCATCAGACTTTATTTTGACGATTGAATAATATTTATTTCCAAGTGTCCCTTAAGAGTGTTAAAGTCACCTTTTTCAGAAGGGGGAACAAAGTCTGAAAAATGAGCGGTTTCTATTTCAACGCAATGCATACATAAATCCTTCTCTGGACAATTATATTTAAATCAACAAATATTTCTTCTAGTGGAAATCGAAACCAAACCACCGAGAACAGCGAGACTCTCTGTGAATCTCTGGTATTTTTAAAGAAATCTAGTCTCATCGACGAGACCGCGACTATTCTCGCTATCGTTGCCAGACCTCGTCTTTAAATAATAGTATTACTATGTTTTTTTTCGAATACACGTATACGAAAAAAATAAATAAATACATTTTTAGGTAGGTACAATATTTTATAAAATAATATTCATGTGCCTTGGAACTTTTGCCATTATATTTATAACGTCCTCAAAGTCAACTTCAATATCCCCACAGATGTTCAGCAACATCAAACCGTTCAGCGCAAGCATGAAAAAGATCGCTCACTTGAAGCCACAGGTACCGGAAGTATCGCAACAATCTGCATAAAACAGTGAACTGTTATAAGGACGAATCGCAATCATTCAACGAGTCTACAAAGTTTCTGGACAGTTTTTTTTATTTGGCATACTCAGAGAATGCTTGCAAGCATAGCTAATTTAGCATTGACATATATCAAAAAAATTGACCGGGAAATCACCTAAGCATACTTTTACATCAACTTGCAGCTCTTGGGCAAATACATAAGCAGACTTTTCTATTTCTACTTCTTCAAGCTTGCCACATTTTTCGGGAAAATGCTTTGAATTTTGAAAGCATTGCACGACGGTCGAAAAATCTTTTTTTTAATTGCATGAATAAATAGTCCAAGAAAGGAACATAAATATACCGACGAAAATATTTTTCAGGATTAACTTCGTAATTATTTAGGTACCTCTGGCGACTGGCTTTTAGTAAATGTTTTGCAAATAGAGAAGTGAATTTTTGTATGTTTCAGTCGCAGGCCCCGTTATTTGTGACCAAACACTAATTTCCCCATTGACATACCAAATTAACTTATTCTAAAAAAAATATTTCGAGGCGATTTAAACCCCCAAAGCCCCCCCCCCTTCGTTCCCCCCTGCCACAAGGGAACCTTCCCCAACACGATTTCACTGACAACAAAAATCTTTTCTTTTCATCTTCGTATAGACACATGGATTACACAGCCCTAGTAATTTGTTTGTTACACATTATTTTCTTTCCACCACTCGCGAACCGATTGCAATTATAAGCTTATAATTTTAACAAAACTTTTAATTTTGTCAAACGACACGAATTAAAATTTTACTACCGCGGACCACGTTTATCTAAGATTCGTTTTTAAAGTGACAATTGGCGATTGACAAATTAGAAATGTCAGGACAAAGCGGCGAATTAAAAAAAAGTGTAACAAAGCAACAAAATCAGTGCTGCCACCCCGACTAGTTCGGCGATGGGGGTTCGCAATTAAGAATTATTGATCGATTAGTTTTTTTAGATGAATTAATTTTCCAATTAATCAATCTAATTTTGATGGGTTTTCCAGGAGAGTACCTGTTAAATAGAAAAGGGCGCCAGCCAGTGACGTTTCAACGTAGGTGCGCAGGTGTTCACCGCACACCCTACCAAAATCATCTGTATTTTGAATGTGTTACCAAAATCCCTAAATGTTCTCATTTTCATTTGCATTCCAACTACCTGCCTTATTCAAAGATTTTCTCATAACTTCAACGCAGCGATTCCACGTTCAAAATTAAAAAAAGAAGACATGAAATCATGCTCCCTTATAAATCTTTCTATAACCTTTGGTGCTCACCTTCAACAACCGCACGGTTTTCCTTTTCCTTTTTCTTACAGCAAAAGAATTCATTCTCAATCAAAAAAACACAAATGCACACATTTGGGTGTTCTCCCAACATCAGCGCACCCAAGTGAAGCAAATCCCCATATTAAAAAAATACAAACAGAAAGCGAAGAGATAATTGCCAGTGCAAGTCTATATGGCTATTTGTTTAACAACATTCTGTGCACCGTCGGCCAGCGTCGTTCATTCCACCATATGTTTTCGGTATCGGTGGTGCAAATCAATCAGGATCAGTACACAGTAAGAGAATTGTTATTCATTTTCATTGAGCCTGCTGTGGCTGTGCTCTGTGATGCGGATTCATTCTCTGTACCTATACGAAAACCTACCTTATACTTATAGATAGATACTACCATATAGGAATCAGATATACCAGCCAAGCCAATGCCATGCCATGCGAGATGTGACACATGAAAAACAGGATAAAGAGAAAAGAGAATTTTCATTACTTTTTACAGTGTTCGGCTCTTATTTTGTTCATTTGGCGCACCCGGTGCCGATTCATTGCGTGTACCAAGTACAAATACAAACATACTCATAAGTGATGTTCACGTAAAGGGGTATATAAAGCGACGTCGAACAAAATACAAAATGAATTAATTTATGCAGTATTAAATGTTATTTTTGATTCTGATAACATTTAAAGCACATTTCGTTGATAGCGCTAGCTTTCAAATAAATAACTTGAGAACGAGCTTTCATCACATTTCTGAAGCATCCAAAAATGTTATTGATCCTTTTCCAAAACGAGGACTAGAAAGTTTTGAACGGCGATATCGCCAATAATTTTTTCTTTTGATAATCTTCAAATTGAAATGCAGTTCGAGTCGTTGACAAAATTTAAGTTACTATGACCTTAATAAATGACCTTATGTATAATAATCTTATTTTCATTTGTAAGTGTATATTTTCGATTAATAAAAGGGTAAATCATCTTAATAGCAATACTCATTTTTTTAAGTGTATTTAGGATATGATGGTTAAAGGTAAGTTTTGTGTCAAGATCAACTCCGAGCTACTTTACGGATTGCTCCCATGCTATTGAGGTACCAACTTTTTGAAGCTGATTGCTGGGACGATAGCAAGATTGTGTTTTTCCAACATTCAACTTAATTTTCCATTTGCTATTATATTTTTCTAGTATTTTTATAGATTTATCTCAATGTTGAGATAAAATTGATGCGACGCAAACACTACAGTGTCATCAGCAAAAAAAGCTGCATAACATTGCGGTAGACCTGGAAAATCAGAAGTGTAGATATTGTATAGAGCTGGACCAAGTACTGAGCCTCTGGGGACGCCACAATCAAAAAATAATATTCTAGAAAAATCACAATTTACATGAATGTGAAAACATCTACCGGATAAGAAACTCTGAACGATTTTAGACAAATACAAAGGAAAGTCAAACTGTATCATTTTATATATTATTCCATTGTGCCATACGGAATCAAAAGCTTTTTGAATAACCAGCAATATCATGCCCGTAAACGATGATATAGAACATGGGTGCAAATTCTTTTAACCTGGTGCGATGTGCTGTGAAAACGTCGAAAACCAAATTGTATGTTGGGGGAAATATTTTTGTTTCTACCGTTTTTAAAGTATGTTGTTTCGGATTTTTTTTCGAAAAATTTACTAATGTTGCTTAGTAAACTAATTGGCCTGTATCTTTCACGTTTATCAGGGCCTTTTCCTGCCTTAAGTACGGGAACAACCATTGCCTTTTTCCAAAATTGAGGGAAGTATTGACATTTAAAGCATGCGTTAATTATAAATGTTAAATTTCTAATTCCAATCTGAGGCAGTTGTTTTAAACATGCATTTTTAACTTTGTCTAGCCCTCCTATTTTTCTGGTTTGCAAGCTGTTAATTACATTTTAGTGTTTTCTTCTTCTACAAATGCATTAAGAGGAGTTAATACGTTTGTAGTGTCAAATCTTCCAATTGCGCTACTAACAAGGTTATTAGTTTCAAACTCACCCAAATGCTGAGAAACCAAGTGATTTTTTGAAAAACTTGTACCAAATAAGTTTGCTTTCGCAATACCTGTAAGAAATGTGCTGGAAGAATCTTTAAGAAAATGTATCTTACGGTTTTTTTTTCTTCACTATCTTAACTATATTCCAGAATGGCTTATCATTTTTTATCCAGAACGATTAATTTTGTGTACCACTCTCTGCTACGATGGTTCTGTGGTCATTAATGAGTTTATAAAAATGGGAAACCATTGATCGAGAAAAGGGTAGACGGTATTTTTGCCAATTTTTTGGATGAATGTTTCTAATTTTGATGAGTTCTAAGATTTGGATTGGAAGTTTTTTGAATACAGTTTTTCTTTCTCCTTTCGGAATACTTTCATCAGCTGAAGAAATAATAACTTGCGTAAAGTTTTTTACAATGGGGTCAACATCGTCTTTACAAGACACTCTTTCAAGATTTGTAGTTCTATTTTGGAGGTTTATTTTAATCTTGAATTTGAATAATTTCCAATTAGCATTTTTCATGTCTAGGAAATATTTTCACCCAATCAAGAAAGGTTACAAAACTCAGGATTATGATCTGAACTGAGAGCACTAAACGAAACGGGGTCTGTTATTTGACACAAACAAGTCAAGAACAGAAGGAATGCCACGAGAACCAACGGGAAAATAAGTTGTACAAGGTGGATAAAAAACATTAATTGGTAGTGTCAATGGAAGGTAAGCCAATATATCGCCCCATGCATTCGCTCTTACACATCCCCAATCTTTATGTCAGCAGTTAAAATCGCCGCCTAACAGAAATTTACCATTCATTGTGAATAACTTTTTTAAATCCTGTGTGAGCCATTTGCTTCTAATATCCCACGAAAATACACCAGGGAAATAGACAGAATAAATTTATACTCTCTTCTGGTTTCTTAAATTAATCAGAAGCCCTACATTCTCCACAATTCTTGTTAGTATTAGGTAAAAGCGAATGATTTTCTGACAAGAATCGGAACTCCACAACCCATTTGGTCTATTTATCCATACGAAAGTACTTAAAGTCAGATGACGGGAGGCTTTTTCCTTAGAATTGAGCCAAGTTTCAGTTACTAAAGCAGAATCAACTTTCTAGCTATTCAAAAAAATTAAAAAATCATGAAATTTACTGCGTATGCCTTTAGTATTCCAATTAATTATTTTTATTTGTGCATCTGCCATTTAACTTAACATTATTAGTGTATAAAAACTTAGTGGTTAAATGTGCGATTATATTAAATTGTTCTATTGTCGTTTAACAAATTGATTAATTTGAAATCATTTCCATGCACAAGGAATTTAGTTCCTCGATTGTGAAGGGTGAAGAATTGTTGTTGGTTAAGTTGTTGTTAATGTTTGATGTAGAAGCTCCGCGTGAGTCATTTTCCCATGCATTAATTGTTGGTGGTAAGCTTTGCAATTGTGAGCTTGAATTTGGAAAGCTTCTGCTCGGAGCATTGATTAATCATCGCTGTATCTGCGGGCGTGATGGGAAATATTTCATAGAAGCAATCAAAACCGGTTTCTTGTAAACTTGATGAGTACAAGCTTGAGCTGGTGCAGCAAAATGAGTTCTTGGATGGGGATGAGCTTTTCTTCCAAATGATCTTTCTTTAATTTCTAAGTATTAAGATGTACTGGTGCACGTGATGTCAGTAGCTTTGTGATTGCCATTGCAGTTAGCGCATTTATTCACGGAAGCATTATTTCATTTGCTTGTTTTGTGTGATCCAGCCCAAATTACACAAATGTTTTTGTGACAATTTCTCTCACCATGTCCAAACATTTGATAATTAAAACATTCTGTCACCTTACGTTTAATTTTTCTTTGGAAGTTCCAATTTACTTGGGAGTGAGAAATAGAGCGATAATTTTTTTAAGGTCACTTAACTTTATTGATCCATTTTCAAGGAAAACAAGATAAAAAATCAGTAAATTGATCATATCTTTGTTTAATTTTTTTAATAACAAACCATTTTAACCAAGC
This sequence comes from Philhelius pedissequus, assembly GCA_910595825.1. NCBI lineage: Eukaryota > Metazoa > Arthropoda > Insecta > Diptera > Syrphidae > Philhelius > Philhelius pedissequus. The sequence goes on from OU343161.1 coordinate 151,878,689, forward strand.
GAAGTGAGTACAGTTTTGAGTTCATGAGATTTTATGTCACCCAGACCTTACAAAATAACTTTGAAAGTTTTCGCACTTTTAAGATCATAAGAAAAATATTGACAATATTATCCTCTTTTAGTTTTTCTAAAACAATATTAAATGATTCAATATTTATTTTTTTATTGAGTAGTTGGTACTTCATGAGATTTTGCACATATTCAGGTGATTTTTGCAGCTATTTGATTGGTGGTACATACACTTTTCTCATTATTGGTCAGAATTATCTGTATCTGGAAGGCATTGCAGGGGAGTGAATGTATTATAGTAAAGGTTTTTACTAGGACCACTTGTTGGAAAAATAGTGGAACGAAGTTTTTTATCCGACGACAAATAATTGTCCCCGGTATTAGGCGACCTATCGCGTTTGGGAATGATTGTAATTACCTATAGAACATGCAATAGAGATGAATACGTCATACGCCTTCGAAAGCTCCGGGTAGTTAAAATAAATAAATGATTGCATCTAAAACATACTCAAAACATTAATGCACTGTAAATTGGTAAGCAATTTAAGTGAAGAAGTATTAAAAATCGGAAATAATAAAATCCTATATTAATAAATACAAATTAAAACAAATGAATTAATATTATAACACTACAAAAATTCGAATAAAATGTAACTATCTCATTCAATTTGAAAAGTGTAAAATATAAAATATAAAATAAGGGTTTTCCAATAAGAGGTGTTATTTTGATATTCAAAGAAAAATGACATTTTTGGAGATAAATGATCGGATGTTTATTTCTTTATAAAGAGGAAGGTATGCCGTTAATAATGGAACACAACATCAGCCAAATGGCCGCCAAGACCACGCTTACAGGACCATATCCTTTTCATGAAATTTTCCATAACCAAATCGCAAAGTGGCTGCCCTATGTCCTCGATAGCCTCACGAATTTCATCTTTGAGGTCTTGAATCGACGCTGGGCTGTTGGCGTAGACCTTATCTTTCACGTGGCCCCAAAGGAAGAAGTCGCAAGGTGTTAAATCACAAGATCTCGGTGGCCAATTGTGATCACCTCTTCGAGAGATAACACGGTCCGGAAACTTTTCCCGTAAAAAATCGATGGTTTCATTGCTTGTGTGGCACGTAGCGCCGTCTTGTTGAAAGTAAACGTTGTCCAGATCAATACCATCCAATTCAGGCCATAAAAAATCATTAATCATCTCTCGATAGCGCAATCCATTGACCGTAACTGTTGCTCCAGCCTCATTTTCGAAAAAGTAAGGTCCAATGACCCCGCGGGACCATAAACCGCACCAAACAGTCACGCGTTGAGGATGGAGAGGCTTTTCAACAATAACTCTTGGGTTTTCCGAGCCCCAGATGCGACAGTTTTGCTTGTTGACGTAGCCTCCGAGGTGGAAATGGGCCTCATCAGTCAAGATGATTTTTCGATGAAATTCCGGTTCATTTTCATGCATTTCAAGGACCCAATCAGCAAAGACACGACGTTGTTGATGATCAGCCGGCTTGAGTTCTTGTGTTAACTGAACTTTATAAGCCTTAAGACCCAAGTCTTTATGCAAAATACGGTGTAATGACGTTTGTGGAATACCTAATTCCAAAGAACGACGAGGAATGGACATACCTGGGTTTTCTTCAACACTTTGGGCCTCAACAGCAATATTCTCAGTTGTTCTTGAGCGACGTGCACGGGTTTTATTCTTCACATCACTAACTTGTCCCAACAGCTCGAATTTGTCCACCAATTTCTGTATTGCGGTCCGACAAGGTGCTTCACGACGACCCAAAAATGTTTTAGTTTTACGAACCGTCTCTGCCAAATTTTCACCATTTTTATAGTGAATTTTAATAATTTCAATGCGTTGTTGAAGCGTGTATCGTTTCATTTTTATTAATAGCGTAGTTTCTACTTGTCAAATGTCAAAAAATGACAGCTTCAAAAGTGACAGCTACCGAAATAGCGGGCTATTCAAAATAACACCTCTTATTGGAAAACCCGTTATAATAACATGAAAGGAAAACTATAAATGTGAACTCAATAACATTTGAGATATTAATGATACAAAAATAGAAGATTTAACGTTTTAAGAACTGCATTTTGAAAATTTAAATAATTTTAAAGGAATTAAATAACATTTCACATTTCTATATCTCTTAGTATGGAATACATGATAAATGCTATCAATTCCAATAACGGTAATATATTGTCAAATTTCTTTTCTCTCTTCTGATTACAAACTAAGAAGATGATACCAATTCGATCAGTCGCAATGGTGATGATGGACTGCGTGCCATTGGTTTAATCGTGTCGTGAACAATTGAAATTTATATGAAAGTGTGACAAAAACCTAAGTGTAAAAACAGTAAGGTGTTTAAATATTTGTTTATTGCAGTCATATGTATATTCTAATAAGAGTTCCCCCACAAGTAGTAAGGGATCTGAAGCTTATTAAATAAAATTAAACAAAGGAGATATAAAAATATAAACTTATTTTTTTCTTAAATCGCAAAGCCTTTAAAAATAATATTTATTCAATGCTGGAAGCAAGTTAATGTTTGCTGATACGTAGTTCTTCAAAAATGTTAGATGATTAATTGAACATCTCTACTTACTTATGTGTACCAACATTATATTTTCATTTGTATATAGATTAATAAAAACCTTTTTTTTCTTTCGTTTTCTAGACTTTAAAAGGCCAGTTCGCATTTTGCGACAGTGTAATAATAAGGCATGTTATATTCATACAAAATATTATTTCCAAAAAGAAAAAAATCAATAATTTGAAACATACAGTCTCGAAGATAAAACCAGTATCAAAAACATACCTGAGAGAAAGGCTACATCATCCAAATTTGGTTCTGCCGTCATTTTATCGTGAAAAACTATACGTTTAAATAAAAAAGGTATAACAATTTCTTAAAAAAAAAATAATTTAAATCAGTTTTTTTTATTTTAATACAGTTTGGTATTTTTGTGTGAACCGACAGTAGTTATTTCGACAAAATTATTGAGAAACCGGTTGATTACAGAACAAATACAGCGTTTAAAAAAGGATATTTGAGAAGAAACAAAGCAACAGAAATGGTACATGCGCACTTTTTACATACATAAATACATAGACATTGCATGTGATTTATGTTGTTTGATATTATTTATTTAAAAAGTAATCCACCCCTATCTGTGTTAACCTACAGTAAAAGTTAACAAATTTAGTCTTTTTTGTTGAAGTAGTATTTAAAATCACTATATAAGTCTACTCTAAGATTCTCTTGACCATTATAATATTCACGAGAAATTTGGTTAAAAAAATATGTACTTACTTATTTTATATTTTTTCAAAATTGTTTCAAAATCGAGCCAATGTTTATTTAATAAATTTATATTCACAAAAATCGAGCATATATCGTGTTTTTTCGGTAATTAACAATTTTCACCAAATATTCCAAACTAGTTTTGGTTTAAGGGATCCTTACACACTAAAAGTCCATTACCACATTACGTTGCTTATGTTAGATCGAGCCTGGAATATTGCTACGTAGTATGGAAACCTCATTACAATGTTCAAATTACTCAGCTTATTGGCATTCAAACCTTAGAAAACCGCCGTAAGATGTTTGTTATAGATTTAATCAATGATATTCTATCATATTTACCATCACTGATCTCTATAATACATTGGATATGTTCATTCATTAAAAAAAAAGTGAGGCAACTTGTCGACTGTTATAATGTACGCAGCACACTGTCAATATAACTTTATAACATTTTTTCAAATGTTAAAACGCAGAATATATGGCGTTCAAAATAATTTATTTTGCTATTTGGTGAGTTGTTTTCATTTTTGTCTCCGCGAATCAAACGAATTACTTAATAACTATGTATGATGTTTTTTTTCTACTTTAGCCGAACAAATAGTCAATCACCATTAAATCATTTACAATCGTTTGGGACCGCATTCATTGTCAATACAAGATATAAGCATATAAGAAAGCCAATTCAAACACAATGCGCAATGCAATACATTCGCTATACTCAGCCACCGGCCGATTTGTATGATTGGCACGGTATTATTTACTTGACAAGGCGGAATTTGATGCCGTGTAGTGAAATAAGGTTGATGGCAATAAGGTCGATTGAGACTCAATCAAAAAAAATTTAAATCCAAACAAATTTTGCAAACACCCAAACTGGAATTGATTTGAACATAGCATAGCATATCATTTTGATCTAAATAATGTCTTATCTGTGAATTCATAATTTTCTCAAGGATACGATTTTTTGGTATAAGAATGATTTTAGTGCGTTTCCAAGTAGCAGGAAAAACTGCAGTCAATAAGGCAGTATTGAAAAGATGTGTAATGACTTTTAAGGTATATGGAAGAGTTGCAATTAAAAATACCGGATGAATATCATCAAAACCAACCGAATTACATTTAATAGATAAGCAGAACTGAAGAACATCCTTTTCATTCACGTTGGATAAACTAAAACCTTTCGAAGGTATGCTGTTTGTTTCCAAATTTAAGTAGACAGGTCTACCGTTTGCTTAGGCGCCAGTTATAGCTTTCATTGAAACTCATCACTGAAAACTTTGACTATCAATTCTGAGGCACCTAAACAAATAAAACTGATGTTGTTTGGGTAACAAAATGAAGGTATAAAAGGTTTATAATATTTTTTGTCAAAAAAATATTTTATTTGTTCTACCACTTTCTTGTAAATTTACTTTTGATTTTTCAATGATCATTGAATGATCATTGAAAATGCTTTTCATCATTGAAAAATCAAAAGTGAATTTACAAGAAATTGGTAGGGCAAATAAAATATTTTGTTGACAAAAAATAATATATATCTTCTTGCCTTCATTTTAATACCAAAACGACATCAGTTTTATGTGTTTAAGTGTCTCAGAATTGATAGTCAAAATTTTCAATGATGAGTTTCAATGAAAGCTATAACTGGCCTCTTAAAATATAAGAGTGATGTGAACTTTTTATTCATTTCATCGCAGTTATACCATTATTTGAATTACTTCTACGTTTACAAACCATTAAATCTCTTACATTTTTCCAAAGCTTGTGACCAGCCAAAGAGGGATTTAGTCGTGCGGAATAATAGTGTTTTTGTTTGATTCTCTGATCTCAAAAAAAATTTATTCCTTAAAGCCTAGTGCACTGCTGATGCAAAACGAAAAATCCCATACAAAAATAACACGAAGAAATCATCAACGAAAAATTTCGCTCTACTTTTCGTTTTTCAGTACGCTGCTGAATGACGAAATGAGAAATTTTAGTGGATAGCTGTACTAGATTTCTTAGTACAATTCTCCACTCTTGTCGTTCTCAATTTAATTGACCTGCACATTAATTGCTTGCGAAATCTTGACATTTCATTTTTTTTTATCAAAACTAAAAAAAATTTTCTTTATTTCTTTGTGCAGTGTATTAAAAAGAAAAATCTTATTAGAAATGGATACGTCTAATGAAACGTTTAAAAATGACAATTTCTCCCGCAAAAGTGCAAGTTCAGATTCTTTAAACTCCGGCTCTAACCCAATTATTTCAACATCAACTAAACTAAATTTGGAAAATGAAAATAGCGAACAAGATTGTCCAACGTAATGATGTGAAATACATGTGTCCGTATAGTGAACCTTTATTTCCAGTCCTTAGTATCATCAACTATCGACTTTTCTTTCGTTCTCTGCCACAAAGGGAGACATACCAAATAATTGTTGTAGTTGTGCCATTGGGGACAATTTGTCGAGTTGAAAAAATTGGAGGGTCTACATCGCGACTTGAGAAAACAGCAGTTTGTGGGCAAACCATATTGAGTTCGATTCAGCAATCTTTGCAAGACGGTTCGGTGTTTTTATCTTGAGATTCTAAGTTCGATTATTAGTACGACGAAGAAAAATTGTGAATAAGGATTACTTGGGCAAAACTCATCCTATCTCCGCGAAGTTCTTAATTGCCAATAGTGTTGAAAGTAACATTTGCGCATTATTGTGAACCCCGTACGAAGTTAGTGTTATTATTTTAAACGACTTTGTTATAAAATCAACTATAAAGTTATTAAAATATTTTTTTTGAGCTTGGCTGTTTTTCAGTAAGCAATTTTTACTGATGAAACAAGGAACTCATCTCTCCTCCACATGATGAATTATTAAAACACATAAATAGGTCAGGACAAACTTGGGGTGGATGCTCAAGGGATTTTCCTATAAAAACACGTATATTTACTAAAACAAAGAATTTTGTTTAATATTTTCTTAAGAAAAAACAAAATATTTAAACACTTTAATTATCATTAGTGTTATTGTTGTTGTTGTTGTTGTTGTTGTTGTTGTTGTTGTTGTTGTTATTGTTGTTGCTTGTTGCATTCTTTTCAACGCAGACAAAATACATCACCAACACCATAAGTAGTAAGTTCGATCGATTTCTTTATATCAAAAGCCTATCACCAAAGCATCCTTGCGTACGTCCAACACAAACACACACCGAAGTACAGCTTCCCCAGTGTTAACGGGCGGTGGCAATGCTGAATATTCGAAACTATACCTCAGTACCGGCAAAGTGGCACCGATTCCGAAGATGATGAAATCCTGGAGGAAAGTCCCTGTGGTTGATGGCTCAAGCGACGCGAGTTGACCAGCGTTATGTGCCTGGTATCGATAGTGCCAACACAACAAATTGGAATTCGTAAAGTATTTGAAGATGTGATTCTTCTTGATCACGGGAATGTAGTGAACTTTCATCGTTACTGGGCATATTTGAAACGTGATAAACCTAAGGTAAATTTTTTTTTCTTCTAGATAAAAAAAGCTTTGCCAATACTTGTTTCCGCTCGCAGGTCATATTTATCACAGAGTATTTGTCATCTGGATAATTTAAATAGTTCCTGAAATTCACCAAAAGGAAATCCAAACGACTGCCTCTACAATCATGAAGGAGATGGCGTACACAAATTCTATCAGCATTAAGGGAAAATTTGTTTTGTTGTAAAATTTACTTGTCAAATTTTATTTACCTAATTATTTTTTTTAGTTATATGCATTCCCGTACGCAGTCAGTTTTACATGGCTGTTTTTCCTTTGATACATTATTTATTCAATATAATGGTTTAGTGATTCAAAATAGCTTTTAACGGCCTCCAGTCCATAAAATTTGCGTTTCATCCTGGCAATCTCAATTGGACTCATCAGTTGGTTAGTGAGCGCCTTACCAGTACGCAATTTTTGTTAAGTTCAGATCAACTTACTTGCATTTTTTGACAAAAAAGCAATTTGAACTATATCCAACAAGATTAAAAGTTTAATCATTGAAATTGGAAGATTTTGTCCTTGGCCAGACATAGTGAAACTAACACATCTCAGTCTTGGACGATGACCTCTTCATAATCCAAGATCCGCAGGAGAATGTGGAGGCTGTGGGGGCTGCTTTCCAGCAAGTGTACAAGGTGAATGCTAGCATTCGCCCGAATCATGACCTGGAGAACAGAGCTCTGCTTCATCACTTATGGCTCCGAAACGATATAAGCGAATGGCGATCTGAGAACCTTGGTTTTACCGGGTTTAATGATGAAGATTTGGCAAACGCCATAATCGCCGACCGAAATGGGCCCAGTCCCCTGTTAATTTCGAAGAATGAGCTCCAGCTCATCTTCGATTCATTAAAGAAAAAGAAGTCTGCAGGAGTCGATGGTATATCCAACGTTGTACTACGACATTTGCCTCAAGAAGCAGTTGACATTTATACCACACTGTTTAACAACGCGCTGAATAATGCATATTATCCAGTGCGGTGGAAGACAGCTGTGGTGCACCCTCTCCCAAAAAAGGGAAAGGACAACTCCAATCCGGTGAATCTCCGGTCAATAAGTCTTCTTCCGAGTATCAGCAAAGTATTTGAAAAGGTTATTAATAGAGCCCTGTTCAAGTGGGCGGAGGACAAAAATATCATCCCGGATAATCAGTTCGGTTTTAAGGCGGGACATGACACAATTCATGCCGCGTCTAAACTAGTTTCTGATATCCAATGGAACAAAACTAAAAAGCAGTGTACGGGTGCCTATCTGGTTGATTTGGCGAAGGCCTTCGACACCGTATGGTTAGAAGGCCTCTATCTAAAGCTAACCAGACTAGGTATAAGTAAACCTCTTTTGTATATGCTTTATGACATGCTAAATGGTAGAAAGTTTGTTGCCAAGAGTGGTAATGTAACTTCTACCGCAATTTTTAATATTAATAATGGTCTTCAGCAGGAAGCGGTTAACTCCCCGATTCTATTCAGCATTTGCACCAGCGATCTGATAAGTAGTCTAACTCAGGCAATTGCGTACGCCGACGATCTAATTGCGTACAGAACAGCTAATACAGTTGAGGTCATCAAAAGTCTCTTGCAGAGTGACTTCGACAAGATTCAGCGATATTGTGATGACTGGAAGTTAAAAATCAACTTCCAGAAATCAGAAACTATTTTGTTTAGGACTCCGTTGTCTAGCGCCTCAAGGGATACGAGAAAGAACTGGCGCAAGCTGGTGATCGTAGGGCCACATGGACATCCACTGGCGAGTAAAAGTGTAGTAAAGTACCTTGGCATCTGGTTGGATCAGTACCTGTATTTCGACAGACATATAGGTGCTGCTTTGGCCAGGGCTAGGGTAGCCTTTGCCTTGACAAAACGACTGTTTTATAGCAGCCGCCTTGACAGCAGGGTGAAGGTGATTTGCAACATGGCCCTCATCAGGCCGATGATTGCCTACGGATGCCCGGTGTGGTTCAACGTTGCCCCATCTCAAATGGAAAAGATTCGGGTGTTTGAGAGGCAATGTCTTAGACGCTGCCTTGGGTTACACAGAACACCAGAGTCGGAGTACACAAGATATTATTCCAAACAGGTTCTATACAACGGAGCCAACATAAACAGAATAAATAATTTTTTTGTTCAAGCTGATTCGGGGTCACGTTGCAAGAGCGATGTCCTCAACTAACAGCTTAATTTTTGGGGCTTATTACCCCAATAACGAATATTTTGAGAGTGCGCGGTTAAGTGGTTACATCCCTCCCGAGGCATTCCTCTATTTAGACAGTCTAGGGCTGATACAGGATGGAGGGGCGGTTCCGCTCATCTACCACGTCAGCCGGAAAACTGTGGATAGGCGACATCTGTATAGTCGAGACGTCATCGCTCAAGGTGGAGAAGAGCGCCTTCGGTTGAGTAGGATTGTGTCCGATCGGGACCGGAGGGATAGGGCGAAACAGGAGAACCAGTTCTGGTGGCTCTCTGAACAGCATCATAATATTTAAAGTCGATGAAGATAGTATATCTTGGCCGACTTACATAAGTTTAAGGCATTAGGTATAGGCAACAGTCGGGGTGGCACCAAACAAAAATTAAAAATATGTATGTATGCGGGGGCATACGTGCATGTACCTGCATGTCTGTACATGTATGTGCGTATGTACATGTATGGGTGGGTTGCATGTTGGTGTGTGTCTGCATGCCTATAAAAAATAAAAAAAAAAAATTAAAAAACAAAAAAAAAATGCTGCTGTGGCTGTTCTAGTTGTTAAGTAATTTTAAGTATTATTAGGTATTTTAAGTGGTTTAAGTTATTTAGTTAGTATAAGTTAGTTTTATTTAGTTTTAATTTTTAATCTTCTATATTTAGGTTTATTTTCTAAGTAAAAAAAAAACAAAAAAAAAAAAAAACGATAAGATACCACGTTTTTGTGTGAAAGTTTCCTTGGAAAAATAAAATAAAATAAAATGATTAGATTTAATTAAAATAGTTTTTAGGTCGAAAGACATTAGTTCTAAGAGTTATTATTAGTTTAGAGCGCCCGTAAAGGGCCAGTAAATTAGTTGTAAGTTATTGATAATTAGGCTAGTTTTAAACATTTTTGTCTAGCTTTAAGATAATTATAAGTTACTATGAAATAAAAATGAATTAAAAAAAAAAAAAAAAAAAAAACATCTCATGAGCTTTCAACATACAGGTGTAAAAACAGAAATCACCAAATTAATACCTCACTGTCGGATGTAAACAAAGTTATAAATGAGACACAACTTCAGATATCGGAATTAAAAGTAAAACTCGCTGAGTTCAATACAAAACAAGAAGAACTAGAAAATAAAAAAGCATCGCGAGATGCAATTTTATTTAGAATTCCTAGCACAGCGAATGAAAACATAAAAGCTTATTTCAACCACATCTGTAAAGTTATTAATATTGAACCACCGATTATCCAAGATATCTTCCGCACAGCCATCACCATCATCATCAACTTTCAATCGGCATATGATCGAAACTTTGTATTACCTTCCATTGCGAGATTTCGTAAAGTAAATAAAAGACAGCTCAAATTATTCTACATTGGATTGGACTCTAATTTATTTATCTTATTTACTTGCGTGAGTGCCTAACAAGTGCCAACAACAATATACTGCATGCTGCGCTTCAGTTAAAAAAACAAAACGCAATTTATTCATTATTTACAATGCGAGGATATGTATTTCTTAAACGTGAACCAAAGGAAGAAGAAATTAGAATCGAAAACATCGCCAAATTGCACGATATTGCCAGCCTACAAGGATGATTTATGTAACATATTTATTTTTATTGTTAAAGTCAGATATTCTCAAACTGTTCCAAACCTTTTTTTTCCTTTATTTTTAACCTATTTCATTCTTTTTATTACTTTTCAATAACAAATAATAAGTTTTAAAATAAATTATTATTGTTTTTTCTAATATTAAATTTTCTTTTCTTTTTTTTATTATAAGCAATTTTAATTTTCTATTATAATTTTCTCTTTTTTTTCTCTATTAATTTTTTTGTTTTTACTTTTCAATAGTCAATTTCAAATTTATAAATAATTCTATTATGTCTTTCATACATCTCCATTTAATATATATTAATGTGATTCTTACTTTTATTTTATCGTCGATTACTCTTCGCGTCAGCAAGCGACACCGGTCGGCGTAAGCGCTCTTTAATGGCAGCGTATTGTACGTATAATCCGCAAGAACATGAGTCGAAGAGTTCTTTGGGCGTTGGTCTGACATCGGGCGAATAACTGGTTTCTCCAAGTATTCAGCAATTTTGGACGCCGTCCATAACATTCACCGTTGTAAAACGACAAAAGTTGTATACTTTTCGGAAGTCTTCAACCAAGGATCATTTCTGGAAGGGAATCCCGCTTCCATCTACAAATGGGAAAGAAAGAAAAGGGTATCAGTGTAAAGTGTAATAAGACAAGTGCTAATATAAAAAAAGAATCATTTAAGACCGGACAAATTAACCTTAAAATTGCATACGTTCTTACCTATATATATATATATACTAGGATAAAGAAAGATGATAAGTAGTATAACCGATTTGTTGTAAGTTAAATTAGAGGTAAAAGATAGAAAGTTAGCTATAAATGAAAAGAAAATTTAATTTAAGATAGAAAGAAAGATTTTGGTTTTGTTTCATTAAGGATGTTAAGAAAAGATGTAGATATAGATACACAAGAATATGTGCATACATACCTACAAATATATCTAAGTATAAATGGAAAGGATATAATGCAAATGTAAATTAACTTACCTAGAAATGAAAAAAAAAAGTTTTTATTTGGCAGTTGCTTTGAACAAAACGTTTTTTTCATAAACTAATAATGTAAAGACCGGAAACCTCTGCTTTCATTTGACATTTGCCTACAAGCTGAAACACGCGCCCAAGTAACATTTCTGTTCCTCTTCCTATAGACACATAGACAATACAGCCCTAGTAATTTGTTTTTGTTTCGCTTTTCGATTTCCCATCTATTCATGGATAGAGTTTCAAAGCTACAAATACAACAATGTAAACAAATGGGTTTTGTGGGGTGAAGTAAAAATTTGATTGACACAAAAAGTTTGATTTTTAAGTTCATCAAAAAAACAAAAAAAGTCAATGATAGGTAGTGAATTTAAAAATAAATATATAAAGTAGAGTTGCAAGCAAGTGGGTATATAGGGAGGGTTAGATTATAAAGATCATTGGATAGGGTCTGAGCTTTCATTTCCTGGCATAAATAAAAAACAATATATAAATAAAAGGAAACGGGAATTAGTCCTAGACAATATTAAAGGAAAGGTATATATATATATATGTACTAAGATAGTATGAAATGTAACATCCCATCCATCATGATCGTGTTAGAAACTAAACAAAAACAACAAACTTGGGAATTACCTATTCGACCTTTAATATCCGATGTCCTATCCCTAATATACTTCAGTGTTTTTATTCCATCTACGTTTAGCAAAAACTACAACATCGACCTCATCAGAATGCTGTGCACATCATCTGGGAGTTCGGTTAGTGTATACTTTTACTATTTTTTTTATATTAAACATTGATTTTTTGGGGTTATTATCAAAACCATAAAATACCTAAATGAGACCTGGTCTAAATCATCAAAACAAAAAAAAATATTTCGTTTTGCGTTGTCGTTAGGGGAAGGACCTCGTTTGTTTTGCTTTAATTATAGTATACTTACCTACATATGTAGACCCTTTTCTGATGTATGGGTATGATTTTTTTTAATTTTTTTTTATAAAAAAAAAAGTTAAGTTAACTTTAAGAGAATTCGATTTGATCAATCGTTTAATCAATGGAGATAAATAAAAAAAGCACCACTTTGAAGGGATAAAATAATTATATTTTAAAAATAAAAGTAAAAAAAGAAAAAAAAACAAAAGAAAACTTTTTGAACTTTTTGTGGCTGATATGGTGGTTTCACGGTTTGGTTGATTGAATGGCGATTCAACTTTGTCCTGAGCGTGAACGAAGAGGTGTTTTGGTGGATAAGCAGCAACCGTAGAGCTAATGTTAATTGAAAAAAAAATTAAAATGTGGAAGTAAAGTATCAGTTTGGGAAGTGGATGTGCGGAAGGTGGAAGGTAGGTAAAATTCTCTGAAGATGTAAAGGGAAAGATTTTTGACTTCCCCTTTTAAATGAGGGCCGTTACAAATTCGATGGAGCGCGTAATGGCATAGGAGTATTTTGCAATTGTCTTTGAAATATTTAACAGGGTGAGTTGTGAAAAGCTCCGAGGACACGGACACCTATGTCCTCCTCCAAGAAGAAGGCAACAAAAGAAAAAAATTGAGTTGTTCTTTAAAAGTGTCGGTGGCTAGAACTCGGCTCCCTCGTCTTAAAAAAATGGGAAATATTTATATTCGACTACCAGCACAGATTCAGGCTTAAAAAAAGGTAACCTCGTCCCTTCGCGAGTAACAAGACCCGCACCCCATCGACGAGCTAAGCAGGTAAAGTAACAGGCCTCTGGTTACTAACGCGGTGGGACACCATTAACGACTCCTGCCTGGACGGGCCGATGGGTCTGTAAATGTCGGTCCTAAAGGTAGGGGAAGTCGTTAGGGAGAAACTTTTAAAGGAAGGAGAGCACGTATATACCTACATTTGGGTTTTATTTTAGTTTTGAAATCTATCATGATTTAATGATTTTTCTTAGGGTCATAAGAAATTAATTTTTCCACAGTCTTTCTTTCTTTGGTAAGGAATAGGGGTACGTATGCAAGTGTGCATACTAAAATATTACGTGCTAATTTACAAAAGTTATACCGTTACAAACTTCTGAACAGAAATCCATTAGATTAGTAGCAGTAGATTTTCCTTCTGTGAAGCCATGCTGATAATGAGAAATCAATTGATTCGAATTATGCTTAACAGTGTCACATAGAATATTTTCGAACATTTTCGGGATACATGACAGTTTGGCGATACCTTTATAATTTACCGATTTTACATTTGTTTCCTTTCTTGTGTAAAGGTATTATAAAAGATGATTTCCACAAGTGCGGAAAAACGGAAGTCTTTAGCGATAAATTAAATAAATAACAAAGTGGACGTGCTAGGGCAGACATAAATTGTTTAACAATACAGGATGGAATTTCGTCAGGTCCATAAAACATAGAGTTTTTCAGTCTTAAAATATATTCTTTTATCACAGATTCATTTATTATAGGAGTTGCAAAGCTCAGTTGACGGAAACATTGCACATTATTATTAAGAGTATCACAGCTTTTATTATCACAGAAATCAGGAATCTTGTAAACATTTTGGAAGAAGTCAGAAAACATATCACAGATTGTATCAGTCTTAATTGAAGTTTTATCACAGAAGTTCATTTCCGCTGGAAATTTTGACTCTCTTCGCTTTTTTCTTACGAAGTTCCAAAACGTTCGTGGATTGCTCGAAATGCCTTCTTGAATTCTTCTCACATAGTTTACATAAGACATTTTTATTTTATATTGAAGTTCTCTGCGGGATGTAATGTATTTAACATAATCAGTCACACATAATGAAATTTGATATTTCCTGAAAAGTTTAGTTTTTTTTTATTTCGAAGAATTCGAATATCCTTGGATAACAATGGTGATTTTTCGACATCAATTGACACTTTCTTCAACGGAGCACAAACAGACATACAGTTTTTAAGGTGAATATAAAAGGCAGAACAGCAACTATTGACATCTGAATTCAAAAACATAGTATCCCAGTCATACGTTTGAAAAAGTTCCGAGAACATCGACTCATTAACCTTTTGAAGTCAATGTCATTAGAGCTTAACGCTTTTTGAGGCGTTTTAAAGTTGTCAACATAGTATTTAATATCTATTGGGGAATAATGTTCAGACTCAGCAAACAGGAATTTATCAGCTTTTTCCAATCATGTTAGTTCAGGTCAATCAGTAAAAATTAAATCCAAAGTTCTGTGATTTCTGTTTGTTAAATTATTTATTTGGACAATACCATTAGCACAGCATTCATCAAAAAACGAATAAGTATCGGCATTTAAAGATTCAGGTAGAACAGGTACACAAAACGATCCGGCACCAGTGTCAGGAATCCAGCTTACTTTCGGAAGGTTAAAATCACCCATTATAAACAATACTGCATTCGGAGATTGTTTGATAGCATGTGAAATTGATTCAGCGTGCTTTTTATAAGTTTCAGTTGATGATTTAGGTGGGACATAGGAACAACAAAACAAAAACATTTTGCCACAGATGACAGATTATATACAAATAAATTCAATTTCAGCATGCTGTGCTATTAATTCTTTAGAATGGAAAGATGATTTTAAGGCAATAAGAACACCACTACCAACCGATTTTGTGCTCATTTGGACATTTCTATCATTGCGAAATACGGTAAAGGCACTACATAAAATTTCAGTATCAATAACTGTATCATTAAGCCATGTTTCAGTTAAAATTAAAACATCATAGTCAATATTAAAAGATTTAATGTAAGAATATTTAAGCTTTGATTTCATACCACTGGTGTTATGGTAGTACAATGAAACGGTTTTAAGAGTACTTAGTTTTTTTAGTTACTTTCGCCGATTCGGAGTTGTTCAGGTTCAACATTGTTTCGCGCTGCACGTTTACGGATTTCAAACTCACGAACAACAGTGTTTTCAGGCCACTTTCTAGGATTTACTATTAAATCAAAAATATTAGGAGGGGCTTGCACTTTAAATTACGCGATTTCTCTTTGAATCTTAAATTTAAAATTGGTACACCTTATTCCATTTAGATTTTCGAGTTTAGGAATGGGCTTTATGTAGTTTTCTATCTCAACCTCAGTGGTTGAAACATGAAATCGCGAAAGGAAAATGGTTTTAGGTTTTGGTATAAGTTTTAATGTAGGGAGTAGAGGTACATCTGATAACGAATTGAAATCAATTTCCATCTGAGAGGTGCTTATAGGGGCACATTCCGGAACATCTGCATTTAAATCAAGAAGAATTTTCATCAACCTTGGAAAAAAGCGACACAGACTTACTTAAGTTACAACGATCACAAAAATAATGTAAATTAGTAAGAGTTTTAACAATTTCAAATGTTGCTTGATCCATTTTTGCATATTTCAGATGGTAAGATGCATTACAAACCCCACTGCACATAATGAACTGATCATTTATTTGGATTTCCTCGGAGCACATAAGACAATTTGACATTTTAATAAATTATTTTTAATACAGCAAACAAAAAAGAAAGATTTAATAATTCTAGATGGTACTGTATTTTTTTATATATATCCAAATTAAGTTAAGCCGGTAAGTATGCAATAGTTTTTGTCAAATCGAACATATGGTAACAGGTTTATGATTGTGACTTCGTCTGGCCAGAGCAATGATAAGCTAAATTATCCAACACTTTTCACTTAGATTAATGCAAAGCTAACAATTTTCACTTTAACACTTTACACTCAGAAAAATGAAGAATCACTTATTACAGGAGGCTCAGAACGATTAGATTATCACACCGGTCAATAAATGTTTATTTATTACGATTAAGAACTAGTTAGAATAAATAATTAAAATAAGAGATACTTTAAGCACAAACAAACACTCTCAGAGTTTGCCAACTGTCAATTGAGTTGAAAAAAAAAAATACACGAACTAAATTTTATATTTATAAAACAAAACAAAATTTATTACAAGGCACTTCTTTAACACACAGCACAAACAAAATCAAGTAGGTAGGTATTTCAATAGGAACACTAGAGAACCCCACGAATGAACGCCAAATTGTTACCATATTTTTTTTACTTCTATACATATATCTACTATATATTTTTGAATACCCGAATTAAATTAAGTTATGATGATTAAATTATAGGAATCCAATTTATTGATCAGTTAATATAAAAAAACGAATACTTACTTTAGTGCAACTGGCGCTCGCGTAAGATAATTTTGATCCGACCGAATGTTAAGCGATCGACGAAAGACGAATAAAGAAAATCCTGAAAATATTGCAACAAAGTGAAAACAAAATGTGCAGCCAACCGGCTAGTCAGCTGGGGGGGATTTCATAGGTAGGTAATTGGATTTATTAACTGGAAGCGATTAATAAAACCAATTAAACGAAACTAAAATAAAACGTAATTAATTTATAACTTGTGTAGGTGCAGGGTGTACCAAAATTAAATGGGCGTCAGGAAGTTTTATGGTACTTATAATTACCAGTGTCTAAATGAAAAAAGAAATTATTTCCGAGCGGAATAAAAGTTTGAATTTAGTTTTTAAAAAAAATAGAAAAATATTTACTTAATTAAAAAGGTGTCTGGAAAACTGTGGGGAAAGCCGGGATGAAAAACCAGAATCTTTTTGAAAAAGAAAATCAGACCAAATAAAAATTCTCCAACGAACAGTTTGATAACCAAAGAAAGAAAAACGGACGCGTGTCCCGCAATATCAGGAAAAGCCAGCGGATGGATAGCGAAGGCCTACCGTACAAATTTGCCACAAACGAGGCAACGAACAATATAAATTTTACTCTATCGAATATTTACAAAAATTTCCACAGACTATTTACTATACCAAGAAAAGAAGAAATACTTAGCTTTATCACCAACTCCTCCTGAATAGAAGATCAAAGCCTCCGAATGTTACCCTTTGAAAAAAAGGGATTTTATATTTATTTCAGTTTAAAAAAAAACACGAAATTGCTTTTATGTACTTTGTATATAATTGGGGATTGGCAACTCTGGTTTGCAAGTGATTAGTTTAGTTTATACGGCCGCTCCTACTTATTTCTTTCTTTTTCACTTTAAATTATAATAATTAAGTTTTTAAGAGTAACTTGGTGTGAAGTAATACATCCTAAGATTAAAAGCCATTAAAATCTGGTGAGTCAGTAGCTATTTTCACTTGAAATTGGGAAACAAAAAAATAGAATTTTACGATTAACGGTGCACGCAAAACACAACATTACATCAAACAATCATGCAGAGAACTCCACCTGTTTCACAAATGCCTTCAAATGGCCACAGCCAACCAACGAAAAGACCACATAAGGAGATTCTACAGGAATCTCCGCAAAGAGAAACGATTTCGGCAGTAGGAGCTATGGAAGTGTCAGAACTGAGGAGTATGATGCATGATATTGTGTCGGTGATAATGGATGTCAAGCTTAAAGATTTGCCAATAAAATCTGATCTTGAAGCTATCCATTCAGAAGTCCACAGCCTAAAAGCTACCAATTTAGAGCTGCAGGCATAGGTAACAAATTTCGAGGCCCGCTGCAACTTATTGGAAATTGAGTCTCTGGAAATGAGAGCCAATGATAAAAATGTCATCGTACATTTTCCGATAAACGGTGAAGAAGATGCAACGGAAAAGGCTAAAAAGTGCTGCTTGGATCTGCTGCAAACGAATGAACCCAACATTATTGCAACAACTCGAGTTTTACGACCGACAAACAACAAGACTGCAAATGTCATCGTGAGACTGAACCGAAGGGAGGACGTAGGACATTTACTAAGACGTAGGACTAACTAAGAAACACCGGAATTTCTGTCCATAAGGACTTACCACTATCGGCAAGAGCACGAAGAAGACGTTTAATTGAGTTGAAAGCCGAAATTAATAAAAAAATACGTTCTTAAAAACCAGGATACGAGGAAAAACATTGATGGTTGAAGGCAGATCGTTTAATTTTGACAGGGAAAACAAACTAAAATGCGACGGCGTGTGTGGAATGTCATTATTAGACCAGATGATGAATGACATTTCTAATAATTGCGTTCAGGGACAGAGTAAAAAAAGTATAAGTGGTATAATTGGTAATGATCCCGACATGATATGATCCATGCCACAACATCGTATTTAGTTGTAATGCCGTCTGCCCTTTAGTTAGTAATTTTAAAGGAACCATTTGTAATATTAATAGTAATAGTAAAAACCATAATGAAAAACACTAAATATATTTAGAATTCTGTCATATAATAGAGCAGGCCTTAAAAATAAGTCCATTTTTAATAATTTCTTTAGTTTTCTTAATAACTTTGAAATAATATTTTTGTATGAAACATATGTAATGGATACTAACTTATCAAATTATGAAAACGAATTCAATAACTTCGAACTTCGAATAGTACCCGCAACAAAATAACATTCAAGAGGAAGAGCAAGTGGAGGCTGTATCTTTGGATTTAAGAAAAGACTGGAAGGAATCACCTGTGAATTCGAACAGATTGGAGCGGTAATACATCTGGATCTTTAGATAAATGGTAAGAGATTTCGTATATTACTAACTTATGTCAATGTAATCATTGGGATACCGATTTTCAAAACATCAAGGAATGTCTGATTTGTGGTGGTACGGAAAATGTATTGGTTGTGGGTGACCTAAATGCAAGGATTGGGAACGAAAGAGGAATTGAGAATAAAAGAATCGGGCGTGAGAGACAATCGAAAGACACTACCAAGAACGCAAGAGGAACTAAGTTACTTGAACTTTGCAACTCATTCGGTCTTCGTGTTATGAATGGTACAATCAATGGAGATAATCTGGGCGAAATTACGTTTATTAGAAAGCAAGGTAGTTCGGTTATCGACTATGGCCTGGAAGGTGGTGACTGGAGCTCACTGATTAAAAATTTTGATGTAGAAAAAAAACCCTTTTCAGACCATTTGCCTGTAGTTGTATCATTCACTAATGGAGAAGAAGGAGATCAAGCATTGCGGAACTTACAATTTCTGTCTAAACTTCGCTGGGTAAACGATTCTGCACCAATCTATAGAAGACAGTTGGATATACTTCTGATGAATGAAGATAGCGGTACTAGCTTAAACAAAATTGAACAATGTATTAGGGGCATATCATCAGTCCATCAACAGCCGACGAGTAAAAACTACTTTTAGAGAAAGATGGTTTGATAAAGAATGTATGCGTGCGAGAAGTCTTTCATACACATGGCTTAATACATATAGACGATTCAATACTGTCTTTACGAAAGAACTATACATTGAAAATAATCAGAAATTTAAAACACTCTGTCGAAGGAAGAAAAAAGATTATTTTGAAAACCAAGCGAAAAACCTTGCAATGTGTAACAATTCGTCTGAGTTTTGGAACCTGGCACGCAAGCTTAATGGTACGAAGTATGTTATCGGTAGAGAACTGGATCCAAGCATGCTGAAATTACACTTTCAACAATTACTTAATCCAGCAACTCCAAATCAATTCCCAACTCACTACGCTCAGCCTGGCTTCGAAAACAATATTCTGCACCTACCAATTTCGTGTGATGAAGTGTGTGCTTCGATAAATGAACAAAAGGATGGGAAGGCCGCATGCTCTTACGGAATTCCGGCAGAATTTTACAGATATGGAACTGGGGAGCTGGTAGCAAATCTGACAGAAATATTCAACTACATTCTAGAGCATGGAACTATACCAGAGCAGTTTAAAGAAGCCATGATCTTCCCGATATACAAAGAGGGTAGTACCGAAGATCCGTCAAACTATAGAGGAATCTCGTTTCTGAATGCTTCTTATAAGATTTTTACTTCGATTCTGAATAAGCGCATGAATAAATGGATAGATTTTAATAACCTTCTCAGTGAGTACCAAGCTGGCTTCAGATCGGGTTACTCCACTATAGACCACATCTTCGTTCTTCGCACGATTACTGACTCCTTCATATCTAGAAATAAGAAAATATTCGCTTTCTTTGTGGATTTCAAGTCTGCTTTCGACACCGTCGACCGTAATGCACTATTCTACAAGCTTTGCCAGAAAGGAATGTCACTGAAGTTCGTAAGAGTACTGCAAAATCTATACATGGATACCAAAGCGGCGGTCTGGAATGGAAAAAACCTCTCTGAGTGGTTTTCAACGAACAGACAGGGTTGTGCACTCAGCCCAAGTTAATTCGTCCTCTACATAGAATATATTGTTGAAATATTAGCTGGGGGTATTGAATACGCGGACATGACCAGAAAAGCACTGCTCTTTGTTGACGACATAGTACTGCTTGCGTACACGCCACAATCTCTCCAATTGATGATAAATAGACTCTCCGTTTACTGTGCGAGATGGTATCTGGAAGTAAACTTAAACAAATCTAAAGTGATGATCTTTAAGAAAGGAGGAGGTAGAATTCGGGCAAACGAACATTGGCATTACAATAATGAAACAATTGAGGTTGTGCAAGAATACAAATATCTTGGAGTTTACTTCACAAAGAACCTCAGTATGGAAAAGCACTTTACCGAAAAGCTTACGAAAGCAAAAACCGCTATAAATGTTACATGGAAGCAATGTTTCAACAATAGTGAAATTGCACATAGCAGTAAATTCCGAGTTTTCGAAGCAGTGTCAGAATCGGTTCTTTTTTATGCAGCTCAGGTGTGGGGAGGTAGAAAATATGACCAAGTGGAGAAATTACTCAGGTTTTATATAAAACGTATTTTTCGCCTTCCTCCGAACACTCCAAACTATATGATAATATTAGAGACAACAGTATCACCAATGTTCATTAAGACTTTTAAACTGCAAGTAGACTACGTTTTGAAAGTATTAAATATGCCAAATCATCGGCTTCCTAAGAAAGTTGTCCTACAAGCTATCCAAACACGGACGGGATGGTTCAAGGACTGGGTAGAGTTAGCAGAGCAGGTTGACTTCGAAGTAAACTACAGCGACCCTGTTTTATGGAAGCCTGCTTTGTGTACGTTGATCGCCCGTTTGGACGATGCTGCAAGAGATCGCTACAAGGAACCAGCTTCAAGCTCTCTACACCGAATGCTTTATAGCAGACTAGATTACAATCTTAACGAAAGAAACTATTTCCGTGACGATTATACAATCGAACAAATTTCGCTCATATTCCGATTAAGGAGAGAGTTACATAATTTGAACTTTATGCCACATCGAGAAGATCTACCGTTATTATGCAGCCTGTGTAATATGGGAGAGCGAGAAGATGTTCTGCATTTTGTCGGAAGGTGTGGAGTACTCAAGGAAACAAGAATGTACACGTTTGGCAGCGACTATCTATCTGATGAAGAAATGTTTGGCCTACTTCATGAAATGGATGTAACAAAGTTATCAATGTATTGCAAGACAGCACTCAGATATAGAAAGCAAATACTTAACGAAGCATTTTAGTATTAAACTGTAACTTAGTTATGATAAAGAATTAACAAATTGTCAATCAGGCAGACGGCAACAATGCCATGCAATATTGATTGTATATAACAAATTGTAACAAATTGTAGAAAAAATTAAATCAATCTAATCTAATCTAAAAAATCTACTTTGTATAACCAAAAATTCTTCTTCTTCTAAAAGAAACCTTCTAGATGGTTCTAGCACTATTATCAAAGTAAAAGTATAAAGGCAGGTTTTGGCTCGCCCATTTTTCCCGACCATCTCTTCAGCCTTCTCTGATCACTGCGTGGTGTCGTTCTATTTCAGTCGTTCTGCAGCATCTAGTGATGTGCGACTGAGTGCAAATGAATCGAACATCATACGATTACATTGGTGATGAGATCACCATGAGCTCAGTGGACGAGTTCAGCCTCCTTTTTATTAACAATTCCACTGTAAATGATTTTGGAAAAAATATATAAAATTACTTATATAAGGTCCCCAGCCCCATTCTGGCCCATAACACTACATAGCAAAAACATTCGGGGACTTGCTAAGTATTTTGTTACCTTTGATTACAAAACAACTGTAGGCCTTCGCGCAAAAATTGAATGGGGGAGAAACTCATCTCAACTTGATTTTCCTTTATTACTTTCGATACTTTATGGTGGAAACTCGGCCACACTAATTTACGTTGGTGTGAGATATAATTCACACATAGTTCGACATGGGTAAAATCATCATGCCTTTTTGCTAGTGTATATCGACTATCGCAAACTCGCCAGATACGTGCACCGCCTGTCGCATGATTTATGTAATCTTGTGGACCGCCCGTCACACAATATATTTAAAAAATACCGACCTGTTTTGTTTGGTTTTCCAAAACTCTTTAAGTGCAGGTCTCGTTGTTGGAAAGCAGGTATCTTCTGAACTCTGTGAGTATTTTGAAGCCACAACAGAAAGGCTGATAAGGGATTACGGAAAAGAAATAGGCAGGTGAAAATTGTTGTGGTAAAATTTACCGCAACATGATTTTTCTCCAAACTGGGATCGTATATTGTAGTTAATTAAAATATAAAAACAATAAGAACAAATTTTCTAAATCCTTCCTAAGATTATTCCTATGTTTTGAGAAATCCAAAACTCACTAAATTTTTTTTTTTTATTCTCATTAGTGAAAAAATAGTGAAAATAGGCGTTTTTCTGTTTTCGTTCAGAGCCGAGCACTGAACAGAGTTCGAACACATATATTATGCACTGAACTTGTTCCAAACAGAGCGAGCTCTGAACACTGATATGTTTTTAGAACACACTAGAACCACACAAATCAGAATGCCTTTTCATTTTTAATCATAAAAAGCAATACCTACCCTCTGTTGTACACTGATACACACCAGATACAGAAGATCAACAAGCGATCAACTATTTCGCCGACTTATGTATCTATTTATTTTTTTCTTCACATTTTCCTTCTTGGCACATATGGCATTTGGGGCGTTCAGCAATTTACTCACATGCTCAGTCAAATATGTTCGAGCACGTCGAGTGCGATCTACACATGTTCAGAACGAAAAACACGAGCAGAGAACGCAGTTTTAAAATTATAGTGGTTTATCTCCGAATTTCATTGAATTTCTTAAAATTGAAAGAAATTTCATCAAATTGGCAGATAAACCAGTTTACAAATCCAAAAATAATTACTTAATTTGGATCATTCAAACGGTTCTGAGTATTATTTTAAGCCATCTATGTGTAACCAGAACCATTTTTAAATCCAAGAATTATTTCAAAAAACTTTCATCTTAAAGTAATTTGGTGACAAAAAAAAAATCCATCTGAAAGTAATTTGGTGACAAAATTGCTTTTTTTACAACTTCTCAATTGTTTTTGACAGCTTACAGACCTCTCCGCAAATATTTGTCCGCTGTGGTTTTCGTTAGCATTTCGCTTTCCCCAGTGGCAACCACCGAAAATATTCGTTTCGCATCAGCAGTGTACTAGGTAAATATTTCAATTTTCAATCTTTTCAAAGTTTTGATTGTTTAACATTTGAATATTGTTATCACACCAGTTTGTTTTTTGTAGCTTAGTGTTTTAGTTTTGAACATTAGAAAGAAAATTTAAATTATTCTGAATAAATTCAGCTTGATCATCAACAGGAATCATTCTTTCGAAAGCATTCTCTTCGTTCTAAGCAACTGTAATTAATGTTTTTAAAGCCTTTATAGATATAACTATTACTATAATCCAAAATAGCCTTTAACGGCCTTTAGTCCACAAAATTTGCGTTTCATCCGGGCAATCTCACCTGGACTCATCAGTTGGTTAGTGAGCGCCTTACCAATACGCAATTTTTGTTAAGTTCAGTTCAACTAACTTGCATTTTTTGACAAAAAGCAATGTGCACTATATCCAACAAGATTAAAATTTTAATCATTAAAATTGGAAGATTTTGTCCTTGCCCAGACATAGTTAATAAGAAGGTGTTTTTTTTTATAATACAATTCTATATACTACTGAAATTACTCAGCCAAGAAGAAGACTTAGCCTTATATTTAATTGGACTTGTTGAATTATTGATTCAAAATAGCTTTTAACGGACTTTAGTCCACAAAATTTGCGTTCCATCTCGGCAATCTCACTTGGACTCATCAGTTGGTTAGTGAGCGCCTTACTAATACGCAATTTTTGTTAAGTTCAGTTCAATTTACTTGCATTTTTTGACAAAAAAGATATGTGAACTATATCCAACAAGACTAAAATTTTAATCATTAAAATTGGAAGATTTTGTCCTTGGCAAGACATAGTTAATAAGAAGGTGTTTTTTTTTATAATACAATTCTATATAATACGGAAATTACTCAGCCAAGTAGAAGACCTAGCATTATATTTAATTGAACTTGCTGAATTATTGATTCAAAATAGCTGTTAACGGCCTTTAGTCCACAAAATTTGCGTTTCATCCCGGCAATCTCACTTGGACTCATCAGTTGGTTAGTGAGCGCTTTACCAATACGCAAATTTTGTTAACTTCAGTTCAACTTACTTGCATTTTATTTACAAAAAAGCAATGTGAACTATATCCAACAAGATTAAAATTTTAATCATTAAAATTGGAAGATTTTGTCCTTGGCCAGACATAGTTAATAAAAAGGTGTTTTTTTTTATAATACAATTCTATATACTACTGAAATTACTCAGTCAAGTAGATGACTTAGCATTATATTTAATTGGACTTGTTGAATTATTGATTCAAAATAGCTTTTAACGGCCTTAAGTCCACAAAATTTGCGTTTCATCCCGGCAATCTCACTTGGACTCATCAGTTGCTTAGTGAGCGCCTTACCAATACGCAATTTTTGTTAAGTTCAGTTCAACTTAATTGCATTTTTTGACAAAACAGCAATGTGAACTATATCCAACAAGATTAAAATTTTAATCATTAAAATTGGAAGATTTTGTCCTTGGCCAGACATAGTTAATAAGAAGGAATTTTTTTTTATAATACAATTCTATATACTACTAAAATTACTCAGCCAAGTAGAAAACGTAGCATTATATTTAACTGGACTTGTTGAATTATTGATTCAAAATAACTTTTACCGGCATTTAGTCCACAAAATTTGCGTTTCATCCCGGCAATCTCACTTGAACTCATCAGTTGATTAGTGAGCGCCTTACCAATACGCAATTTTTTGTTAATTCAGTTCAACTTACTTGCATGTTTTGACAAAAAGGCAATGTGAACTAATCCAACAAGATTAAAATTTTAATCATTAAAATTGGAAGATTTTGTCCTTGGCCAGACATAGTTAATAAGGTGTTTTTTTTCATAATACAATTCTATATACTACCGAAATTACTCAGCCAAGTAGAAGACTTAGCATTATATTTAATTGCACTTGATGAATTATTGATTCAAAATAGCTTTTAATAATAATAATAATAATAATAATAATAATAATAATAATAAAAATAATAATAATAATAATAATAATAATAATAATAATAATAATAATAATAATAATAATATTAATAATAATAATAATAATAATAATAATACTAATAATAATAATAATAATAATAATAATAATAATAATAATAATAATAATAATACTAATAATAATAATAAATTGCGAATATTGGAGGTTTTTTTTAATTATATCGGGGTTACCAGAGCAAATTAAAAGTGAAGCTTATAAAAACCAGAAAGCTTATAAAATACTTTTGGACAAATTTAGAGAAATAAAGCGAGAAGCCAATGTTTTCTCAGAAAACTAAAAAAAAGACAAAGTATAAGATCTGGGTCAGGAAAAGAAGAGTTATATGTTCTGCCGTTGTGGTATTTCAACGATTTTCTGCGTCCATCCTGAGATAATTTTTATAAAATCAATTACAATTCGTCCAACAAATTAAACGAACAAATTTTGGACGTTTTTTTAGACATTCCTTAGTCCAAATTCGTTTCCTCTTATTTTGTTGCCTTTTTTTTCTTCTTGGTCTTCACCTTCTAAGATCTGATCACCTTCAAGAGCTGCAATTAAAACGTCCACCATGGTCAAAATTCTACAGAGAACTAATGTTTGACAGCCTGTTTGATTAATGTTAACTCAAAATGGCTTCAATCCATCAAACATCATCAAGCAATGCTTGTCCAGCATGTTTGAGAATGTGAACCCCCCTTATGGTTTCGGGTCCTTATGTCATTAGTTTATGATTTTGGCCTTCCTTAGTCCTCAATTCGCTGTTACTGGTGTCGGACCACAAACAAAATGCTTTGATTTAATATGGTAAACAAATACAAATGTAGGTCCTGTTCCTGGTGGCAATATGTTTGAGAAATTTTTGCTGGCCAGCGTGCTAGTTTGCTGTTGACGGTGCTGGTTCTTTTGCAGGTTTAATCTATAAAATATAAGAATTATAATTTGCAAATTGATAAAATAAGGTAAGCAAGTATTACCAATAAAAAAATTTGGTTTTTGTTAATACTTTATTGAGAACATCATTGGAATTTAATTTGTTGAGCTCAGTGTGATTAGACATTTAGTACGTATTTAATTCCCACTGAGTTTCACTAAAAAAAGATTCGAAAAACAGTACTATTTTTGTGGTTGTTAATATTCTTACAAATAACAAGCCCTTTGACTCAAGTTCATCGAGGCTTAACAATGTCACAGCAACATTTTATTTTAGGAAAAAATGTTGGTTTAGTTAACTTTCGAAGCGAATTTTATATATGAGCAAACGGCTATAGGTTTAGAAAAGATACTTTTGCCGCTATTAATGTTTATCGGGATTATATAAGTCTTAAATCTGCATTTTTTATAAAAAATCTGATAAAGGATGATAAGGAAATGTTCAAGCAGATACTTATAAACTGTAGAAACACATTTCCGCTTATTTGTGTTCTCTTAGAAAATAATTGATAGTCTTTAGCAGCAAAAGGCTTTTAGCAAAGAAAAGACACTGGTCACTAGAAATTGAATACTTTTCTCACTCACCAAAAAGTTTTAAATCTACAAAAGTAATCAATAATGTGGTTAAAGATCGTTATTTTAATTTTAGCTGCAAAAATTACTTTCCTAAGCATGAAGCAGTTTCATATAAAAGACTAGCAATTAATTGCAAAGAGAACCCATATTAGTGGTCTTTTTCTGAATATTTCTTAAAATATTTACCTCAAGCGATATTATTGATTATTATTATTGTATATTAAGGAATTTTGGGTAAGTAAAAAAAGGATTAGATTTTTAACGGCCAAAGCGTCTTTTCCAAGCTTAAAGCTGTTTGCTACAAAAGACTATACCAATAATTATTTTCAAAGAAAATACAAATAAGTGGAAAGGTGGTTTTTTTTTTATAATTTATGAGTATCCATTTGAACATTTATCTCTAACTAGATTATTGATACCAATTATAGATTTAGAACTTTTGTATAAGTGCGAAAAAATTTATTTCTATCGTCAGAATTGCCTTTTTTAATCCTAAAGCCGTTTGCTACAAAAGACTTGGCAATTATTTTAAAAGAGAACTGAAATAAGTGGAAAAGTGATTCTCCAAATTTGTAAATATGTCTTAAAATATTCAATTTAAAAAATAATATTTATTATAATTAATGATTTTTGGATATATGAGAAAAGTATTTGAAATCTAGTAGTTAAAGCGTATTTTCTAACCTAAAATCCATTTTCCTACAAAATAATATAAAATTTATTTTCAAAAAGAACACAAATACGTGGAAACGTGTTTTTAAACTGTATGCATATCTGTTTGAACATTTACCTCAAACTTTAATATTGATAACAACTATGTTCAAACAGATAGGTACTCACAAATTGTAAAAACACTTCCATTATTTGTGTTCTCTTTGAAAATAATTATTATTATCTTTTGTAGCAAACGAAATCAATCTTATAAAAGATTATTTTCACGATCGAAATCAAATATCTCTCACGCTGATCTTAAATTCATTAATCTAGAATAGAAATCAATTTTATTGTTTGTAGTAAATGCTTTAATCCATATTCATGAATTATATAATACACAATTGCATTGATTTGTTTTCTCTTTAATTTTTGTTTGTATAGTCTTTTGTAGCTAACGCTTTGCCCGCTCGAAATAAAATATCTTTCACGCTTATCTAAAAGTCCTAAATTTAGAATAGTAATGAGTTTTCTGCTTTTAGGTAAACATTTCTAGAGTTATTCATGAAGTGTACAGAATCTATTCTACTGATTTGTATATACTTTTAAGATAATAGATTTTATATTTTATAGCAAGAACAACTTATTAACATCATTTTGTGGGTTGCAGTCTAGTAGATTTAACCCCTTATCAGTAAGACTTAAAACTAGGAACGATATTGGTAATACTGGTTACAGTAAACGCTTTCATAAGTTTTCATCAAATTCTAAAGGATTATTCCTCTGATTGATTTTATCTATGAATATAAATATTTGTATCATTCACATCAATCAATTTCCTCGGTAGTTATTCTTGATATTAAACATTGCTATATAAGGAAATGTAGTTATTGGTTTTTAAACCATTCTCAAATCAACATAGGAAGATGGTAATGGTTATCGGTCAAAGCAATCATTTTTAACGATATTTTCCTGAATTTCTAGTAAAATGATAAAGAAATGATAACAATCAATGAATCGATTGCGATTAGGGGTAACTGTTTAAGACTACCTGTAATAGATTAAGCGTTTCTTATATCGTACTGCTTGCAAGGCTAGATTTTTTTTTGAGTGTAAGGGTTTTTTGGCGACGTTTGATACCTATTATTTAATAGAATTTTCTAGTACAGGGTGTCCACCGAGAAGGTATACTACTTTGTTTATAATTTTTGATTGAGAAATGAAAGAGAATAGATCTTATATTGATAAATCTTTTATTTAATGTCGGCAATTATGTATGGAATACAATATCAGGTAAATGTCCGCCTCTGTTAGTCTCACAAATGCGAGCCCTTTTGAGCACAATTTTCATTACATTCTCACACATTTCTCGCCGTATTTCATTAATTTCATCACGAATATTTTGAGTTGCTCAAGCGTTTTTGGTTTGTTTCCAGATATCTTGCTTTTCAGATATCCCCACAAAAAGAAGTCCGGAGCAATCAAATCAACATCACCATTTCTTGAAAGAACTTGTTGTGGAAAGAGGACTTCCATTGCAATCCTGGCTGTATGCGATGTAGCACCGTCTTGTTGATACTACATGTTAATCAAGCCCAAAGCATGCAGTTTTGGCGTTAAAAAGTTTTCAATCATATCACGATATCGCTCCCCATTCACAGTTACCGTTACGCCGTTTTCATTTTCAAGGAAGTAAGATGCAATGATTCCTCCTCACCAAATTGCCCACCATACTTTAACTTTTAATGGATGCAAAGGTGACTGATGAATAATTTGAGGGTTTTCCATTGCCCAGAACCGACTATTCTGTTTATTCACATATCCATTGAAATGAAAATGTGCCTCGTCACTCATTATGATTTTTTCTTGAAAATCGGGGAAATTTGTGCAAAATTGTGGCCAAAGTTGCTATTTGAAGACCAAGCTCCTGTGCACGTCAAATTGATGTTGATGATTTGTTTTGAACACTTCCTTGAGCAGCAGTAATGTTTTCAGCCGATCTTGCAGTACGTTGTGGTCCATGTTTGGGCGTATCTCACCTACAGACCCTCTTTCTTCGAAATCATTCACTACGCGATAAATAGTGCGTTTTGTTGGCACGTTGTTTCTCCCAAAAAATTCACGTTACTTTCTTATCGTCACAGTTATCGATGATTGATTTTGATAAAATGTTTTAACGATTTAAAAACGTTGGTTTATGGAGTAATTTTCCATAATAAATTTGCCACGTGTGTCATACACGACTGCCAAATATGAACTGTCAAGGCTAATGTTTACCAAAATAATTTTTCAATATAAAAAATAAAATAAACATTCGTTTTAACAACTTTATTCTTCATTTTCTAAAAATTCAATTGGATCTGTGAATTTCAACGTACAATTATAAAATAAGAAAGGTATAGGAACCAAAAACAAGAAAGCGAAA
This sequence comes from Philhelius pedissequus, assembly GCA_910595825.1. Classification (NCBI taxonomy): domain Eukaryota; kingdom Metazoa; phylum Arthropoda; class Insecta; order Diptera; family Syrphidae; genus Philhelius; species Philhelius pedissequus. The sequence continues at coordinate 151,909,219 of OU343161.1, forward strand.
TGATGCCGCAGCGATACAATGCCGTATGCCAAAAAGAAACAGTGGCCACCTGAAAATACAAACATAATTTTTTACAATAAATTATTTTTAAAAGTATACATTTTATTTTAATATTTTTTTTCTGACGACAAATGATTAAATGTTTGCTTCTTAAATTAAGTTTTTCAATAAAGCCCTTTATTGCAAGAACTAATTAGAAAATGCTTAAACTATTTTCCTATAACTAAAACCACAGATACTTCCAATACAAATGTTAAGAAACCGTTTAAAAAAATTTGTTTTCAGAAAACGGCTCCAAGAATTTTAATGACAAAATGTGTGTGTCCTTAAATTAGCGAAGCCCACTTTAAATTAAAAGAATATTTTATTTTGCGTTCTTATTAACGGTAGTTCGCATAGAACCTCTTTTGGTATCTTCGTCTCTTCCCTAAAAGTATAAATAAGATTGCATACCCTAATTTTCAAAAACCAGTCACTGAATTTTATTCTTGAAATTAAAATTTTATAAGAATATTAATAATTACTTTAAAATGCCGTTTCAAATTTTTTCCCTAAAAATATTTTCAAAAACATAAAACAATGTTTAAAAAACCCTCCAACGATTTTTCAACGCATCTTTCTTTAAACTGTAACACTTAAGCAATCAGTACTTTTTTCTTCTAAGGTTTTTTCACAAATGCATACATATTTATATATTTACACACACATATGGAGGGGATACTTTTTCGATTTTTTTTTCATATTTACAAAAATTCAAAATCAAACAAATTAAAAACAAATCGAAAACAAAATTCAAAAGATAGATAAGAATAGTCACACACCGATACACCTACCTACCTAAAATGTTATTGCTAGTATAATTCCAGTCCGCATTAAGCCTGTTTCTATTAACTTTGTATTTTGTTCTCGTTATACTAACAAAACTTACCCTAGATTAAATCATCTATAATTTTTATACTGTTATATTCATAGACCTTTTCTCAGAATACTCGCTGTTGCTGACCTGTTTGTTCCTTGATTATAATTTTATTAAAACATCGTCTGAATATGCAAATCTTTCCATTAAACAGGATAGATCTTCTTCATCAGAATCCTCGCTTATCATGACTTGGGTGTTTGTTGATTCGTCTTCAATGTTTTGGAAAATGATTCCAAAGGTGTCGTAAAGAGTATCATTTCCATTAGTTGTGCTGACAAATTTTTCGAAATTATTGAACGCTAACCCTGTGTATTCTGTAAACTCATGATATTCTCTGGGCAAATATCTGATTGGTTGGTGACTGAAAAAGTTGCTTCCGTTTCTAATCCTTGTAGTATTGAATAGCTACAACAGTGGCCATAGCTATGTAGGTACTGATAACGTTGACATTTTTTTGCTATTCGTCCAGCCCTTCAATGCTAGGCCTAAAACTATGTTTTTAAAGGTATTATTTTTCCATTGCAAACGGCTTGGAAAACGTCCTCCGAAAACGAATCAGCAAGTCTCTGGCAATTTGTACTTTTTTTCCGACGATATGCGCCACCGCTCAGCAAGGTGGGGTTTGGGGGTTGACTATGAGGACGTTATAAATATAATGGCGAAAGTTCCAAGGCACATGGATATTATTTTATAAACTATTGTACCCAACTAAAAAGGTATTTATTTATTTTTTTCATAAACGTGTATTCAAAAAAACATATTATTACTATTATTATAAAGACTAGGTCTGGCAACGATACCAAGAATAGTCGCGGTCTCGTTGATGAGACAAGACTTCTTTAAAAACACCCGAGACGAGACCGTATTTTTGGTACCGAAATTCGCTGAGTCTCGCTGTTCTCGGTTGTTTGGTTTCGATTTCCGCTAGAAGAAATATTTGTTGATTTAATTATAATTATATAGAGAAGGATTTATGTATGCAAAGCGTTGGAATAGAAATCGCTCATTTTTCAGAATTTGTTTCCCCTTTGGAAAAAGGTGCATTTAAGTCTTTTAAGAGACACTTGGAAAAAACTATTATGGAAACGTCAAAAAATAGTTTGTTGCATATTTGTCAAGCCATAAACTGTCAAAATCAATTGCGGTATGGCTCCGATTTAAACGAATAAATGGATCCACACCCCTCATTTTTCTAATAGCAAACAAACCTCTGAGATACCTTATTATATCTTTTAAATATGAACTCGCATCTTATCTAACGTCTTTTTACTACAACGAAACACGAAAGAAACCAAGACTAAGGATGATACCGAGACGAGACTACAGATTCAAATTTTATCGGGAAAAGGCGAGACCAGGACCAGGACCGAGACGAGACTGAAATTTTTCGATTTTGACGAGACCGTTGCCAGCCCTAATAAGGACGAAACAAATATTAAGTTTGTCCGCGCTAATCAGAAAGTATTCGACCGATTTACTTGAAACTAATTTTATTTTCTTAAATTTTTATTTGTGTCTGTAGCCATCGACTAATATTTTGCGACTTAGAAGGGTACTACAGCATCTAACTGATGAGCCCAACTATAGTACCTGGGCGAAACACATAATTTGGACTAAAAGTCACAAAGTAAACAAAAATTAGCATTAAAAGCAGAGTCCATAAAAAAAGAAAAAGGCAATACCTACGTACATGCATTTGTATTGTTTTTAAATTTCTTCTTAAAATTAAACAAGCCAGACCACGGGCATTATTTTCTAGGTGTCTGAACTCGGTCGAATTCCCCTAGAAAAATATAATTCACAGTGTTTGAAAGCTGTAAATTTTATTTGTGTCGGTAGCCATCGACCAATATTTTGCGTCTTAGAAGGGTACTACAGCATCTAACTGATGAGCCCAACTGTAGCACCTGGGCGAAACGCATAATTTGGACTAAAGGTCACAAAATAAACAAAAATTAAAAGCAGAGTCTACAAAAAAAAACGAACAAATGCAATACCTATGTACATGCGTTTGTATTCTTTTTACATTTCTTCTTAAAATTTAATTTTATTTTCTGAGTCATATAAGATTATAATTGGACATTTTTCGTTAGTTAAATATGTTTGTTGAATTAGATTATTAACATAATTAATTATGCTCTTAAACCTGCTAGATATTTTACAAAAATGAGATCTTTTTTCTAACTTCAATAGTTTAATGCAAATTTTTAGCCCTAAATCATTTCATAACTGTACTTATAAGATGAGAAATAAATTGTATGTACAAATTATAAATTTATCACATTTTTGTATTTTTGTATTTTTGCATCTATGAATTCGATTCAATCGCAATGACTGGGTTGTTGCATTTCTTCTGAATTTTCTTTTGTTTATTTGGTTCTGAATTTCAGTCGACTCAATTTGTCGCTGATCGATTAACGTAGGAACAGCAATTAATAATATTTCAAGTGGCTTTTAATTATGTAACACAGTTTCCGTGTTCGAACAACAAAATAACAAATATAGGAAAAATTAATAAAATTTGCAATTTTTGCAAAGCCAAAAGTGGGGATTTAATAGCACGTGTTGTACTAATGCTAAAGTAAGCATTCCTTCTATAGCCAGCTAGCTGGACCTTTAGAAAGTAAGATCAATGGATATCATACTCAAACTAGGAAATTCCTGGAAAATTTAAGTTCATATACTACATTTTTTTAAATGACATCTTTCAGTGCAAAATGATCCTAGGAAAAGTGTTTTTCTCAGGGTCTACAGTATTTAGTTTTTCGTGAAAATAATAAAACTGTTAATATTGTATATACAGAAGCTCTGACATATGCATGTTCGAATGTCTAGCTATGTTTGTGAAAACTATTTCTGTGAGAGAACATAAAAATCTTTATTGGGTTACGGAAATCATAGAAAATATGTATATTTGTTAGGTAATAATATAAAGGGTTATTTTTTTTGCTACTTGGTTTTTGACGTTTATATTTTTGACAGATCACACATGACATTTTGATTGAGTATTGTTTGCCATTTCATCATGAATAGACTTACGCCTGAACAACGTTTGCAAATTATTGAAATTTATTATCAAAATTCGTGCTCTGTGAAAAATGTGTTTCGCAAGCTTTTATCGCAAAATTGTCTTCAGCGACGAGGCTCATTTTTGGCTAAATGGATACGTGAATAAGCAGAATTTCCGTATTTGGAGTGAAGTGCAGCCAGAGGCAATTCAGCAGCTACCAATGCATCCCGAAAAATGCACTGTTTGGTGCGGTTTATGGGCAGGCGGCATCATTGGGCCGTACTTCTTCAAGGACGATGAAGGCGCAGGGTTACGGTCAATGGAGAAAGGTACCGTTCGATGATAACAGATTTTTTTTTGTCGAAAATGCAAGAATTGAACTCGGTCGACATGTGGTTCCAACAGGACGGTGCCACATGCCACACTGCACGCGAATTTGGTGAGCAGTTGATCTCACGTTTTGGAGCAGTCAATTGGCCACCAAGATCATGTGATTTGACCCCGTTAGACTATTTTTTGTGGGGCTATGTTAAGTCTATTGTCTATGGGGACAAGCCAAACACGATTGCTGCCTTGGAAGCCAACATTGAACGCGTCATTGGTGAGATTCCGGCCGAAATGTGTGAAAAAGTTTGCCAATTTTGAACCTTCATTGGACATTTAAGTGAAATTATTTTTAAAAAGTAAATGGCAGAAATTGATTTATCGATCCAAATAAAAATTTCATTCACTTTTTACAAGTTTCTGTGTTTTTTTGAATTTTCAAAAACCAAGCTCTTAAAAAATCACCGTTTATAAGAAATTCCGGTCAAACTCATTGAGCATTTTATATGCTTTTAGTCATATTAAAAAAGATATTAAAAGCTTGCGAAGCAACGTGAGCACGGTTTGGCTAGTACATAAAAAAATTGTTCGTTAATATTTAGTTAATAAATTTTTTGAAACCCCAGGAAACCGCAGTGAGTGCGTGAGATGAGTCGCTTTTGACTAAAAATCGATTCAGCTGGTAAAAGTGAGGGAGTGAAATGAAATGTCAGATTACTTGCCTGAGACTTCAGCAGTGACTTGGTGCATTTGTTGGTTTATTTACGTTTTTGGTTAAGTGTTTGTTCTTTTCTCAAAGAAATTGTTTCAATTGTTTCACACCTATTCACGTACACGACATAAAAATTACAAACCCAACGAACTAGCCCAAAAGAATCCAACAAACTATAAAAAATATGTTTGGACTTTGGAGAATGTTTAAAGTGATTTTCATCGGCTTTATTGGTCGTAATTGTGATTAAATGAAAGCAATTTTCAATTTATTTTGCCGTCTTATTCAGGGGTGTCTTTATTTACAAAATTAAACAGAAATATAATGTTTGTACATATTGGTATAAGTAAACGAACAAAATATGACTTACATAACGTTAAATTTTAAGATTTTTACTTTTTTAAATTACTGAACAATAATTTGTTTAAGACATATAAAAAAAAAAACAGATTAAAAACAGATTTTGAACACTTCGCATTTGAAAATTAGTCTACGTTTTATGATATTTACTGTCAGAAACTAAGGAACAGTAAACGGCTGATATATTTTGTGTGTCTTGTTTGCGGTTCATATTATTTTGGTTGTTAATTATATGCACTGTCTCTAGTGTGTAACGTTTAGATGTATGTTTTTCTATTACGCAAAGACTTTGTTTATTAAGTTCGACGCAGTGTTTATACGAACGTGCTTGGCTTGATTAGATCGGAAATTGACAAGATTCCCAGGTGCCATATCTTTCTGGTACCAGTCGAAAGAAAGTCGGTCATTTTCGCGGTAAACCTTAACGTCCAAGAACGCTATCGATCTGTTTTTTTCCCTATCTACGGTGAATTGTATTTTTTCATTAAACTGGTTAAATCATCGTAAGACATCATCAATTTCTTCTCTATCCACAATCGCAAAGATATCATCAACGTATTTTGCTATAAAATTAGGTTTGTAGCTTAGTTTAAAACATTCCTCGAGTAAAAATCTAAAACCAAATCCGCAATCGTCGGTGAAAGAGGATTTCCCATTACGAGTACTTGATTGTACAAATTGTCCTTAAATTGCAGGTAGTTGTTATCTTTGAGGGGAAAATTTATTTAATTCGGACGGCTAGCCGCCATTTCTTTATTTACTAAAGATGAGAAATTATTCTCAACATATGCTTTACAAGCATGGAGAACACGTATGTATGCATCTTAAAGAATACAGCAACTTTAAACGTAAATCAGCAAACCAAAAACAAACTCTTAAATTTTTGATAATCTGTTGACAATATGGATTTATTCCCAAACATTTACAAAGATCCACAGTTAACATTAAAGCGCTTTTCTCTAGCAAGGAATCACAAAAGTTCGTACGACAAAATAGAACATAAATTCCATCTCAAAGTTCTTAACCTGGAAATAACGGAAACCTTTCACAAAATAAAACAATCCAACAACACACTCAGAATGCTTGGCAAACGAATACAAGAAAATATAACATCAATAAAGCTGCTGTATGGAAAAAATTAAACATTAAAATGCATGACGATTGGTTTGTAAACAAAAGTGAAGCAGAGTTTTCCGTCGAAATCAAATGGCTTCTGTCCTTGGGAAAGAAATTTTCTTCTTTCGTTCCCTCTTTTCCAACTCATTGCAGATGACGAAGAAATCATAGGAACAGAAGAAGATGAAATAGGACAAGGAGAAACTAGAGCTAAGTATAGCAATATGCTTCACTCTTTTCAACGTTACCACACACCGGCGCATTCGACAAATACATCACGAAGGTACACAAAGATACGGCAAAATTTTCTTAAAAAACGCAAAAACATAATTGTAGCAGCTGATAAAGGCAATGTGATTGTTTCGATGAATATGACGGAATATGAAGACAATATGACGGAACTACGTCTGACCTCTCTACACACAGGGTCGCAAGAGCAAGCCCCCTCACCACTCTACAAAACAAAAATAATGAATTTGTGAAATGGTTGCACACAAACAAGATGATCGATGATAGGAAAAAGCAATTATGACTAGCACAAATACCTGCAATATATGGTTTACCAAAGGTTCACAAGCCAAACATGCCTCTCCGGCTGATAAGGTCATCGATGAAAGTTCCTTGTTACGAACTTTCAAAGTACCTGGGTAAACTGTAATATTTTACCCAGGTACTACTTGTGTCACGAAAGAATCTCCTTACTCTGTAAAAAAATCGATGCAGTTTAAATCCAAAGCAAAAGATTTTGTACTTGACACAAACGATATTTTGGTTTCTTATTACGCTGTTTCTCTTCTTACTAATGTTACTGTTCAGCTGGCAATCTACATTATTAAAAAGAAATGGGAAATTATAGCTGAAAATACCAAGCTGAGCCAAAACAAATTTATCGAATTATTAAATTTATGCCTCAAAGATAACAACTACCTGCAATTTAAGGACAATTTGTACAAACAAGTACACGGAATGCCAATGGGAAATCCTCTTTCACCGATGATTGCGGACTTGGTTTTAGATTTTTTACTCGGGGAATGTTTTAAACTAAGCTACAAACCTAAGTTTATAGCTAAATACGTTGATGATATCTTTGCGATTGTGGATAATAATTGGACATTACACCTTGATTTTTGAGGAATATGTACAAACGCAAGTAGAAGCGTGCTTCAGTTAAAATCCAATTTGTCACCGATAACCGAAGATCCAGATGACTTATCTGTATTGGCAAAATGGCTCACACCGAAATGCAAGATTAAAATTGGACATTGAGTTATTTTGCCTGACGAGGCAACACCTCCAACTCTTTGGCATTTGGGCAGAATTACCGCAACGCATCTTGGAACCTATGAAAAAATTCACAGTCTACATAAGAAAAAATGTTGCGTACAAACTTCAACCACAAAATGGTTTGTGCTTAAACACAAATTTTAATTTAATGGGATAACATATAACAACTACATAAATCGAATAAAGTGCAATATCTCAAAACATCCATCATACGTGCAATAGATTTAGTCCTCATCCTGTGATATAGAAATAAGTAACATGTTTGTTGATTTTTTCCAACTTACTTATACTGCATGCAATCTAAAAACCTGTAAAAAATATTTATGATCTCAATTAAACTGATCCGCTAAGATTAGGAGATTAATTAATTTATCTTTAATTGAAAGCTTTAATTATAATCCTAACTTTGTATATTTACATAATCACTTTGCATGATTTTCACTGTAAACTTATTTTCTGAAACACATTATCTATGCGAAAATGTTGTGTATTTATAAACTAAATTATGTTTTCCTTTTTCTTATTCTATCGTTCAATAAATAAACACTGTCTTCTTTCAAAATTTAAACATATTTTGTTCTCGAAATTTCCCCTTTTGATCAGATAATATTTTCACAGAATTTAATTTTTTCTAGGTATGCTCAACAGTTTACCCTTGAGCCCAACTTCAGACTTACGGTTAAGTACAGATATTCTATGTTTAGTCGTACAACACGAATGTGGACTGCTTTACCAGGCTCTATTTTTCCCTCCCATTTTCATATTCTGACCTTTAAAACTAATTTACATCGGTATCTGCGCTCAAATAGTTCCCTTATTTCTTAACGCTCGCATTGTGCTTATCATTTTAATGGTTGTCAAAACCCCTTTCGTGCGTGGATCGTTTAAAAAACATAATATTCGGGATCTTCTTTTCCACGATTCTAATAGTGTTATACATACATTCGATGCTATATATCAAAATCAAACATTTTTAAGGAAACATAGGCCTGGAACTCTAAGTGTAAGGCACTTATCTGAATATAACACTTACACTCTAATTTAGCATATAATTAGCTAATATATAATAATAATAAAATAGGTATACTCACCAGTAATAATCAAAGATTTTGTTGATTCAAATATCGACTGAATTGAACGATCTGTTTTTGTCGATTGCTGCCAAGCATTTGTAATCATCGATATAAAAATACTTAGATATGGAAACCCGTAATCTAAAACAAGAATATTGTAATATCTATGGACAAAATTTATGTATATTAGGAAAATAATTTTACGCAATTCTGGTCCACATGGTAATTTGTTTTTAAACCAGGAATGTTCCAATTTTTAAAGTGGATTTAATTCGCATCGGGACAGAAAATTTTGTGGAAATGTTCGTTATTATAATAACCTTATATTTATATAAATACACATTTTTAGGAAAACAAATTACCTACTTAAAATTAAATTAAAATTTATTCTAAATATTATTTTCCAATAAGTATTCTTGTTAATAAATACTTTTTAAACCCTTAATAATGTTTTTTGTAGGTCCAATGAGATAATTTTATTGAAAAATTCCAAATTCGATTATAAATCATTTCATTTCCGATACAAATTTAAATTTCGAAATAAGCTGATTCATTCAAAATGATTGTTGTTAATACATCAGTGATACTATTTGACTCGCTCCAATCTTGCAACGGGTGGGAGATTGTCACAAAAAACAGTAGGTCGGTTTAATGATGCTGATTTATTCTTAGAAAACTTGCTGCTTTTTATGGTAAATGTAGGTCCAATTATACAACCTTTTTACTTGCAATATATATGTACTATATGGCAAGTTTTTGATTTGTAAAACAAGCGAACTCTAGATTTAGATCCAATTTGCCCGCGAACCTACAGCCTAAACGGGTGGATGGATTTTATCCACACTTAGTACAGTTTTTTTTGTAATACGCCGACTCTTTTTTTTTCTTGTTTAATGCCAAAAGTAACGGCAGATAGCCATCCAAAAAGGTAAATCTTATTTTTCTGAGAACGGATTTTATTAAAAAAATCTGTAAATTAGTAAAGGCAGAAGATACTTTTTGGTAATTTTCCATTTTTCAAAAAATTGGTTCCTCAGAACACTGACCGGCTGGACATCGGTGTAAGCAAGCAATTTCAAAAATCGATACAAGAAATTAAGATTGTTCAGTGACGAAAAAGTTAGAACAGAATAGAACAGAACAGGACAGTACAGAACAGATTCGTAAGAAACTTCAGAACAAGATAGAACAACTTAGAACAGTCAGTCATCTGACAGAGAATATAAAAAAAATTATTGTTGTTTACCTACAGTTCAAGTTCGTTTATTTTTACATCGAAGTTCTTAAAAATTGCTGAAATGGAGTTGAATTTATTTATTTTTTCATGAAATTGAGATGATTCCGACACGGAAAATGATTTATTAACTAAATACGAACGAAATATTTATTTTTAACAACAACAATTGGTTTTGACAGTTCTCACAAATTTGTTCTAACCTGTTCTACCTAAAAAGCAAGTGCAGAACATCCTGTTTTAAAGTGTTCGAAACTGTTCCAAACTGACTCATTGAACACCAAACCAGAATAGTTTAGAACAGAAAATTTCTCATTGAACAGCAAAATCCTGTACTTTTCTGGTCTAAAGTGTTCTAATCTGTTCCGAACAGCCTCATTGAACACACATATTGTCTTGTGTTGTGCTTGTTCAGTGGTCAAATTTAAATACATAAGATACAGATAGATTGCTGTGTTTTTTTTTTCTATTTGACCAGGGGTGGATCAATTCAAATTGTCACTAATGCATATCACTAGTGACAATTTGTTATTGAAAAGATCAAATTGGAATTTAGATGAAACATTCATCATAATTGATTTTCTGACTTGTTCTTTTCTGAATTTAGTTCTTTTTGAAGGTTAAAATGGTAGGTGTATTTAGAGCGACTATTGTAATAATCGTGGGCTTAGGAACATTTTTTTGGCGAGTATGTCGATACTGTGAAACACAGACAAGCTGTTTTGGCACTGATTCAAACCCAAATATTGATTAATATTGGAATTGGGTGATATTGATTTCTTATTGTTGCGAGTATATGGAGAAAAAAAGCACACATACTACCCCCAGGAGACAGACACTTTACTTATGCTTTATACAGTACAATTAAATAAAGGAAACATTTATGGTAGGCTTTAAAATTGAAGATTTTACAGAACGTTTTGTCTATCGAAAAACTTATAGGTATTTCAAATTGGGATTCCTGGAAGTTTGAGGTCGAAACGTACCTGCAACTAGAAAACCTATGTGACTGTGTTGAATATGAAGCTGGCGCAACTCGATTCAAAGAATATGACGAAAGCCCAAGCGAACCAATACATTTTGTCCATGTTCAGTATGCGAAGACTGCGAAAGAAGCATAGACATATGTCGAACATGCTTTTAAGGACTCAAAATTGACGCGCTGATTTTAATTTTTAAGGACTCTGATCATTACTTCTTTGGACAAAAGATTCTTTCCTATCTTTGTATTCCTTCAAACTAGTGCCATGCAATTCAGGTTGCATTTAAAAGACCTTAGGTCTTACAGGCATATAGTTAAAATTATTATTAAAAGCATTATATCGAGGCATACGTAACCAAAATCGTAAGCACCGCTTATGAACAGTGGCCATTTAGGTTTCTTCCGAATGGGTTGGCGTATCTCCCGATGATAATGGGTCTTAAGAACTCAGGTACCCCACCACAGCGGACGCAATTAATCAAAAGCCTTTCAAAGATTTGTTGAGTTAAAAAATTAGCTCAAAAACAGATCAACAAGAAGTTAAGATAAAAGATGCAAACGGATTAAAACACCGAATTTTGCAACAAATCCTTCGCCAAGTTGCTGAAAAAATTTCATTCAACACCAGACGACAACACCGTATATTGAGCCTTACGATCTATTAACAGGAGACATTTTGGAAGGAGTTTTGGGTTTTGAGCGATACAAAGAAGGGTGCAAATGGTAAAATCAAATCGCTAAAAGCCCTACTGTTCATTAAGAGGTGTCAGCCAAGAAAGGGGATCTTTCTTGCAATTACCGCGAAATACAACCTTGATATTGATCAGATGAATGCAGTGAGCGCGTTTCTACAACGCGAGCTGAGCTAAGAGATTTTAATGGTGTAGGCGGAGGGATTTAGCGAATGTTTGCAACTTAAAAAATCCATGTGCAGGACAACTGCATTTGGAACTGTAAACTGGTTGCGGCACTGTAGAGTTTCGGCCTATCAAAATCCGAAGTAAATGGATCCATTATCTATTATAAGATATCTGCAGAGAAATGGTATAAGTAGCGGTTTATGTAGACAATCTACATATTTTCACAAATGATGTTCAGCAGAAGTTGGAATTGAAAAACAACTTAAAAAACGCTTATAAATGAAAGATTTAGGAGAAGTCCGCTTTGTCTTGGAAATTCAAATCAGGAGAGAACGGATTAAGGGTTTAATTTTATTGGATCAAGAAATAAACATCCATGAAATTCTTCATCCAATCTGGTTTTCGAAAACACATTCATGCGAATCCGCACTAAATAATGTATTAATTAGTTGGAAAGAGGAGGTAGCAGGAAAAAATATTGTATTCGCTGTCTTTCTCGAACTAAAAAGAGCTTTTGAGACAATAGATCGAAGAATTCTTTTAGAAAAGCTTAGCGGTTATGGTGTGAGAGGGGATGAACAAAACTGGTTTGAGTCATACCTGGCAGATAGAACCCAAAAAACATTAGTGAATGGAATAATGTCAAACAGCCTCGAAACAATTCATGGAGTTCCCCACGGATCCATCCTTGGCCCGCTTTTATTTATTATATATATAAACGACATCAACAAGTTCTCAGACACTCCCAAATTGTGCTTTTTGCAGATGACGCACTTATTTTTATATCTGGAAAGAATGCAGACGACTGCAAGAATTTTCTACAAGAATATCTTAAAAGAGTCAGCGAATGGCTGAAAGCAAATAAATTAAAACTAAACGTAGCTAAATCGAAGTGCATGGCCCTCAAACATAACATCAATTTGAATCTGGAGATGGAAAACCAAAAAATTCAACAAGTAGAAATTATTAAATATTTAGGTGCCGTTTTTGATAACAAATTAAAATTTAATTTGCACGTTGATTTTTTATTCAAAACAATTAATAAAAAAAATGGTTTCTTTAACAGAATAAGAAATAAACTGTCAGTAATGTGTGCAATTAATATTTATAATGTCATGATAAAACCACACTTTGAGTTTTGTTCGTCAATTTTATACCTTTGTTCTAACACTGAATTGTTAAATCTACAACGTCTACAAAATAAATCTATTCGTATTATACTGAAATGTAACCGTCTAACTCCGATAAGAACAATGCTAGATATGCTCCAATGGATGAATGTTAAACAAGGAATCTTTGTTAATTTATTATGTTTTGTTTTCAAAATTAAATATAACTTATTACCTAAATATTTAAGTAAATATTTGAGATATGTGGATGAATCACAGCCTTATAATCTTCGAAATAGAGATGATTTCAGACTTCCTAAGTACATTGCAAACCTTACACAAAATAGTTTATTATATAAAGGATGTAGACTTTTCAACTCACTTCCTTCCGAAGCAAAAAATGAAACAAATTTAAAAACGTTTAAAAGATATGTAAATGAGTTCATCAAACGTAATTGGCCTTAATGATGTAAATATTGTATATACATATATAATTTAAGTTTAAAAATTGTAAACAAAATTGAATTTTTAATAGCAGAGTTCTGCTAAATAAATAAACTAAACTAAACTATCTATTTGATATGCTTTATTGCAACTGAGCGAAGACACTCCAGAGGACACTAATCACTAGTTGACAAAGGAAATGTGCCCAAAGAAGGAAAAGGAGTAGCTAAAATAAAAACGTGCTCTATCAAGAAGCTTTCGATAGTAATATGCGTTTCAAGTTTCATCAATAATCAGTTTTGCTGTAACCTGTAAGTACAATCAGTTGATACAAACATAATCCTGGAGAGTGACTGGACACTCATTTTTCGCTATCTGGATTTTGGCATGCTGACTGGGCGAGTAATACCGATGAGGGGCGATACGTTACCCTCATCACTTTCTTATTACATATCACCTGCTCATACAAGCATTTGAAATTATTATTAGTAATCTGAAGGAAAATGAATATTTATCCTTTCCAAAATTTCAAACGCCTTTCATTTCTTTGCTCAATTTAATATCAATTTACCGTTGCTCACAAAATTGAGCGTACACCATTACAAAAACTTAAGTTTTCGTCTTTAAATTAAAAATATATCATATTTTTAAGATTTTTTTTTTAATTAATTATGCTTGAAATATTTGATAATAGGTAAGTTAGATAAAAACTAGTAAAATGATATATACAAAACAAAGAAACAACTAAAAAACTAAACATATCTTGACTTCAACATACAAAATTGAGCGTACATTTGTGCAAAACTTAAAAAATAAATTCAAATCTCGGACTTTTCATTTTTAATATTTTGTGTGACCGCCATTTGCATCTATAATTGCTTGCAAGCGACTAAGCACCAATTCCACCAATGTTTTCGTGTTTGATGGAAGAATACTCTCCCAGACATTCTTCACCTTTGCTTTTAACTCGTTATTATTTCTTGCAATACTATTTTTAAGCCTTTTCTTAATTTCTTTCCATTAATGCTCTATTGTATTGAGATCCGGTGATCCGGCATATTAACAACACTCTGGGGGAGTGTTTTGTCTACCGATGGAACGACTGGAGATAGCTTAAGACCTATTTAAAAAATGAATTTGTATCCCAATGTGAAACACGGAGGAGGTTGTGTTATTTTATGGGTTTCAATTGCAGCTAATGCTACCGGGCATTTTGAATTTATCGAAAGGATTATAGACAGATAGCCATTTCTTGACATTCTCAAAAGAAATATGGTTCAATCAGCGGCAAAGTTAAATTTACCAGCAGAATTCTACTTCCAACAAGACAACGACCCTAAGCGCACGCCGTTTGTTGTAACGGAATGCTTGTTGTATAAAAATAGTGGTCAAATAACAAAAATTCCCGGAAAGCCAAATATTGGTGGAGAGCTGGGATTTACCATTACAAATAAACTTTTAAAAATCCCCATCGATCCTATGTGTGCTACAAAAGTTATTCGGGGTCAAGGTCAAAATTTGAGGTTTTTTGGATTTTTCTCGATAACGGTAAGTTTTCTCAAAAAAAAATTTCGAATCAAAGATGTAGATCTTAAAATTCTCTACAAAAATGGGCCTTTTGATTTTTTCCTAAGAGTTAACATTCATGAGCTATCGCGATTCTAAGAGTCACATTATGCATGATATGCACATATAAGCCACGTATTTACATATCAGGCACTTAACCCAAGTATAAATACCTACTTGTGTCTCTTTCATATATATTATACTATCCTGAAAACATTTAGTGAAAAGATAGTCAGTCCCTAACTGAATCCCCTCTACCCACGTGTCCTTGAAAAACATCTGGGGGAAGGAATTCGCTTTCTTCTTGCGGTTTATGGAGCTCCAAAAAAAAATACTTGCATTGATAAATACCGATACTTAACTTTTTAAAAAATACGCAAAACAAGTACAACTATCATGTCTTCCTCCAACATGGGCATCTGCTATCGAGTATACTATCAAGTTCAAACATGGCTAGGCAATCAACTGAAAGCAGAAGACTGGGGTTGGAAATTGATAGATAGTACTCTGGAACCGATTAAAATTCTACTCCCACATGTTCCATAAAAATTCCTAAACACTATGTTTTGCAATTGCAAAAAAGGTTGTAGGGCCAAATGTGGCTGTAAAAAAGTCGGGTTGCCGTGTTCTCGAGCGTGTACCAATTGCCAAGATCACTCTTCCTTAAATGTCCAGGTGAGTACAACAGAGAAAGATTCCTGTGATTTTAATGAAGACACCGATGACACATTTGAACAATTTATGAATATCAGCAAGAGGAAGAGGAAGGAGAAGAAATCGAAGAAGACGTGACTGTTGAAAGTGGACTTTAAAGAGTATGAATATGATTGATGAAATTAAAACAATAGTTAACCCAATAACCAATAGCAATATCAATAATAAATATCAATAATAAGGTAATATCTAGAACTTGACGGATATCGTTCCCTTAAATTATCCTAAAATTGTCATGACAGTTAGTGTAGTCAGACTACAGTGGAAACCACGGTAAAAAAATCGCGCCGAGTACACTACCCCACAGGTGTCGTGGAAATGTGTTCATATCATTTATAATGTGACTCTTAGAATGCCGATATCTTACGAATGGTAACTCTTAGTAAAAATATCATTAGGACCATTTTCGGAGAGAATTTTAGGATCTACTCCTTTAGTCTGAGGTTTGTTTTGAGAAAACTTGCCGTTTTCGAGAAAACTCGAAAAAAAAACTAAAATTTTGACCTTTGACCCCGAATAACTTTTGTAGCACACATAGGACCCCAGATCTCCACCAATATTTGTCTTTCCGGGAATTTTTGTCAATTTAAATGTGTATATTGACCGGACTATAAACACTCCACCAAAATCACCGGATCTCAATGCGGGAAGAAACTAACAATACTTAAAAATGGTATTGCAACAAATAAAAACGAGTTAAAAGCAAAGGGTCAGAATGTCTGCGAGAGTATTCCTCCATCATTCACGAAAAAATTGGTGGAATCGAAGCCTAGTCGCTTGCAAGCAATCACAGATGCTATAGGCGGTCACAGAGAATATTAAAAATGAAAACGTCCGAGATTTGCATTCATTTTTTCAAGTTTCACAAATGTACACTCAATTTTGTGTGTTGAAATCAAGATGTGTTTAAGTGTTTTTTAGTTGTTTCTTTGTTTTGTATATCATTTTACTAGTTTTTATCTAACTTATCTATTATCAAATATTTAAACCATAATAAATTTAAAAAAAAAATTTAAATATATTATCTGCTTAATTTAAAGAGGAAAACTTAGTTTTTGTATTGTGTACGCTAAATTTTGGTAGTAACTGTATAATCGCAGAATTTTTCAAAATATCGTCCGATCGCTTTGGCTGGCGCCTGACTTTATCCTATGAAGATGCAAATGTATCTAGTATTGGCACACGGCTAAAAGATCTCAATTCAGTGATTTTACCGCAAGTGTATGTATGCGCATATATTTATATGGATACTTACATATTACACCACAAGCTATACTATGTAGAAACATCAATATTGGGAAGAAATACATGCCACCATACAGAGCTCTGTTCTTGTGCACCCCAAAAACCGATTTTATAAAAAGTCTCATAATAACCATTTGCACAAGACAAATGAAGTAAAAAACAAGCACAATCGTCTGCCTGCAACAAAAAATTTATACAAATATAAAAATTAAAAAAAAAAAATCTGGCAAGTATAATTACAGTGGATATACAGCTTCCTGAGTGCAGTGCAATTTTGAATCGTAATTTGGAGATGGATTATAGAACAGGGTATACCAATCTGAGAATATCTTTACTCCACACGTATGAAAATAGAAACTTCCAACCGGGTCCATTAGCAATACAGACATGAAGGCTGAGAGTACAAGTTCTAAAACAGCCGAACCGAAAATTGTGATTTGTTCCCTTTAAAAACAAATTTGTATCATAACAGTTTTAATTATGTTTTCAATACTTAGGATTTTCACAAGAGTGGTTGACGAAATAAAAGTGTAGTACAAGAGGAAGCATAAACATAAATCCAAGAAATAAAATATCATAATAAGTGGGATCAAGAACACATGGAACACATTGGCCGTTCTCGTTGACTCTGTAACCGATGGGACATGGTCCACAAGAACTAAAAATTCCATAATCATTTTCAATTCTTCCACAGTAAAGCCCAGGACATATTTCTTCCATGGTATTGTATTTAAATATTTCACGATTCCTTTGGATGTTTTCTAAAACTAGTGACCATAAACTAATAACTTAAAGACCAGAAACCTCTGCTTTCATTTGACATTTGCCTACAAGCTGAAACACGCCCCCAAGTAACATTTCTGTTCCTCTTCCAATAGTCCCATTGTTAAAACGCACACAAGAATTTTTTCCGTTCCTCTTCCTATAGCCACATACACAACGCAGTCCTAGTAATTTGTTTTTGTTTTGCTTTTCGATTTCCCATCTATTCATGGATAGAGTTTCAAAGCTACAAATAAATAATGTAAACAAATTGGTTTTGGGGGGTGAAACGTACGAAGGTTTCCAATCTTTATTATGGCTTAATTGTGCTAGTGACTTTATCTCAACCAGAATAAGATCGGAAATTTCGTCAGTTTTTGAGTTTCCCTACAATTTATGACTGTGGTGAAACATATATTTTTGCATCTGGATGGAAGTACAAAATTTTTTCAACCAGATTTCACGCACCCAAGTGCAAAACTATTATTTTCAGCACGGAATTGGCTGTTATTTTAAAAAATCGGTGGGTAGGGTCAGAAATTGATGAACATAGATTGAATTACTTTTTAAGTGCTAACCTCACCACAGCCCGATTCTCACCAACATCACTGATACCTAACAAGTCACCAACAGAGGTGAAATTAGTTTTATGACTTTTTCGGACTCTCCCCCAAAGTCACAACTTGCGAGTCATAAAAACAATCGAAATTGTGATCTACTTCAGAGCAGTTTGAGTTTCGACATTTCGATGCGACATTCGGTATAATATTTTGTGAAACAATTTAATTTATATTACAACAATACGAAATATGAAACTTTAATTTGAGATGATAGGAGATAGATGAAGGAAAAAGTGTCAGAGCATCCTAAATAAACACTTTATCAGTAATCACATAACATTGTGATTGCCTGTAGGTATTCTGTTCATTCCATTCCAAATCAAATATAAATCCTTTTCTTGTGTGAAAATTAATGAAACGGATTCTCTTTGATTGTTGTTTATTTGCTTAAACAAAAATAAATTCATTTATACATATTTGCTTATCTTTATTATTACATCTATAATAAATAATCTGCATCAATTTCAAATTTTATTTTGTGTTTAATATTCAGGTGTTCCAATAATGCCACTCCTTAATTCACCTTTAGCGGTGGTGAGTTTCGTTGTCAGTTTTCTTGTGACGATTGGAGGAGAATTCGATAAATGTTATCGAGTCACAATTATCCTCACAAGGAATAATCACAAGGGCTTGTGACTTGTGATTCGTCACAAGGGGGAGAATCGGGCTGTTAAATGCATTTTATTTCAATTTACAGGCCGAATTTACAGACCTCCATAACTTCTTTTGGGCGACCGAAACTATGACCCACCAGTTGATATGTAAGGAGCTGGTTGCATCATGGAGGTGACTTGGACACGTGCGCCCATCATGCAAGGAAACACTGAGCAATAACAACTCACCTAGATATCACAACTTTTTGGTTTATTCACTCCTGGTGTTTGGCCAGGCTTCGAAGAACTGGAATTGTATAAGACTGTCGAATTGCCTAGAGAACAAAAGCGGAATATCAAAGACAGACTACGCCCATATATGATTTGAGCAAAATGTTATCGCAACATCTGCAGAGTATGTTCGAATATCAGGGTCCGTCTAGACGACCGGGAAAAACACGACTATATCAACAACAGATGGTTACGTCGATGCCTAAGCATCAAGATAATAGTGTGATTGATCGTGTTTGGTAGAGGTGCGCAATAGTGCAGTTGTGCTTCAAGGGATTCACCCAAAATTGGGTGTTCTTTTTTTGTACTTTGTTCGTTTGAAGGTTGAAATATTCTTAAACGTAAAAAAAAACTTGAGAAATAAAACTAATTTACATAAATTTGTTGTTTATACTGGTTTGAAGATCTATAATCACAAATCTATATGCATACAGACCACCTTATTCATCGTTATGGATTGTGGCTACGTCAAACAAATTCTATAGGCGTGTTTGCCTATACATTATTCAGGATTGGCAAAGCCTATCATACTTAAGAGAGGATAAACCTGTTGTCAATTTGATTTTCCTTATCAAGAATGCGAAAGCTGATACAAAATATTAGAATTTTTAAAAATAACATTAGTGATTTTTTAAATATGAACCTCATACTCAGATTTTTGTTATATTTCCATTCCCAGATTAGGTTGTCGGGTCTTGTACTCTTAGGTGGCAGATTCGGCGGATAGAGTGTAGATGCATTCTTTTCGAAATATTTGCGCGATATAAATTAACACTCACAAAATATTAAATCATCGAGATCAAGCAAGTAATTTGGAAATGACAGCTTGTCCAAATTAGCAATTCCAAGAAATTTCACTTATATCAAATAATTTCTCAGTTGTATCGTTATTTTTTAGGATAAAAGATATTACGTAATTTTTAATCGCCATGGAACGTACAAGAACCGTCGTTATATGTACTTTATTTCGTGAAACATGTGATGTTAAAAGCAATATGCTCCCTACTTATGAAGAAATTATAGTGTTACGAGTGGATAAGGGACAATTTAAAAAACAAACAAAAACGAACCAACTTTCGAAGAAATAAGTGATCTTGTGGGCGAAAAAGTGATAAGTGTTTAGAAACAAGCGTCACTTTCGCTTGCTTCCAATAAAAGATTGTTGCAAATGCTAAAATGTTATCATGACAAGTGCAACCCAAGAATTCCAAAAAAGAAGCTGGAAGTGTTTAATGTTTCTAGTAAGGTGGCAATGGTGCAGTGAATATAGTGCTTGACTGCTGTTTCAGACGTGTGGGTTCGATCCCCACGCTAGGTAGCATTGTTGTCTATACCTTCAGATTTAATTGGATGTCGCCCGTGGGTTTAAATGAAATAGTAAATACCTAATTCTCAAATCCCTGTGGATGCCAAAAATTCTTTCCTATAGTCTATTACTCAGCTCGAGCAAACGCAAATTTTTATATTAAACAGCATTTAACAAAAATAACGCAAGATCGCTTGAGTGTTTCTATGCGTTTTCAATATACATTATACATAAGTACATTATCTTTTGTAAATTAAATATACCTATGTATGCAAAATTATTAATTTTCACGGTTCGATATATTTTTTTACTGACTTATAACATTTATCGATTTTCTCAGCTTTTTTTTGTAATTTAAATATATGCCTGTAAGACCTCAGTTCTTTTAAATGCAACCTGAATTGCACGGCATTAGTTTTGTCACAGAAAATCGTACTGCTTTTTGCTTTAACCTCATTGATTTCCCCAAATTTATAATTCTCTTCTATTCAAATTTATGCAAACGCATAGTTGAATAATAAAACACCAAATAAATCTCAGAAGTATTTTCATACTTTTATTTAAAGTACGTCCTCATTGTACCTACTCATTCTCATTTGGCGTTTTTTCTTTTTTATCTCCGAGCAGATCTCTGAGCAGAGCCTCAGTAAACCGATTTAGATCTGAGTAGAGCATGGTCAGATATCCGATTTAATTTTGAAATAAACTTAAGCGCAGAACTGTCATATATTATTATAATTGCTTTTATTAAAACTTATTTACCAGCAAATCCAAAGCTTCCGTTTTCCGAATTCATTGTTGTTGTTAATTGGTTTTACTTTAGTGATTATTGTTAAATTATGAGTAAAGTTAGCCGCGCCCAGCACTTTGCTCCGTTTGATCGGTCATTTTATTCTGAGCTTATAGTTCATGCCCCGATTTAGCTATGATTTAAAAAAGAAACACGAGTTGAGAGATTGAATGTGTCTGAGCTAAAAAAGAAACACAGATCTTTTCTTGACAGATGAGTTCTTTACTCGGAGCTAAAAAAGAAAAACGCCAATTATAGCTACACTACTGTCAAATGTTGAATTGATTAAATTCTTGCAACTAATTTACATACATTTTCAATAAATTTTTTTCTGGTCACATACCTCCTAATATCTTTTAATATTGCTAAACCTAAACAGAGGATACGCTATGAGGTGATAAAAGGCACAATGTACATAAAACATAATTATTTGTCTAGCAAAATAATGATTCGGCCATTATTTGTCGGGAAAAATTAAGTGGAGAATTCTGTATGTACAGTTCGAAACAATTTTTTTTATTTTACGCTGAGGTGAGTACTGATCGGGAAAAATTACAGATAAAATTTGTTCTGGGAAAAAAAATTTATGAGAAATAATATTTTTCCCGATCTGAGTACTGGGCTAATCTTTCTGTCTAACTAGTGCCGTGCAATTCAGGTTGTTTTTAAAAGACCTTAAAATTATTATTATTATAGGTGTTCTCTTGGTAAATCTATCGGCGGTGAAGCATCTTTAAGTTGGTATTACCGAACTTGTGTCTAATAACTAAATGCAAAAAATCTACAATTGATTTGTTTTTATTTCTTTAGGTTAAAGGCATTTAAGCATACTAAAACTTGAATTAAAAGATGCAAATAAAATGGAATATATATGAAGCACTAAGAAAAAACAAAAAGTTGAATTTTCTACCTCTGTGTGTTACAAAATGTTTTTTTTATTTTTTATTTAATTTTTTTATTAAAAGAACTTAATATTAAGATTTAAATCGTTTAGACATAGACATATTTAATTATAATAACTAATGAGTATATGAGAATATAACTTAATATAATATAATTTATTTTTACCGAAAATATGGATTTGTGCATAAGTATATCTTGATGTTAATTTATATACATGGTAGGAAATGGAAAAAAAAGAAAAATAGAAAAGTAAAAGAAAAAGAAAGAAAGCGAAAAAAAGAAAGAAAAGGAAAATGAAAATAACAATTCCAATGTAAAAGTTATTGCACACCAAAATTGCAACAAAAGATTCATAGGCAAAAAATATGATTGTGGATTAGAAGATGTATTTTACATTAAGGATACAATTTTAATGATTTGAAACATAAGTGGGTTAAACTTGAAGAGTTATTAAACCGATAAATATTCAATTAAGTTCCTCTGAAATATTCGTATTATGTCTGTTCTTCTTAATACACGCGGAATCAAATTCCAAAGGCGAGGCTTTAATGAAGAACTGGCGCTCTGTAGTAAGGCAGGTAAAATGATGGATTGAGATTGAGTTGGTCCTATTAGACGACAGAAACGACAGAGCTCCGGGGGCTGCTTGTACCTAATAATTTTAAATAACATGACCAATGTTTTAAATTTCAACAGATTGACAAAACTTATGCTACACAATCTTTTGGAATGAATCGAAATATTATCATACCTTCGTAGTCGAAAGACGTAACGAGCAATATTGTTAAACAACGTTGAGTCTTCGCAGACACACAGTATCTAAATTGCAATAAATTTCACATTCATAGGTCAGAATTGGAACTACTAATATTTTGGCAAGCATTTTTCTCGATTCGTTGGGTGTGAACTTTCTTGCGATGGACAACGTTCTTAACGCCCCATAAGCCTTTCCTATAACACCGTTTATGTGATTATTCCAAGTGATAGTTCTATTGAAGCAAACACCTAGGTTCTTAGCCGTATCAACAAACTCCACTGGAAGATTTTTCAGAAGCACTCTAGGGAAGCATGTTAAGTCGAGTCTTTTTTGAAATGACAAGGCACTTTGTTTAAAAGAAGTCCGCAGTTGTTAGACCATTCCAAAATAGCATTCAAGTCTACATTTATATTGTAAATGTAGTTTTCAATAAGACCCAACGCAGAACTCTGAAGATATTGGACATCATTGGCAAACATTTGTACATTTTCGTGGAGTAAAAGAGAAGGAATATCATTTATGTAGGCTGAAAACAGAAGTGGTCCTAGAATGGATCCTTGAGGAACACCACGCAATAACGGAAGGAATTCCGAAACCTGACTGGCAGATACCACTACTTATTTCCTACCAGTTAGATATGATGATATCAGCTGAACTGCTTCCGGACCAAATCTGAAACGAGGGGATAATTTATGGCACAAAATGTTATGATCAATTGTGTCGAATGCTTTGGAGTAGTCAACTAGTAAAAAGGATGTAACTTTGTCATCATCCAAGGCTTAATGTTAAGATAAGGCATCCTTACCCGCTCCGGCACATTCAGGAGTGCAGTAATACTACTATTTTGAGAACGAAATCCAGACTGTTTGGGTGATAAGAGATCATTTGATTTGAAGTAACGATTAATTTGCTTAAGTATTAATCTCTCAGCCACTTTCGATAAGAATGGTAGAATAGATTACGGACGATATTCTGTTCCACAGCTATTTTTGGGTACGGGGATAATTTTGGAAAATTTCCATTGTGAAGGAAAAGTGTTTTTTGTGAAAATTGAATTTATGACATAAGTTAAAAATGGTAAAATGAGTTGCATAATTGCTTTGATGAACGTGGGATGCAATAGATCGAACCCAATTGAATTGGTTTTGATCGAAATTAAACTTTCTACAACGTCCTCAGAAGAAACAGTTTCAAAGTTGAAGAGGGATGAAGCGTTAGGGGATGACAATTCGAACTGTGGAATTGGTGGGTTCAGAGATGTGGTTTGTTCAGCCCATTACAATAAACCTCCAAGTCCAGTGATTTCTGTTTGCCAATTCCAACTTTACAGAGGTTCTTCCAGAGCTTGCGGCCATTTTGTGAAAGATTCAGATTATTTAAGTACCACCTATTTTTTTGCTACATATATGAGGCCTACGCATTTATTACGCAGCTGCCGGTATTGCTGTCGATCATCAGCTATTCTGAAACGTTTCCATTTTTCGTACACACGAATTCCTTGGCTTATACAGTTCTGTATTTCCGCATTAAACCAGGGATTATCTGTAAGTCTTACATTCTTTGTCCTCAGAGGAACGTGGGCGTCAAATAATCGAACTAGGTTGCTTTCTATGAACTCAATTTGATCAGATGGAGAGACCATAAAATAAACGCTGTGCCAACAAACTGCTCTTGTGTCAGATTCAAGAGCACGGTACGGTACTGAAACTTCTTTGCAGATCCAGGAGGTGAAAAATCAGATGAGAGAAGTATAAGATCGTGACGTGAAAAACAGGTGCTTATAACTGATCATACATAATAACCTTGTTGACGTCAGTAACAAAGAAAACATCGAGAAGAGTACTTGTGTTATGCGAAAAGTGGTTTGGATAATGAACATTAACCGGATAAAGGTTGAACGTTCTCATCTTGTCGGTCAGACTGTTATCAACTAAGATGTTGCTGTTAAATCACCGCAAAGAATGATACTTGGGAAATACATACAATTATCTTCTATAAATAAATTGACTGGTGGTAAATCAATATTAAGAAAAGGCCTATACACGACTCTCACTAATAGTTTTTCATTATTACTGCAGATTTCGATACACAAACATTCAAAAGCGTATCCAGCCGGAGAAGTAAGCTTAGCCCTGCTCTTCAAATTCTCCCTAACTTACATTGCTAAACCGCCACCAATTCAACCGATTCTATCGGCTCTATATAATTTATATCCTTTCACAGCATACATTTTATTACTTACATCACTTTTGAACCATGTCTCAGAAACAGCGATAGCATCAACCCCTGAGCACTCGAACAAATCCCGAAGCTCGTCAATTTTACCAACCAAACTTTGTGCATTCAAATGGCAAACTTAAAAACCATGATTTTGAGAGTTTAAAATCTTGAGCATTACCTTTGTTACATTAAAATTGCGCTCGATGTTGGAATATGTAACGTCTAGATTTGGTTCACCCACCATCATTATCAAAAAAGATAATTGCGCGGGGACCAAGAAAATCATGATATACGCAAATAAGGTACACATATATACTACGGGAATCTTCTGCTAGTAGTGCGGCGTAGTTTGTAATGTGTTTTATAATATTAAATATTAAAATTGCTGTTAACATGTAAATAAAGATAAGGAAAGAAGAAGAATAACCAGAAAATAAGAAGTGAGAAATATAAAATAATAGCAATACAGGGTTTCACAAGAGAATATTAAAATTGAGTATTGAAAATAAAAAAAATAAAAAATTAAATTAAAAAAATATTAAAAATTGAGTAAAAATATTAAAAATTACAATAGGAAAGGCATTAATAACAGTTCTTATAATTTTTAAATAGGCTTTAACTACTTTCTCGGCATTACTGCATTATCGGCATATTTTAGACACTACAGCCGACACTGTTGATTTCCTTCATGACATCTAAAAATCCTTCTGTCAATAACTCAATGTTCTTTATTATGACTGCGTCTCCATTTATTTGATGTTTAATGTGCACGACGCCGCGTGTTGTGAAAATCGAAGAAACTAATTTTTGTTTCTTGAGATTAAGTGCGGCGTGAAGAATTTTCTGGTTTTTCTTAGTTAGGCACTCGGGCATATAAATGAGATTTTCTGATTATATTCCCACGTCGCTATAAGCATCAGTTGTCGCTTGTGTGTTCTACGGTATTCGCCGATTTTTGCACGCAAAAGGTTTCTTCGTATGAAGAAAAAAATTTAATAATAATCGGTGAAGTGTTTGATTTTGCATTGTGTCGCGTACGAAAAATGCACTTAAGCGTCGGCGGCATGATATCAAGCGAAAGTCATAGATGGTTGAAAATACCAACCAGATTTATTTGGCTGGCAGGTATATTATAAAGCACAGCATCTGTTGAAATATTATTTATGTTATTTTCTAGTGCTTCCTTTATAAATGCTACATCTGAGGTTAGAATATTATTATTTGTGGATAATGGAATTTCAATTGGTGTCTTGGACTTTAGAATGTCAACATCAGAGATGACATTTGTGATGTTTTGGTTAAGGGTTTTAATTTCATTTTGAATTTTGTTGTTTTGTTCCATCAAAATTATTTGTTCTTCTTCGATTATATTTAAACGGGAAATGTTTAACATCAGTGCCCCTGTTCTGTAACACTCGAATCGATAAAAATAGTCGAGAAACGGTGAGAATTGGAACAAAAATCAATTTATCGCCTCATCGTGTTTCTGCATCGTTTGACAATCGTTAACTTTATCGACTGAAACAAACCTGACTGAAATACTGGAAAAATGCGATAAAATGGTTTTCTGTATCTTTGCAAATCGTTAACTTTTTCGATTTAAAGGTCAAATTTTATCACTAGTAAAATAGCTAGTGAGATAAAAAATAAAAAGGAGCAAACAGGAATGAACTCAAAGCAAGACGTATTGTACAAGATACGGTTTGTGTACATTGAATGTTTTATTTTCTATTTTGTTAACATATATTTTTATTTAGATTCCGTTGTTTACATTTGCTATTATTTTACAAAGACTTGCTGTGGCCATCTTAAGAGACGAAACATTTACTCTTCAAATTGTTTTGCAATCTGCATTTTCTCAATCTGGACTATAGCTCATAAGTAAGTTATCTTTTAGCTGGGAAAATAATATATTTAAATTTTTTTATCATTTTTGTGTAGGTATTTCTAGTATTTGTCAATTAACGGAGACAAAACTCGTTATGACATAGCCAGCATATAAGCAAACGAGCTTCAAGGTATTTCGTCACCCGGGCAGTATTACGTTACTCGTGCACGTTGTGCAATCTTCGCAGAAGGCGCATTACAACATAACTTCTTCAATTGAACACTCTGGATCTGGGTAGGGCCGCTTGTAAATGCAATTTACACCTTGGAAATTTTGGTTAGAGATTCAATTCGCTCTTGGCATTTTCTTGTCGGCAACAGCAATGTTTTCTTAGTGAGGAACTTTCGCTACTAAACCGAAATCACCAACATCACCATTAACAAGACCATCAGTTAGTTTTTTTATTAAATGTTCTGTAAATATAACAAATGATTAGTTAGGAAATAAGATGGCAGTAAGATTCAATAAAAAATCTACATATGTACCTATAGTATAATTATGTAGCTAGGATTTATTTTATACTTCTACAAAATGCATTGAACGAAAATTGCTTAAAATTTTATCAACATTAGACAAATAAATATCAAACCAAAATGAAAAATTGGTTGCTTTGTTTTTGAAATGCCAAAATGACATTTCAATTTATCGCCTTCCATTGGAAAATTCCATCCAAACAAAATGGAAGATTTAAGGTATCGCATCTAATTGCAGAAACACATTTTTCCCTAGAGGCGATAAATGGGGAACGGAGTGTTTCATTTTTAAACGATGCGATAAGTTATCGCCTGAGTTGCAGAACATTGGCACAGTTTGGATTTCAGTTAGTTGCAAGTCTATATTTGATAATGTTGAATCAATTTTGGATATTTTTTTTGTCATATCAATAATAGTGTGTTTTCATTAGAGCTCAAATTACATAATTTGGCAATTACAGAAAAAGTATTTTCAATAAAAATGATCTTATTTCGCTTGACATCTGGCTGAATTTCATTCGACAGTTCTTTGACATTTCAAATGTAATTAAATAACTTATAAAATAATAAAATTTTACAAAATCCTTTTCCTACATATACTGTTGCCGCTTAATATTAGAAAAACTAGATATATTTGTGAATGCTGATCATGTGACTAATAAATTGGTGAAAGGAAATTAGAAAGCCTCATATTTATTCTTTTTTTTATTAGATTGTTCGGGCAGAAGTTAACGAATTGGATTCAAATGGTGCCCTTTATACCTACAATTTCTTTCTGTGATTTGATAACAGAAATCGAAGGTTTCCGTTTTTGGAAACAAGGCTACTTGCATAGCCGATATCATCTATTCACTTGTATCCGATTTGGTAAAGCTTCCGAAAATTAGAAGCTGTCGATCGATCGCCAAAAGGGCCAGAACAAAGCTCTCTTAGTCATGTATCCTAATGGTTTGTTAGATCCCGATCAAAATTTGCCGAAGAACATGATTCAGCAAATGGCTGTAAAATCTCTGCGAGATATGGCTTTCGTCCCAAACCTGCGGTGTAGTGATAATTCCTTCAAAAAAAAATTTAAAAAAAATTGCAAATACATAGTTTAATTCAATGTGATAATTTTGCGCTGTGGTTCCAAGACATAGGTGAGTACTTCGTAAAAAATGGCTTGAAGGATAGCAAAACATGTTAAATAAGAACTCAACACCGTCTGTATCATCCAAATGAAGCAAGTGGTTTGGAAATAACAGCTTGTCAAAATTAGCTATTCCAAGAAATTTCTACTAATTTCAACGAAAATCTTGAAATCACAACCTACCCGAAGCTCTTCATTTCCAAACTACTTGCTCCTTTTCAATAATTTTAACAGTTCTGACTTTTAATTTATCTGAGCTTCGCAATTCTGAAAATTTCTATCTGAAAGTAGTTTTTTCGAGTTTTTGTTAATGCAGTAATTGTATGGCAGGTAGCGTTAGTTTGGGGTCTAAAAATCTGTTTAAGACAATCACCTAAAACGTGCTTAAAAAACAAGTTTGACGAAAATATCTTCAGCCGTTTAGTCTGTATGTCGCTGTACAGATAGACAGACGGCGACAGACAGACGGAATTGCAAGATCCATTTTTTTGGCATTCTCTATCATCGTAATAATGTCAATTTTGATTAAAATCGAGTTTGTTTCCATATGCAAAGCTTGTCCTATAGTACCTTTAACATCGCAAGTCAAAATTCAATTTAGGTTGTCAATTATTAGTAACAACTAAAAATACAAATTGCATACGTTTTGAAATACGTATATGTGTATGAATGCTTAAAAATTGAATTTGTTACATGAACAAATTCCTAAACCCAAATCTTGTGCAAAATATTCTTAGCAATTGCTAACTGTTATAAATTTAATTATTAATATATTTATAAATTTGTTTTTGTTTTTAAATTCAAGTTCTTGATCAAGTTTTTGATCAAGTTCTATCAACTGTACAAGACGGACGTGTTTAAATCTTTTCTCTGCAAAGTTTTATATTTTATTTTTTAAATGGCTGATAAATGTGCTAAGTGCGAAGAAACCATCACCAAAGACTTTATTATTTGTGGTGGAATGTGCTCACTAAAGTTTCATGAAAATTGTACACTTTTTCACAGAACATTCTAAAATTTGTGAAGTCAAGCATAAACTGTTTTTGGAAGTGTAATTCATGTGCCAGCAATTCTGCTCTTGCTTTTGTACAAAAGATGAATGATTTAAATAAAATGGTTTTGGATTTGGCAAGTGAGTTTAGTAAATTGCAAAATAATATTGAAAACAATATAGCTGTAAAAAATATTTCGGATATAAATGAAATTAATTTAAATTCGAAAGCAAATCAAAGTGCTAGCAACAAAAAGGGTGATGTCGCCAAAAGTTCCACCGTTTTAACCGTTCATCATAATGATTTGCAGTTGACTGACCGCGGCTCTAGTCAAAATATTGTTTCATTTTCTCAACAATCTAAACCCCTCCAGCCCCACAAAAATACAACAAAAAGAACCAAAAATTTGCACATAGTCGGCAGCGATGACTCTTTAACGGACTTGGATGTTTTGCCTGCTTTGAAATGGATACATTTGTCTCGTTTCGCACCCACAACAACACCTGATGCTATTATTTCTTATGCATCAAAAAAATTGAAAGTTCATGCAAATTCTCTGTCATGTTTCCCGTTGTGTAAACAAAATACCGATGTTACTGCATTGAAACATATAAACTTTCGACTAGGTATACCATCAAGAGCATTTGATAATGCATTGAAGGGAGAAAACTGGCCTAATTGCGTTAATGTAAAAATATTCCGTTTCTTTCCAAAAAAGAGGTTGCAATAATATCCGACCACATCAAGTACATAATTATCAAAATCAACAAGCCATCGCTCTCGTACAAGAACATCTTCCTTCTCGCTCTTTTTGTTCGTCGTCTTCAATTCCTTCATCATCATCTTCGTCTCCAGCTGAGCGTTATAATAAGAACTCGCTCTCTGTTTCCTACCAAAATGCAGGTGGAATTAGAACAAAAACAAAAGATGTTTTTCTAGCTGCATCATTGCATGAATATGATGTCATCATTTTCACAGAAACATGGCTTCATGCTCATATAGAGTCAGCTTAACTTTTTGATGAATCTTACAATGTTTACCGTTCTGATCGATGTCAACTTTCAACTCAGCGTGGAGGTGGAGTACTTATTGCTGTTCATTCAAAATTTTCAAGTCAGTTAAGTGAACTTTGAATTAATGATAAACAAATAGAACAGCTGTGTGTTAATGTAAGTTTATGTAAAGGGCTTGGATTGCATAATGAAATTGTTTTTGTAGTAAGTTATATACCACCCAAGAGCCCTACATTTATTTATGAAATGCATGTTAGTAATATTGAATTCTTAATAGAAAATCTCTTTGATTATCAGCTGCCTTGTATATTGGGTGATTTTAATTTATGTGATGTTCATTGGAACTATTCAGATGATGAGAAATATATGATTCCATATAATGTTAAAAAGGATTTTGAAATATTATTTGTTGATTCATTGCTTTCATTTAATCTTATTCAAATTAATACCATTTCTAATTTCATGCAAAGATATCTTGATTTAATATTTTCTTATAATTGTTTAGCTTATGATGTTATGGAATCAATCTTTCCAATTGTTAGAAACACAGTTCATCATAAAGCTGTTTGTTTTAATTTACGAATTTATAAAAATTGTGTCTCTAGTAAAATTAAGCAAATCAAAAATATAAATTTTAATTTTTTGAAATTAAATTATGTTAAATTAAATGATTACTTTTTGTCTTTAAACTGGTCGGTACTTCTTTCTGGAACAAATTTTGAATACATTTATAAAAACTTTTTGGATCGTTTATTTTACGGTTTCTCAAAATTTATTCCAAAAACTGTTAAAAGATTTGATTCAAAATTACCTTGGGCAAATCAAAGACTAAAAAATATCAAAAATGTTAAAAATAAAGCCTTCAAAATTTTTAAAAAAACTAAATCTGAAATACACAGAACTCGTTATTGTCAATTGCGTCGTGAGTATGAATTCTTAAATAAATTTTTGCACAGACAATATATCATGAATATTCAGTCACGAATTTCAAGAGATCCAAAATCATTTTGGGCTTTTATAAATTCTAAGAAACAAAACTCTGGAATTTTTAACAATATGGAATATAAACATCAAGTATCTAAGGATTTAGAAACGACTTGTGATTTATTTGCAACATTTTTTGAGAGTGTATACGTGGATCATTCTACTGCAGTAATTCCAGTAAATGATAATTACCCATATTTTGTTCCAAATATAAATTTAGGACACCTTTTTATATCTACTGAAGATTTAATTAAAGGAATTTCAAATCTTAATTCAAGTTTAATAGCTGGCCCAGATGGCATTCCATCATTTTTAATTAAACAATGTTTCTCATTAGTTGAACCCCTTCAAATAATTTTTAATTGGTCACTTTCAACAGGAATTTTCTTAGAAGAATGGAAATTTTCTTTTATAACTCCAATTTTTAAAGCTGGTCAGAAACATAAAATTGAAAATTATCGTGCAATTTCTAAACTTTCTGCTATACCAAAACTTTTAGTTTGTTTGTTCCTTTAGTTTGATGTTATTTGGATCCCATTTTGTGTGATTTAGTTCTAATGCATGAAGTGCCACTGCTGATTTCGTTGCCTGGGTTTTGTTGATGTTGTTTAAATGTTCTTTAAAATGTGAACAAAAATGTACCTCTCTAAGCACATCTCAATGAACACCATGGAAGGACATATACGGTCACCTTTATTAAAAGCTCCAGATATCATTAAGTAACACACTTCCATTAATATGTTGTAATTTCTTTTGATTTACTCTTATGTTAGTTTCTTTTATTTTATTCTTTGTATTATACTTTTTCGTTTTTGTTTACATATATTTTCTATTGTCTATAAAATAATATGTCAAAATGAGGGGTAATTTAAAAGTACTCGCTGAGGATGACAAATAAGTCAAAATCCAACCTAAATTCATTTGTAAATTATTTTAAAATAAAAGTACTGTGAAAAATTTGCAAAGTCAAAAAGATGTTTTAAAATTATAAACTATTGAGAGATTTCACACTTAATCTTATTTCTCATTTCTTTTTTTACAACTCATAAAAATTTTACATAGATTTACATTAATATTTCATAAGCCTTTACCCCTTTCTTTTTTTTTGGTGCATCTCGCCAAGAGGAGGAGTAATGTTCATGCGGAACGGGCATCATCTGCACTTGATGGCTAAAGTTGCATTAATCAATTGCTTATGATCCAATTGCACATGAACAGAGCTAATCTGGTCTTTATGGTTAGCATCGGTGGACATACCCAACAAACTGCAGTAAATTTATTGCAGTTTTTTGGGTGTGGCCAGCCATGTGAACCATAACTATCTTCACGTTAAAGTAAATTTTTCATTCTAAATCTGTCATTACTTTAAATCGGTCGACGTCTCAATTCGTGTCTTGAAAATAAAATTATAGTTTTTGGTGAGCAACTGTTCTTTTTTTTTCTTGTTTCCTACCTTGTTTTTGGGCAGCCTAGATTTTGTTCTTGCTTGTAAGAAAGATAATAAGAAAGAAGTGTAGAATTTTATCACTTTCGGCCTGAACATTTTGTGCGGATCAAATAACGCTGGGACACCCTGTTCATCATGTTGTTCTTGGTCGTTACGAGTGCCTTGAAATTCTTTTTGAAATTCGAGGGTACTTTTTTTTTGTATTCATTTTATTTAATCTTAACGTATAGCTATCTTAAAGCTAGACAAAAATGTTTAAAACTAGCCTAATTATCAATAACTTACAACTAATTTACTGGCCCTTTACGGGCGCTCTAAGCTAAACTATATCTATTAATACTAATGTCTTTCGACCTAAAAACTATTTTAATTAAATCTAATTTTTAAAATTTTTATTTAACCAAGAAAACTTTACTACAAAAACTTAGTATCAGATCATTTTAAATTTACCTAAAAACTACTTAAAGCTAGACTAAAAATAATTAAAACTAGATGCAACTTATACTAACTAAAAATAACTTAAACTACTTAAAATACCTAAAAATGCCCAAAACCTAGAACAGCCACAGCAGCATTTTTCGTTTAAATTTTGTTTGTTTATATTTTGTATACATATGCAGACACACAACAACATGCCACCTACGCAAACATGTACATACATGTATATACGTACATACATACGCACGCACATACAGCCTCGCAGATGCATGCACCTATGCCTCCGCATACATACAATTTTTAAAATTTTTTTTGGTGCTACGCCGACTGTTCCTTATACCTAATTTCCCTAAATCTATGTACGTCGGCCAAGACATACATTCTTATCGACTTTAGCTATCAAACTGCTGTTCAGAGAGCCACCAGAACTGGTTCTCTTGCTTCGCCCTATCCCTTCGGTCCCGATCGGACACAGTCCTACTGAACCGAAGGCGCTCTTCTCCACCTTGAGCGATGACGTCTCGACCATACAGGAGTCGCCTTTCTACAGTTTTCCGGATGAGCGGAACCGCCATTCCATCCTCTATCAGCCCTCGACTGTCTAAAAAGAGGAATGCATCGGGAGGGATGTAGCCACTTAACCCCCCACTCTCAAAATATTCATTATTGCGGTAGTATGCCCAAAAATTAAGCTGTTGGTTGAGGACATCGCTCTTGCAGTGTGACCCCGAATCAGCTTAAACAAAAAATTATCTATTCTGTTTATGTTGGCTCCGTTGTATAGAACCTGGTTGGAATAATATCTTGTGTACTACGACTCTGGTGTGCTGTGCAATCCAAGGCAACGTCTAAGACATTGCCTTTCAAACATACGAATCTTTTTCATTTGAGATGGGGCAACGTTGAACCACACCGGGCATCCGTAGACAATCATCGGCCCGATGAGGGCATGTAGCAAATCACCTTCACCCTGCTGTCAAGACGGCTGCTATAAAACAGTCGTTTTGTCAAGGCAAAGGCTCCCCTAGCCCTGGCCAAAGCAGCACCTATATGTCTTTCGAAATACAGGTACTGATCCAACGAGATGCCAATGTATTTTACTACACTTTCACTCGCCAGTGGATGTCCATGTGGGCCTACGATCACCAGCTTGCGCCAGTTCTTTCTCGTATCCCTTGAGGCTCTAGATAACGGAGTCCGAAACAAAATAGTTTCTGATTTCTGTAAGTTGATTTTCAACTTCCAGTCATCACAATATCGCTGAATCTTGTCGA
Organism: Philhelius pedissequus; assembly: GCA_910595825.1. Classification (NCBI taxonomy): domain Eukaryota; kingdom Metazoa; phylum Arthropoda; class Insecta; order Diptera; family Syrphidae; genus Philhelius; species Philhelius pedissequus. The sequence goes on from OU343161.1 coordinate 151,944,051, forward strand.
AGTCACTCTGCAAGAGATTTTTGATGACCTCAACTGTATGAGATGTTCTGCACGCAATTAGATCGTCGTTGTACGCAATTGCATGAGTCAGACTACCTATGAGATCGCTGGTGTAACTGCTGAATAGAATCGGCGAGTTAACCGCTCCCTGCTGAAGACCAATTTTAATATTAAAAATTGCGGTAGAAGTTACATTGCCACAAACTTTCTGCCATTTATCATGTCATAAAGCATATACAACAGAGATTTACTTGTACCCAGTCTGGTAAGCTTTAGATAGAGGCCATCTAACAATACGGTATCGAAGGCCTTCTCCAAATTCACCAGACAGGCACCCGTACACTGCTTTTTAGTTCTGTACGTCTAAGCTGTTTAGTTCTAAACCAGTTTAGACGCGGCATGAATTGTGTCATGTCCCGCCTTAAAACCGAACTGATTATCCGGTATGATATTGTTGTCCTCCGCCCATTTGAACAGAGCCTTATTAATAATCTTTTCAAATACCTTGCTGGTACTCGGAGACTTATCGACCGTACATTTGCTGGATTGGAGTTGTCCTTTCCCTTTTTGGGGAGAGTATGTACCTCAGCTGGCTTCCACCGCACTGGATAATATGCATTATTCAGCGCGTTGTTAAACAATGTGGTGTAAATGTCAACTGCTTCCTGAGGTGAATGTCGTAGTACAACGTTGGATATAGCATCGACTCCTGCTGACTTCTTTTTCTTTAATAACTCGAAGATGAGCTGGAGCTCAGTCTTTGAAATTAACAGGGAACTGAGCCCATTTCGTTCGGCGATTATGGCGTTTGCCAAGTCTTCATCATTAAACCGGGTAAAACCAAGGTTCTCAGATCGCCATTCGGTTATGTCGTTCTGCAACCAGGTGTGATGAAGCAGAGCTCTGCTCTCCAGGTAATGATTCAGGCGAATGCTAGTATTCACCTTGTACACTTGCTGGAAAGCAGCCCCCACAGCCTCTATCTTCTCCTGCGGATCTTCCACTATGTAAAGGTCATCGTCCAAGACGGCGCTACCCGGGTCTATGCCTGCCGTCAGAAGTACGTCTCTGTTCTCTGTCGTTCTCTGGAGCTTAAGACACTTTCGGAGGTTGTATTACGGCGGCGAGTCCGCAGTGGCCACTTTCGTACTCGATCGTTCGTAAACAATTTCTTGGCCATTGACCCACAGCGCCAGTAATTGTTAGTCTTGCGTCTTTAAGCAATAGATCCAGATAGGCACCGCTTCTTGGAAACGATGGCCTGTCTGTGGCTAGAAGATCGATGCGATACTCAAGGTTGTATCGACCAATCCAACTAAATAGATGGTTACCTCGAGGATTTTGTGTTTGGTTTGTCCAATCTATGTGCTTGGCGTTTAAATCACCAGCCAATATGTAGTTATTCTCTTCCGAGCTCAATCTTAAGCATTCAAAAAGCTTTTCAAGCTCTGTTATAAGCTGGGTGCGCTGAGGTGTTTCCGGTGCATAGGCAGGAATAACATACATTCGCTTCCCCTGTTGGAGATGAATGCATATGATGCATGCCTCTAACGTCCGAAATTTTAGCAAATTACTATTATATATTACCTTATGACTAATGCCTTTACGTATAAAGATTGCGACGCCTCCTCCTTGAGTGGAGTCGGGTGTCGGTCTCTTCTTACGATATTGTTATTGTTGTTACTCAATTTATGTTTCTGGTTAAGCTTAGTTTCGCTAGCCATAAACACATCTGGACTTATGTCTTTAAGCAATTGGAATAACTTCGCTCTACTTTCGGTCCTAATCTTACCATAATCGCGAGCAGACGTGTGTCGGAAAGTCTAGTAACCCGCTCGTTATCCAGTTGCCCCTTCTTCCACCCTAAAAAAAATCACAATAAAATCGAAAAAAAAATACAAAACCAAAACTTATTCCAAAAATAAAAAGAAAATAGCCCAAAAAAATATAAAATTAAAATATAAACAAGTGTCAGTGCTAGTGCCAGTGTTTTCTGTGCTAAAAAATTAAATATTAAATACAAATTAAGCACAAAAACAAAAAAATAAAATAAAACCCAATATGATGCACTCACCATCAACATTTACACCACAAAGCGAGCGGTAATATTCGTTTCCTTCCCCTTCATAGTCACTCGCAGTTGGTTTGACTTGATCATTACATGCAGTGTGTGGTCATCCCACACAATGTAGATAATGATTAAGTCAAAGTAATATCAGATATATTGCTGTTATTGGCTTTGGGAATACAGGGGCGGATCAATTCAATTGCTTGTAAGGCATAACACTAGTAGTAATTGTATTGTGAAGTGCTATTTGGTACCCAAACCTAATATACGCATAGTTAACTGTCTGATTTGATTTTATTTCTGTTTATTTTTTCGTAATGGGTAGTGAATTCAAGGTAGAGTATTGTAACATACGTGGGCTTAGGAAGAATTTCTATGCTGCGTATGTTCATACTGCGAACAGCAGGCCAGCTGTTTTTGCACTAAGCGAAACCCAAGTAGGTGAAGATTCTGATCCCTCAGAATTTAGCCTACAAGGATATAGTTAAGTACCACTCTTTTTTCCACATCATGGTATCGCCGTTTATGTGCGAAAAGATGTTGCTTATCAGCTTCAACCACAATATGGCCATTGTTTGAATAAAAATTTAAGCTTCATGTGGTTTAAATTTACCGTCCATAAACACATCATTCACACATGCTTTATTTATCGTAGCCCAAGTTTGGACAGTACTTCGACTTTTAACGAATTCGATGCGCTGTCCGACTCTATCCAAAGAATTGTTTCCCAATATCCGCACAGTGAAATCGTTGTTACGGACAACACCCGAAGGAAGGTATGTTGAGCTCTTTGCTGAGGTGAATAATCTGACTCAGCTGGTTACTGAGCCAACAAGACTACCTGACATTGCAGGCCACTCCGCCAACACCCTAGACTTTTTTCTTACCTCTCTACCTGGTAAATATACTATTAGTGTGTTATCGCCTCTAGGCACATCGGACCATTGTATCATATTAGCCAATTTCTCGTGCTCAAAGTTCTCAGTTAAAGAAAGCATTTCGAAAAGGACCGTATGGCAATACGAGAAAGCCAACTGCGATGGTATGAATAATTTCTTCAGGATCTTGAACTGGTCACTATGCTTCCTCTATAGTGACGTTGACTCCAGCGCTGATATGATTACAAATATAATTCTTAGGGGGATGAAAGCTTTTTTACCGAACAAAACCAAAGGCATCAAACCAAAAGAAAACTCGTGGTTCGATTTGAACTGTACAGAGGTTATCAGGTTGAGAGAGGTAAGTTTCCGATGTTATAAAGCCACCCAATTGAGGAAAACCGGAATAAGTTCAAACAAGCTAGAAAGACCTGTAATAGTCATATTCGCAGAACCAAATTTCTACATGATCAAAAATTAAGGCAAAAAATACTACAATATCCCAATGGTAGTAAATTTTTTTGGTCATTTGTAAAAAACGTACAAAATTCCACCTGCTCGTCGGTTCCAACGCTCGTTTCCAATAACACTCCTGTGGTAAGCGCACAAGAAAAAGCAAATTTGCTAGCAGCTCAGTTTGCTGCTAATTCTACGCTTCCACAAAGTGTCATAACTCCTCCTGTATTTGAGAGCATAAACAGTTTGATGGGACGTATCTTCTTTCGTACTCGTGCAGTTGCTAGAGTTGTTAAAGATCTTGACATACACAAATCCGCTGGTCCAGATAGTATCTCCGCTATTGTTCTGAAGAGGTGTTCTTCTACGCTGGCAAAACCACTGCGTAAGCTTTTCCATCTGACCTAATCTACTGGTCTCTTTCCGAGTGGGTGGAAAACAGCATTTGTCCAGCCTGTCCCTAAAAAAGGCGAATCTTCTTCACCCTCTAACTAATGTCCAATTGCACTTACGTCCCTTCTTTCCAAGGTCATGGAAACGCTGATTAACTATCAGCTTAAGAAATATCTTGAAGAACGAAAGCTCCTTAATGACCGACAATATGGCTTTCGTAGCAATAGGTCCACTGGTGAACTGATAGTATATCTCACCGAACAGTGGCACAAATCTTTACATCATTTTGGAGAAAGTAAGATTATTGCGCTTGATATTTCAAAAGCATTTGATAGAGTTTGGCATCAGGCTCTCTTATCGAAAATGCGTGCATTTGGGATCGAAGAATCTCTTCTTCGTTGGATTAGAAATTACCTTTCGGATTCATAAAACAAATGCTGGTGTGCCCCAGGGCTCCGTTCTGTCTCCGACTCTCTTTCTCATTTTTATCAATTGTCTGAAAATTCTAATCCGATATACTGTTTTGCTGACGACAGTACCTTCAGCTTTTCATACTCGTTTTTAGATTCTCATCCATGTCCTTCGGATGTGGAACTTGAACGGCAGCGTATGATTAGCTCATTAAATTCTGATCTAGACAGCATTGTCCAATGGGAAATAAAAAACTGCGTAGAATTTAATGCTTCAAAACCCAATGCTGTCTTCTGTCGTTAAATCGGGACCCTCCACCAATGCTTTTGTCCATTAGCGGCGCTTGCATCGAGGAAACCGAACAACTTTCAGTTCTCGGTATGTGCATCACTGACCACCTTTTGTGGAATGAACACATATTCGACGTCGCCAAAAATGCTGCAAGATGTTTGGGTTTTCTGAGACGATGCAAGAAATATTTCTCCCCTTTTGATCTGGTTGTAATCTATTAAGGCTTCCTTCGTCCAAAGCTTGAGTACAATTGTCATATTTGGGCAGGTGCTCCCATAACGCACTTAAGTCTCCTGGACAGAATCCAAAAAAGTGCTATACAAATGATAGGTGATGAAACAATAACTAAAACAATTCAGCCTCTCTCGCACCGTCGCAATGTTTCATGCCTTTCATTATTTTATCGGTAATAAACTGTGTTCTAGTGAAATAGCCAGGTGCATTCCTCCCCTTAAACTATTCAACCGTAACACTCGCGCTTCTAGGAAAGCCCATCAATTTACCCTTGAGCCCAACTTCGGACGTACTGTCAAGTATAGAGATTCTTTCTTTAGCCGCACAAGACGAATGTGGAATGCTTTACCCGACCGAATTTTTCCCTCCCATTGCGATAATCGGGCATTTAAAACCAATGTCTAATCCTATCCCATTTTCCTAATCGCTCGCACTGTATATAAACATTTTAAGGGTATTCATAACCCCTTGAGAGCGCACATAGTTTAAAAAAAAAAAATCTTAAAGGGCCTCTCTGGCAACGCACCCTTAACCTCTTAGTTGCGTTAAGCTCGGCAAAAAGGAGTAGAGACAATCCACCCTAGTCGCCTGCTCCCTGATCTGGTTTTGCACCCCAGTCAACTGGCCCTGGATGGCCAGCAGAATGCCCATAATATCTAGCTGTGCCGCCGGCGCCTTAGACACTGGTACCTGTTGGGCGACCTTTGGTGTAGGCTGTACCGTGGTTCCCCTTCCTGACGTCATTTGGGCGTAAGAAATTTGGAGGTTGACGGGCGTTGTTGTAGGAGGGTGCACTGTTGGACGCTTTTCTACCCCTGTTTGCTTTGCTGCTTTATTGTTCTTTATAAGCTGAAACGTCGGGCATCCCCGATAATTAGCGGGGTGTCCGTCGCCACGGTAGAGTGCACATTTTAGCTGGGTCCTATCTTCAACCCGTTCCTTCCATAACTTGCATTCATCTTAATTATGGTTCTCTCCACACTTAACGCAGCGCGACTGCATTTCGCGGTTTGCTGCGGCGTGGCCGAACCTTTGGCAGCGCATGCATTGAAGCATGTCGCCGCGCCTTCTTAATTTATCCCAAGTTACAACCTGGTAGTTGAGGACGGAGATACTCCTGGGTGAAAGTTGCACAAGGAAGAAGGGAAGATTCCGCTTCTCCCGCCTGTAGCGAACGGTTTGACCCCGATAAAGTCGAGATCGTCATTCGCTTTTTGGCGGAGTTCATCTAAGAGCACCTGTGATTCCGTGCAGGAATCTATGGCCTTTAATAGGATCGTTTGAAACTTTTCAGTTTTAGGTATGAAGCTAAAGAATTCAGTGGTGGTTTCTTTTAGCAACGCTTTAATTTTTTTGTGCTGTTCCACTGTGCATGCCTATCATTACTTAATCCTTTGATTGTGAAATTTGGACCTATGACCGACTTACATAATTTAATGGTGTCTTCTAGTTCCATTTTCTAGATGTTAATTGGTGGCAACTTTTCTTTTCTGCTTTTCTGCGGTTGTGGCTGCTGCTGTTGAATTTACTGCCGCTGCTGTTATTTTTTTGGCCGTTGTTCCTTTGGCTGCTGTTTTTGCTGCTGTTGTTGATGTTGCGCTACGTTCTGCTACCCCTGTAGCGAGTGTATGCCTTAGAGCTCTTTCTTTTCCTTTGCTCGGCGCATCTGTTGTTTGGCCTCAACGGCGAGTGTTAGAGACTCCCTTTGGCTTTCGAGGCTTTGGATTTCCGCATTCTATTGTTGCGATCTTATTGATCATTATCTGCTCCTCAATCTATTCCTCTGACGACGCCTCTGAGGTTGAGAGATTCGAAAACATATTGCTATCTCCAGTAGAATGCCCTTCTCCTTCTTCGGACATATATTATCAATACATCAATTTCATCGTCAGATGGCGGGGTATTTAATTGTTGTTGTGTGTTTGCTGCCGCTGTTGTTTTCGCTATGCGCGACTACTCCACCCCAGCTGGCAGCTTAGCTGAAGTGGTGGTGGAGCGGCGCTTGACGAGGTTCGTTGCACAGCGAACATCTTTCGATGTCCCCGCAATATTTTTATCCGCCATATGGCGATTCTCCCACTGAATAAAATTTACAACTTCCCTGTTGTGAAAGAAAGCTTTTAAAAGTTTTGTGCCCGGTTGGGAATCGAACCAGCGACCTTGGATTCTAGGTCCGCCACTACCACTACTGTGCTACTGTACTACTTGATAAATGTGTTTAAGATTACTTCTTATATGTCCCATCACTATAACGTACTAGCGATTGTAACCTTATTGTCTTCAGGGCCTAGATGTCGTTTTTCTTGTAAATATGTTTTTGACAAGTGACATGGCCGACTTCCTATCTTTTTTGTAATTTCTCTTTCTCCTGGCAATAAACTTCAAGCAGTGCACCCGCATTTTTGAGTATCCGAGTTTTTTAATTTAATCCCTTACATTTTTTGGTGCCTCCTGTGAGGAAGTAAGCACTTGCGTTTAATTAATTATTTCTCGCGATATTTTTTGGGTATTTCTATAATCTTGTTGGTATTCGTGGTGTTAGAGATGGCTGCATCCCTTAATTTACGCACATCGGCTGCCAATGCAATTCGGCGCGCTCAGGAACGGGTGGCTGGCGCAGACCTTACCGGTGCGGATTATGCGCAGTTGGAGCAATAGGTTAGGTCAATTACGGCGCATTATGAGAGGTTTGTAGAAAACCATCAAGCTCTGGTTATCACAGCAATGGAAAAGGGAATTGAAGCTCATGATAACCTGTGGGAACATGTAGACACGTCCTACAATTCAACGTGTGTGATCCTGAATCGCAGATTGAAACAATTAGACATCGAATACGCAGCGGCGCGAGATTGGGAAGCGCATGTAGGTAGCCCAAATGCTGGTTCATCACGCGTACAGAGCGTTTCACTGGCGCATAACATGGATATGCGACTAGATCCCGTGAAAATTCCGCTTTTCGACGGCACTTTACACAATTGGTTGGCGTTCCGAGACTCCTTCGAGACATTGATTCACAAAGCTGAGCTCCAAGAGCCTTACAAACTTGCGAAGCTGAGACAAGCAATTGATCCCGCCAAGGTTCCATTAATTGGAGGAATGTACACTGGTGGTTATAGTGAAGTGTGGCAAGCATTGACAAAATGCTTTGATAATCCTAAGTTGTTGGCGGAAAATCATGTGACTCGTCTCCTAAAGCTCAAGCCGGCACATGAAGAGACGACAGAGGAACTCCTGCATATAGTAGACACCGTTCAGGAATCACTGCGAGCACTCCGCGTCATGAAGCTCCCGGTGGAAAAATGGGATGCGCTGGTAGTACCAATAGTCGTTTATAAACTTCCTTCTCTTACACAACGCGAGTGGTGTATGGTGTGTTCTTCATCCGAGATTCCTAGTCTAGAGGATTTACTCATCTTTCTGGAAAAACGAGCACAGAGTTTGGCTACCGAGCTTGGTCGACCACCTCATCGGAAGGATAGTTCGATCACTCGTCAAGTCCGTGCCCCTATGGCACCGAAGTCACACCTCGTTACAGCCAATGGAGAAAGGTGTCCATACTGTCAGGGACCGCATAGAATCAGCCGCTGTCAAAGGCTGTTAGGTAAATCTCCCGAACAACGCTTGGCAGAGATGAAGAATTCTGGCCTTTGTTTCAACTGTCTGATTAGTGGCCATACATCACAACGTTGTACCTCACCTGGATGCCGACATTGTGGAAGGAAACACCACACACCAGAACCCCCAGCGCCTTCAGCGGCAATCACTGCAGCAGCCGCAGCAAATACAAATCAATCAGCGTGACTACTACCACGTGATGTATTGCTAGCAACAGCGCGAGCCCTGGCAATGGGAACCTTGGAGCAGCGCATAGCTCGAATTATCTGCGACCCTGGATCGCATGTAAGCTTTATCACTGAACATTTAACTAATCAATTGCATCTTCATAGATCGAAGTAGTGGAAGGCTGTGAAGGGAATTGGCGCTATCTCTCACGTGCGCACAAATGGCAGTGTATTTCTTACGCTCAAGTCGATGTTGTCAAACTATTCACTGCAAATCAATGCGTTAGTACTTCCTTCGATAACATCTAAACTACCAGCGGTACGCCTTCACCGAGAAAGCTGGAAACATCTTTCTGGTCTTCAGCTCGCTGACCATCAGTTTACGACACCTGCATGCATCGATGTTTTGGTAGGAGCTGATGTATGGGGACAGATTGCAGAAGGTAATATCATGAGAGGAACTCCTGATGAGCCATGTGCTCAACGTACCAGGCTGGGCTGGGTTGTTTATGGTCCCGTAACGACAACATCCAGCTCAGTGCAACAACCGTCTGCATTCTGCGGTCAATTGGATGAGGACGATCTGCGCTTGGAAGATCTGGTCCGTAATTTTTGGAATTTGGAAGAGGTGCCACAGCGCGCCAACGAGCCGGATGAGTGTGGGCAATTTTTCTGCACAACACATTTCCGTAACACAGCTGGTCGATATGTCGTACACATTCCTTTCCGCAACGGTGCTCCAGAGCTAGGCGATTCGTACACTCATGCCTTACGACAGTTTCATGCATTAGAACGGCGCCTTGCTGGCAACACAGAGCTACGCGACAAGTACGTTAACTTCATGGGCGTGTACCGCGCCCTTAATCATATGGAACGTGTCGATCAACCTGGCGATCACGCGAAATGTTATTACATCCCACACCATGATGTGCAAGGCAAGTTCCGTGTCGTTTTTAATGCATCGGCTCGAAGCAGCAATGGTGTATCTTTGAACGATACCCTGATGACAGGTCATACGATCCAGGACTCTTTGGTGAGTATCTTCCTTTGATTTCGGCGGTATTCAGTGGCATTAACTGCTGATGTTGAGAAAATGTTTCGGCAGATATTGGTGGTGCCGGAACATAGAGATTTACAGCGTATTCTGTGGCGTGATTCTCATACCGGGAAATTGGAAGTTTTTCGGCTGACTACTGTCACATATGGTATGGCATGCAGCCCGTTCAACGCTGTATGCACGCTTCACCAGTGCGCTTAAGATAATCACGACAGTTTGCCTGACCTGGATCAAGGACGTGATGACCTACTGGTGAGCTACTGCAACATTCCTGAAGCAGTACAGCTAGCGAACAAAGTGTCCACCATACTCTCGAAGGGTGGCTTCCATTTGCGCAAGTGGAATTCAAATTGCGCTCAGGTAATTAATCATGTTAATGGTAATAGTTATTCTTCCTCAGAGCTGAACATAGACTCACCAACTGCAACAGTGCTTGGACTTAGTTTTAACCCTGTGTCTAACGAGCTATTCTTCAAAGTCAACCTTGACCTCAGGGACAAGACTTTTACCAAGCGAAGGGTACTCAGCGAGGTAGCGCAACTGTTTGATCCAACAGGGCTCTTGGCTCCGGTGGTAATAACCGGCAAGATTTGCCTCCAAACACTCTGGGCTGCTGGCCTGACTTGGGATGGTCCTCTACCTCCACACTTGGCGGATATTTGGCGGAGTTTCCGCAGTGTCCTTTACACACTGGATCAAGTTCGAGTACCCAGGAGGTTGGGTATGCAACGAGAGGTAACAACCACTCTTCATGGTTTTTGTGGTGCAAGTTTGCGCGCCTATGCTGCTGTCATCTACAGCCGAACAGAAGATATCAATGGACTAGTGCATATTTCCCTGGTTACCACTCGGACGAAGGTGGCCCCATTGAAAGTTTCTACAATTCCACGTCTAGTGCTCTGCGCAGCGCACTTGCTGGCAATACTCTTTAATAGCACTCGTACTGCTTTGAGTCTCGTGGGGACTCCCTACTATTTGTGGTCGGACTCCAGAATCGTACTGTGTTGGCTGGACAAACCTCTTGCCAGCTTGAAACCGTATGTGTCAAACCGAGTCAAACAAATCTTGGATCTTACGGCAACAAATCGATGGTTTCATATGCGGTCGGCACAAAATCCGGCAGATTGCGCAAGCCGAGGCATTGAAGGACCGGAGCTTTTACAACATTGACTATGGTGGCGAGGCCCAGAGTGGCTTACAAGTGGCGCGCTGCCGCTAATTCTCAATTCACTTTGGACGAACTAGCTAGCGTTCATGACGAGGTAAACGTATCTGTGGTGTCGGTGATTGCAGTGGTTCCATTCCAGCTTACTACAAGACGAAGGGATGGCCAGGTTATTAACCTTACAGAGCGGTTCAGCTCCCTGCAGCGCCTTCTGCATACTGTGGCTTACATAATGCAGTGATATCCAAACAGCAAATACCTTCGTCGGGGGACTATTGTCGAGCCTGAAGAACTGGATGCAGCTTTATCAGCCCTTGTGATATTGGAACAAGGGCAAGCATTTGGTGATGAACTTCGAGACATTCGGCGAGGTTCTACGTTAGCAACTACCAGTCGATTGCTTTCTTTAAATCCTTTTCTGAATTCAGACGGCGTTTTGCGCGTGGTTGGACGGATCCGTCACGCATCTGTCTCACACGATCAGCGCTTCCCAGCTATCCTCCCATGGAATGGGGCATTAGTGTAGTTACTGTTGAACGATGCTCATGATTGTACTATGCACGGTGGCACTCAGCTAATGCTGCAATTACTCCGCCAGCGCTTTTGGATTTTAAATGGAAGACAGGCCGGTTGCAGCTTTATCCACCGGTGCGTTACCTGCAGACGCCATCGTCGAGAAACATTGGTTCAACAAATGGATTCGTTACCGAAACATAGAGTCAGCGCCGCACGGCCATTTTGGTCGTCAGGGGTCGATTAGTGTGGACCCTTCATCCTACGGGTTGGCAACAAGCGTTCCCGTTCGACGGTGAAAACTTATCTCGCCATATTTGTTTGCATGAGCACTAAAGCTGTGCACATCGAAGTCGTCATAGATCTTTCAGCGCAGGCTTTTTTGGACGTCTTTACTAGATTCGTGTGCCGACGAGGACCATGCTCATATTTGTATAGCGACAACGGCACGGCGTTCGTGGAGGCTAACCGTCTACTCCAAGAGGATTTAGGGGCTTGGCACAGCGAAAGTAATAAAAAATCACTGGCTTCTAACGGAACCAAATGGCACTTTATCACGCCCAGTGCACCTCATCAGGGTGGATTATGGGAGGCAGCAGTCAAGTCTGCCAAACATCACCTGTTACGCCTGGTTGGCAGTCCAACGCTTTGGTACAATCAACTTCAGACGCTGGCCGTCCGTATTGAAGCGTGCCTGAACTCTCGTCCGATTACCCCTATTTACGATGATCCAGATGAAAGGCTAGCTCTAACTCCAGGCGATTTTCTCATCGGAGCCCCACTGATTGCGGTGCCTGAACCCAACGTCAATGATTTCCCGTCGAGTCGTATCCAACGCTGGCAGTGGTTGCGCCAAGTTCATCAACAATTTTGGCAAAGATGGAGCGAGGAATACCTGGTGACATTACAGAGAAGAAGTAAGTGGCGGAAGCGAATGCCCAATATCCAATTGGGTGATATTGTAATTGTTCGTCAAGAGAACCTTCCCCCGACCCATTGGCGTTTAGGTCGTGTCATTGAGATCCATCCGGGCAGTGATGGGTGGGCTAGAAATGTGACTCTTAAAACTTCTACCGGGCTGTGCACCCGGGCAGTGCAGAAACTATGCGTTCTATTGGAGGCAAACAATTTCGAACGAGACGGTTCGACCGGGCAGGATGTTTAAGATTAATTCTTATATGTCCCATCACTATAACGTATTAGCGATTGTAACCTAGCACTCGTTATTGTATTCAGGGCCTAGATGTCGTTTTTCTTGTAAATATGTTTTTGACAAGTGACATGGCCGACTTCCTATCTTTTTTGTAATTTCTCTTTCTTCTGGCAATAAACTTCGAGCAGTGCACCCGCATTTTTGAGTATCCGAGTTTTTTAATTTAATCCCTTACAAAATGTTTGAATAAATTTGAAGTTGTTTACACACGAAACTATTTAAAAACACTGGGAAAGCCGATACGTGCACTTGCTATCACAGTTCAAGATCGACTGATCGAGGGTACTTTTTCGCACTCTATTCGTGGCCTCTTTTTCTTCGGATTCCAGATAAATTAATTCTTGTAAAGTCGTCCTCGCAAACTTGCTGCACCAGTTGCAGACTCAGCCCTATTCTCTTCGGTGTGTTCTTCAAAAATCATATCATCATGTAATAATGATAGGTTCCTACTTTCTAAATATGTCTCCTCCATTTGTACCTGATTGTAATGTGCCTCAGTTGGACATCAGGTCAAAATGGTGGGTCTTTCAAAACTAACCACATTCCTGCCTGACCTAAGCAAATGAGGATCTCTTCGTACGGCCCTACCTCTTTCTTTGTGATGGGGTGCTCTTAGGAACTGCACTCGATTTCGCTCCCTCCATTATACAAGTACTCTGTGTTTGACCGTAAAGTTTTTGATTTGTTTAGTGTCAAGGAAATACAATAATGAAAAAAGGCAATGGCAAGTGGGCTACAGAAAAAAAATAAAAGTAATAATGTCAGGTTTGCTTTATATTAAAAAAATAAATCAAAACTAATGTAAAAACAATGTGATCTAGAAAATTTAATTCCGAGAAAACGAATGTTAAAATTATGAAATTCAGACAATGTAATTAAAGAAATCAAAAAGAGGGTTGCGAAATTTTGAATTAAAAAGTCATTAAGTCGTAAGTCTGTAGATGACTTGTGAATTAAAAAAACTTTAATTCATAAGTTAGTCATCAGCAAGTCAGTGACTTATGAATTAAAAAAAAATAAATCAAAAGCTAGTTGGTAGAAACGGTTCTAATTTATGGTTTCTTACTAATTCCGGATATCATTTTCAAGTTCGAGAATTATTTCAAAAAAATTACATCCAAAAGTAGTTTTGTCACCAAATTATTTTTAGATGGATTTTTTTTGTCACCAAATTACTTTAAGATAAAACTTTCTTGAAATAATTCTTAGACTTTCAAAATGGTGTCCGGTATATCAAATGAAACACAAATTAGAACTCATAGCCGTTTAGATCATATCAATGGAGCACGTAGTTTTCGAATTATAGAGTGGTTTACCTACGTCCCAATTCCATTGAACTTCTTAGAATTGATAGACATTTTTTTAAATCCAATATGAATTGTTTAATTTGGTTCATTTAAACGGTGCTGAGTTTTTTTTAAATACTCTATGTGTAACCAGAACCGTTTTTAAATCCAAGAATTATTTAAGAAAAATCAAAAGAGCATCTGAAGCGCACAAAGGAACTGCCGAAATTGCTGGATAACTGTATCACTTACAGCGTAATTGGCATTTACTTTAGATACTCTCCAATTCTCGTTGGGTACTCCCAATCTACTGTACTCGGCTACAATATCATAATACATCCCAACGGTTCATTGCAAATTTCTCAGTGTAGTGAAATGGAAAAATCTTTCCACTAAACGTAAATGGAAATGCATAAGACATTATTTTCTCACAAACCCATCGACGAGAATGATTCTGCTGTTTGTGGGCAAACCATATTCTTCTGGAATTTTTGGAAGAGATCTCGATTCCATAACCATTCTCACGACGCGATGTAGATCCTGCAATTTTTTCAACTCAACAAATTGTCCCTAATGGCGCATCTACCACAATCATTTGGTCTATCTCCCTTTGTGGCAGAGAACGAAAGAAAAGTCGATAGTTGGTGATAATAGGCACTCCAAATAAAGGTCCACTATACGGAAACATGTATCTTTATTGAAAACAAAATGAGAAAAAATAATGCAACTGACAGTGAAACATAACGGAGCGATTTCGCCAGCAATTCCTAAAATGAAAATTAGATGAACTAAATTTGTAATCTATTGAATCATGTAGTATTTACAAAGGTAAACAAAAACTTAGAAAATAACTTACTGATACTTCATCAAAATACATGTTTCATATTCTGAGTGTAACATGCAATAGCACATCGTCAAAGTTTTCGAATTATGTACTTTGCCTAACTTAGGCTAGCTGGACCGTGTGTGTTTGTTGTTGCAATTTTATATTTATAAACATTTATCAATTTTTATGATGATTTGTCCGAAGTAGCCTAGCCCCATTGGATTCTGTTGGATAAACGAACCAGAAGCCTGTGTCAGTTTAAGCTTCAATTTTTCCAAATATATTTCCAGCAAACGATTCTTCTCTTGTAACGCAGCATTTTCAGTTATAGTTTATTCTATTCCAAACTTCATATTCCCAATATGTTTTTCAAGCACTGCATTTTGCTGATAAAAATCAACATGTTTCGTAATGTTCGCAGTTCCATATCAACACATTAATTGTGTTCTAAAAATTCTTCAGTGAAAATTGGAATACCACCATTATCATATAATCCACCGCTTGTTTGACCAAAGCGACGATTACGTCTCTACTGGTTTGAGTGGTTTGCGTAGTTTGGGGCTGTTTTGTTAAGTTTTTTGTAGGAGCCACGGCAATGGTTTCAATTGATTTACGTGAGGATGACGGCTTCGTTGAAGAATTCCCATTAAAGTTGTTTCCATTGACTTTGTTCTTTTCGGTGGGTACTGTTTTAGCTGCAAAGTTCTCTTTGTGCTTTCGAATCTTATTTTTTGCCAATTCGGATGCTAATATATTCGGACGATCTTTAAGAAAATCGTTAAGTTCTGTTAAATATCTCGGCCTGTCAACTTCAGTTTCTTTTAGAAAAGGTGACTTTTTATCTTCGGTCATTGCTGACTATTATTCGCCCATCATTTTTGTATATTCTATCAACGGTTTCTCTGGGAATTCCGCATTTTAGGAGCCCCGGCGGCGGCTTGCGTCGTTTCAATCGATATTTATTAATTATGTACAAAAGATACGTTATATCTTTTTTATAAGAATGTATGTATAATTCGCAACACCTGAGCCATCATCGACGGGGTCAACTTCGCTGCTCAATACGTTTTCTATTTCTCATGAGCTAGAGACAGGACTTTTGGGCTCTGGTAGTGATGAATCTATCGCAAGGGCACCGGATAGTGTCGATGTTGTAGCCCCTTTTGTAAAGTGTTACAAGCTGTAATGCGAAAATACTTCATAGATTGACAATTAAATATATGTATAATACTTACTAACGTTTAATTAATTTGTTTTAAAAGTCAAAATTTCGCAGGCACTAATGTGCAGGTCAATTAAATAGAAATCTAGTACAGTTATCCACTAAAATTACACATTTCGTCGTTCAGCAGCGCACTGGAAAACGGAAAGTAGAGCGAAATTTTTCGTTCATGATTTCGTCGTCTCATTTTTGTATTGGATTTTTCATTTCACTTAAGCCCTGAACTGACAATTTTTGTTGAACAGAGTATAGGGTCGCAAGTCGCAACACGAGCAAGCCGTGACCTATGCTTGACTGGATCGACCGTACTTGCTCTTATATTAGATCACATCGTAAGTACACGATTCTTAGTAGAAACAGTTAAATATAATTTTAAAGTCGTTTTCGAAAATATTTTTTTTTATATTGGTACTTAGTAGTATTTAGCATGCGAAGAGCCTTCTATATAAACGTGTTTATCGAAATTAATTTAAAAAAAATTATAAAAGTTTCTGTATTCAAAATTAAGTAAATGATGATCACCGATACAGTCGTGCAATTTATTTGTAATCCTTCACCATGAAGCAAAACATTAAATAGAAAACTGTTCCAATTATGGAATCATAGATACACGACTGTAGGTACAAATAAAGTAATCATATAGTAAACAGGTATGCATTAATTAATAATAGGTACATTCATTTAAATACCTTATCTCATTGTATAATTTTTATTATGAAATGTGTCAGTCATTTCAAATGAAAATATGACATTTTAGTAAACATTATTTCATAAATTAGTTAACTTTGTAAATAATATTTACTTCCAAACAAATGTAATACATGTGTGCCAGATAACTCCATAATTCAAAGTTATGTAGTTTACTTTGAATTATGGAGTAGTCTTGCGCAAGTCTATCTATGAACAACAATATCATACCTAGTATATAGCACTGAATTGATGCGAGTTAATATAAAATAAAATGGATTTGAGTGGTATTAATTCAGGTATTTATACATATGTGCAAAAATGGTTATTTCTCTTTAATTTGTTATTCATAACCTACATACATAATTATACAAACTTTTTGACAATACGAATGTTTTTTATTTGCTTAGTAACTATTAATAAAAATAAACTAATGTCGAATTTCAAACAACCATTTCAAATCGATTTCAGATCAATTTTGTTGTTTACTGTAAAGAACTTGCAAAAAATAGTTTGCTTGTAAAGTGTTTAAATTCTTTCTAAAACGCAAGATCTGTTTTGACAGATTTTGCTAGGAAATAATTTGATTGTGTTCAGAAAAAATCGAATGTTTGGTTGTTTGGAATTCGACATAACAAGCAAGCGACTAACAAATTAAAATGTTTTCTTTCTATATTCACTTGTGGCACATATAGTTCAAATGACTTAATATTTTAATAATACATACTAACATTTTCAAAAAAAATCTAACTGGAAATAATTGCAATACTTAATAATAAATTCTGAGTTAAGTGCGTTGTGTTCAAGGTTTATGAATAGTCGCTTTTCTTTTTTAGTTCACAGCAGAGTCTGAGTTGTCAAAAAATTAGTTTGTGTTTCCTTTTCACTCAGAGCGAACGAATCGTTTTTCATTCTGAACATGTGCAGAGCGCGCTCGATGAGCTGGAACAAAATCGTCTGAGCGCTATGAGTAAATTGTTGAGTACAAGAAATTTCATGTGTGCCGAAAAACAAAATGTAAAGCAAAAATAATTAGATAAAATTAATATGTCGATATGAGTTGGTCGCTTGTTGATTTTCTGTATCTGATGTATATCTGTGTACAAAATAAGGGTAGACCTGTGTTATATTTCTTTTTATGATTAAAATGAAAATTTATTCTGGTTTGTGTGCAGTGTTTAAAAAACAAATCAGTGTCCAGAGCTTGCTCCGTTCGGAACAAGTTCACAGTGTACTCTATGCACTTAAACTGTGTTCAAGCTCTGCTCTGAACGAAAAATGGAATGCTGAGAGCACAAAATTTAATTAGAATATTTCGATTAAAGTTCAGCTGTATTATCTTTTCGGCTGATTTGTTTACAAGGTTCTAACTCCTAAAACTCGGAAAAATTAGACTTCGATTTTTACAAATTTAAAACTTTGCGATAGGACTTCGATAAATTGGACTGTCAGTATTGGGAATCTGGCTCGTTTGATCTCGACACTGCTTTTTATTTTATTTCTTCAACTTAAAAAATTGTTGTCAGGGAATGTATTTAAAGCTTCGAGCAAAGCATCATTAAAAAAAACGGAGTGCTTAAAGGTCGATTTTCTACTTATAATTTAGCTTGCGTTAAGTCCAGTATTCAGATTTTCACAGGCTATAGCTTGTATATGGCTTCCTTATGCAAATGAAACATTTTTTTTTTGATATAACCATTAACACAAGGTATAGCTTGTAAATGTACATGTTTACATACTTAGGTTCCATCTATACGTATTGTAATATGTTTTTAATATAAAAGAAAAAGACTTGTGTATTGTCGGAGAGATGATTTAATAATAATGAATTTTATTTGTTATAATGTGTTCATACTTAAAACTATGCTGACTCCATATTCACACATTTGTGGAGTCAGCAAAAGAATAATATCAAATGCGAAAAAAGAATAATATAAACACGATATGCAATGCACGTTGTTCATTGCATATCATGGGAAGATTATGGTGTGCTGATGTGCACAATGTCGCTTCGCGACGTATCAAGTGACGAGTGGTATTCGTCACTTGACCCGTGCATACACTATGTGCACATAAACACACTACACCTCCCTTCTTTTAGGAAATAACGTAATTACATGGAGTTATTTAATTGTACATAAATTTTAATGATTAACAAATTAAAAATTAATATATTTTTATTTCATATATTTTAATTATTACATCATTTTTTTTTTTGTCAGTAATATTTGATTTATTATTTATTTATTTTATTTTTCTTATTATTTTTTTTTTTTTGCTTACAGAAATTATCTTTTTTTTTTTTTTTTTTTATATTTATAAAAAAAAAACTCGAAAAATGTATGTTTAATAAAAATTTGAGTGAAGGAGAACAAATATTAAACATTATTAAAAAAAACAAATTTGTTGTTTCTATTTCATTAAAATTCTTAAGTATTATATATTTTTAATCTATTCTTATGTACTTTCTGCTTTTTGTTTTTATTTGTTTTTATAATTATATTATTATTGTTTTTAATTTCTACGACCTCGAAGGGGCCTAAATAAACGGGATCCAACTTATGACCTGATTCGTTTCTTAGCATAACTTTATCTCCTAACTTTAAATCGAGACTAACTATTTTTTTATCGTAATAATCTTTATTTTTAGCTTTATTTACTTCCAATAGTATTTTAGCTCTCTTATATTCCGTTTCTAATCTAAATTTTACTTCCTTAGCATAGTCATCTACGTTATATATAGGATCTATCCTATCTATTGAATTAAATTCTATTGGTAAGTTACTTTGCTTACCATAAACAAGTTCGTATGGACAAAAATTATGTGCCATAGATGGTGTCGTGTTGAAACAGTAAACGAAGAATGGAAGCCAAACATCCCAATCTGTTTTGTCAACGGATATATAGGAACGAATATATTCGTTAAAAGTTCTATGGCTCCTTTCTACTGTTCCAACGGTTTGGTGGTGATGTGCTGTAGACGTTATATTGTCTACTTTTAAATATTTGCACAAGTCGTTTATAATAGAATTTTTGTATTCTGTTCCCATGTCCGTAATGAACGTCTTCATTGGACCGTACTTCAGAATAAAAGATTCAAATATTGCTTTTGCAATCGTTTTTGCGTTTTTATTTGCAACTGGAATGGCTACTAAATATTTTGTAAGGTCACAAATTAAAGTGACTGCATACTCGTTTCCATTCTCTGATCGAGGTAAAGGACCAATTGTATCAACTATTACCTTGTCAAAAGCATATGTGGGTGTATCTGTTTTTATCAGTGGTGTTTTCGTATGTTTAGTTGTTTTCGACGTCAGGCATTTGTGGCATCTTTTTATGTGTTCTTTAATATGACGAGTCATATTTTTCCAATAAAAGTGTCTTTTTATTTTTGCTAGCGTTTTAGTTATTCCTGTATGACCTCCTGTTATTGGATCGTCATGGTACGTAAACAGTATTGCTTCTTGATCTTTTTCATTTTTTATTTGGGTCACCGGCTTGAGTAGCGCTACTCGTAATGATTTTAATATTTTGTTGCCCATATTTTTGAAAGATTCAATTGAAATTAATTCAAATATCTTTTCGCACGGTGCCACTTTTAGTTTTTTGATTTTTAATATACCGGCTTCTTTTTCGAGCCTTTGGAAGAACTGACCTAAATCGAGAGTTCCATTGGTATATAAATCTCTAACTACAATTCTTGCTATAATTTTGTTCCCACGTTTAAATAAACATAAGGAATCTGTTATTCGCAAGGTCACTACTTTTCGTACTTCGTCATTAAAAATGACTTCAAATACTTTGGGCTTAGAAGCAATGTCAAGAGATTGCTTATGCAAATCTACTTGTTTTTCTCCTGCGCAGGATTTTTTCTGTTTACTTTGGTGCCTGGTAGTGACTTTCAGGACTTTAGCTTGTAAGTCTTTGAGCTCGGATATTGTTATCCTAGACAGGGCATCTGCCACGAAATTGTCTTTTCCCTTTAGGTATTCAACCGTGAAGTCATACTCTTCTAATTCTAGCCTCATGCGTGTTAACTTTGAGCTGGGGTTTGTCATGGAGAATAAATACGTGAGTGGTCTGTGATCTGTTTTAACTATGAAGTGTTTGCCATATATATATGGTCGAAAATGTGTTATTGCCCAGTGAATGGCTGTGAGCTCTTGTTCTGTTGTGCTTTTATTGCTTTCACCTTTTGTGAATGAACGTGATGCATAAGCTATTGGGAGTTGAATTCCGTTATGGTTTTGGGTTAGAACCGCTCCACATGCTTGTTTACTTGCATCAGTTATTATGCAAAATTCTTTTTTAAAATCTGGGTATTGTAATAGGGTTGGTTCAACTAATTTATTTTTCAAATATTGAAATGCTTTTTGGCAATCATCTGTCCACACAAAAGGAATATTCTTTTTACATAACCTCGTTATGTGCCGTGAATAGTCGGCGAAGTTTTTAATAAATCGTCTGTAATAGTTGCAGAATGCAACGAATCGTCTAGCGCTATCCACGTCGTGTGGGACTGGATAATTTTTGATGACGTCATATTTTTTGTCATCTGGCAATACTCCTTTATCTGTGCATTTATGACCCAGAAAAGTCACTTCATGCATAAAAAATGAACATTTTTGTGGATGCAATTTTAAATTGTATTTTCTACATATGTTAAAAACATTTGCTAGATTTTTAAGCATATGTTTTTCGGAACAGCCTATAACCATAAGGTCGTCCATGTAGAGAAATGCTTGTGAAGGTTCAAGTCCAGAGAATGCTATGGTCATCATTCTCTGGAATGAATTTGGCGCTATTTTTAAACCAAAAGGTAGTCGCGTAAAACGATATGAGCCATTGCTCGTTGAAAAAGACGTTAAATTTCTGGAACTTTCTTCTAGTTCGATTTGATGAAAACCTGACATTAAATCGAGGCATGAAAAATATTTTGCTCGACCCAATTGATCAAGGATGTCATCAATTCTTGGGAGTGGAAATTTATCAGATAAAAGTTTTTTATTCAATTGACGATAGTCGATTACTAATCGCCATTTTTTTTCTTCGGAACCCGGTAGGGCTTTCTTGGGGACTAGTAAAAGCGGGCTATTATATTCAGATACAGACGGTTCGATTATTTTGTCGTGTATCAATTTTTTAACTTGTTTTTGAATTTCTTCAACATGACTATGAGGACTTCGGTAGTTCTTTATATATACTGGTTCGCTATCTTTCAATCTCAAGTTTTGCTTATAAAAATTATTTGTGGTTATGGATTCGGTTTCCAATCCAAATACATCACTATATTCGGTGCATACTTCTGTTAATTGTTTTTTGAATTGGGGCGGAAAATTTTTCTTTAGTTGATTTATGACTGATTCTGTTCTAATATTTCGATTAGTGTGGACCACATCATAGTTTGAGAGTGGTTCATATTTTAAGTTATTTAAACTGGCCAGTTGGTTAGTATCGGTTGTATTTAATAGACGAACTAATGCAAATTGTGATGTTGCTATTGCATTTGCAACATAAATGCCATGTTTTATTTCTTGGTTGGGAATAAAAATGAGGTCTTCTGTTGTTTTTATTTCAATTTTTCTTATTACTTGTGATCTTGCTGGTAGAAGTAGTGAATTATTACCACAACTATATGTTATTGGAACATAAATCGGAAAATTTAAATTATTGGGTCTGATTATAAACCAATCTTCAGTTGGTTTGAAGTCTAATTTGCAGTTAAATTGTTTTATAAAATCCATACCTATGATTCCATCACATGGTATTGTAAAATTTGAATTTACTATATGGAAATTGTGTGGGATGATGTATTTATCTGTTTGAAGCTCTATTGGGGCTAGACCTTGGGATTTTACTATTCCCTGGCCTATTCCTTGGATACTTATAATCTTGTCATTTTGGACGTCTTGGTAAAAATCAGAATCTTCTTTTAGAAGTGAAATATCTGCACCTGTGTCTATAAGGAATGTGAGTTTATGTTTAGTAAATACATTTATAAATGACACGAAAATATTGAGATTAAAATTGATAGCATGGACCTTTGTATTTATAAATTGTTTCCTAAAGGGTCTTGGCAGTTTTCCGAGTTACTTTGAGTAATTCGAACATTATTGTGTTCGTTATTATTATTATGGCCACGGTACGAGTTACCACGGCCTCTAAAGTTGCCTCTAGATCGGCCATTTCCCCTGTAATTGTTTTGGTTATTGCGGTAGCGATTATTGTGATGATTACCTCTTCCGTGGTAATTTCCACGATAGCCTCTATTATTGGTTTGCTTGTAAAACAAAACAGTATTAGAATGTCCGGTTGCATCTGTGCAACTATTAACGAATTTGGACATGGCCTCATTCATATCGCTGAATGTGCCAGCCTGCATTATAAGTTTTACCTTATCAATAGAACAATTTTGTGTCATAGCCTTGACAGCGAGCGTTGTGCTGTATTTAGCAGCTAAATCAGAAGCTAAACCATCGTTGATATAGGCTCCTTCTAAACACTTCGTCAATTTTTCTATTTCTTGGACATATTGATTTGCTGTCTTATTTTTTTGTTGTAGATTTAGTAATTTCGCAGAAATTACATCTACTGAATCTCCTTTTACTTTTGCATTTAGTTTTTCAACTATCTCAACTATCGTTTGTTCATTACTTATTAGATTTCTAGCATGTCCCTTTAGTTTGGTCTTTATGAGACTAATTGCTGATACTTCGTGTGCTCCTTTTAAGGAATCAATAAGGAGAAGGGCATCTTTGAAGCTTTGTAAATTTTCTGCCTTTCCATCAAACTCAGGTAAGAGTGATGAGGCAAGTTTAAGAAATTCTACTAAAGTTTGGGCCATTTTTTCCTTGATTTTTATAATTGGTTGTGGGAATTCATCCAGTGTTTCAATTTCACTGTCAGATTCTGTATTTACTACTGGTTTTGATTCGTCTAAACTTTCTATTTGATTTTCATTAAACTCAGCGTGAAGCTCTAATTCATCTGGGACATGTATTTCAATTTCCCATTTAATGCTAATATTTTTTAACTTAGTGTTAAGTGTTTTTAAAAGCTTCCTACAATCTTTTTCATGATCAGCTGTCAATTCGTTTTTGTATGCGTTGAAAACATTGACAATACTATTGTAATGGGATATTAGTGTTTTAATATGGTTTTTTAATGTATCTACTCTTATTGTTGTATTTTTGTTAATACATTTGTAAGATTTTTGGAAATTGTCTTTAAAACCGTTTATTTTTATTGCTAATATTTTCCATTCCATTTTAAATTTTATCTAAGTCGTTTGCTCGGCTTATGTAGCGTTTTTTAAGTGTACGCTTATACAACAGATAAAATTTAAGAATTAAGTTTACTGCCGTGAGGACAACCAATAAAGAAATGAGCATAGTTTGTGTTTCTAAGTGTGGGGTTGTATCCATCACGTCAACAACATTTAACACATTTGCTGTGCTATCCTTTACTTTGGAGGTTTTACCTCCCATTTTAAATTAATGCTTAAACCTCAATGACTTTAAACAGAAGAAGCAATACCGAGCAAAGATTCCATATAATCTTTGTTACAGTTATTCTAGACTTGCAAAGAGTATTTGAGACGATTGACTATATTTTGTTTAAAAAAAAAAACAGAACGGCAGAAGAATGCATCAAATTTCTTTTAGAAGTAATTAAATATTGGATTTTCGATGTTTTGTACAATAAACAGATTAGTTCAATATATTTACAATAAACAGATTAGTTCAATAGATTTAAGCTTCATATATAACAATTAACACACATTTTTTTTTTCACGATGAATTATAAAAATATATTACCATTGCTGGGCTGGATTGATTTGATCATCATCATTTGATTGCTGGGCAGCTATGATTTGAAGATTATTGTTGTTTCGTTTTCTGAGTTTAGCTGAGGTCGGAGGTCCACACAGATGGCGATAGTGGTCTGTCAACTTCCGAATGATCACTTTCTAATGAATGTATATCACGAGTTATTTTGTCGTAAAAGGAAGTTTTGTTCGTTCCCAATTAAAAATGATGAAGAAATACGAGGTGTTGGTTAGTGGTAGATGAAAGGCAAACATGTTCGTATCACTTTTACGCTTTCCGAGCACATCATATCATTATTTACTTTTCAACTGATTTTAGGAGGCAAACATGTTCGTCGTGGTGGTGGATGAAAGGGTATTTTCTATCCAAAGATGGTTCCTCTTTTTATTTGTAATCAAAATGCGCACTTCACAAATAATTGGACAAGCGATTTGCCGGCTTGATATTTTTAAAACGCACAATGTTCCGATGTGTTTTATGTTTTTTTTTTTTTTTTTTTAATAATTTAAAATAAAGACATTTTTGGATTGAATTAAGTTAATAAAACAACAACAACAGAAAAAAAAACTTATTTTTAATATGGACATAATCACTGTCACGGTCGCCATGTAATATGTTTTTAATATAAAAGAAAAAGACTTGTGTATTGTCGGAGAGATGATTTAATAATAATGAATTTTATTTGTTATAATGTGTTCATACTTAAAACTATGCTGACTCCATATTCACACATTTGTGGAGTCAGCAAAAGAATAATATCAAATGCGAAAAAAGAATAATATAAACACGATATGCAATGCACGTTGTTCATTGCATATCATGGGAAGATTATGGTGTGCTGATGTGCACAATGTCGCTTCGCGACGTATCAAGTGACGAGTGGTATTCGTCACTTGACCCGTGCATACACTATGTGCACATAAACACACTACAGTATGTATATTATGTAGATACAATTTACTCTCCTAAATTACATAATGAAAATTCATAACTTAGATTTAAATATACATTTGTAGGTAGGTATCTATGCAACTATTCCTAGAATCATCCATTCGACAATTCATTATAATAAGAATCAAGATAATCTTACCTACATAGCCTTTAAAACTGCATTGGATAACTATACCTAACTAACTAAACCTCAATGGTTAGCTTCATTAAAGTTGTTAGCTACAAGAGCAAGTTCGTGCGATCCAGTCGTGCATTTTATTTTATTATAGCTGGCCAAAACCCTAGTTACCCGGCCAAATAAATCAGCGTTTTCCGTTGCTTTGTACACTGTTAGTATGGAACCAGGTTTAGGGCGAGGGCGTTTTTTATCCGTGCATCCTATGAAGATGGAATAATTTCTTATTTACTTAGTTTAAGGCAACTCAAATGCACTTACCCAATTCAAATTGTAGGTTCGTTTAAATGTCGTCTGCAGTGAAGTGGTCACTACAGATTCTAGCTGTCTTTTACATTAAAAGCATCCTTTCTTTTATAAAAATGAATCCAAATTTTCAACAGTACAGGATCTCTAATTTTGGGAATGTATGGAACGACAAAATATTCAATTTGAAAAACGATATCCAATTTCAAGCTTTTTTTTCGCTTTTATCTCGTTTTCATTTTTTGTTTCTTTTGATGTCACACTAGTTGTCAAAAATTACAACAACAAATCGAAAAAAATAGAAGTGCCGTAATCTTATATTCTTCATTCATGAAATCGAAGTATCACCCTAGATCCCGTATATTCGGAATCGTATCCCTACCCAATGGCTCTAAGGAGTAAAGTCGAAAAAGAGAAGATGAAATTATTAGGAGATTGCATTATTTGACCATCTAAATAAATAGTTCTCCATAGTGGATTCCATCAGATCCCAACAAAAGAATCGGATAAAAAAAACGCATTTTCAGGGAAAAACGGCAAATTTGACTTGACTCGTTTTCTATTTTACTAAAAAAATTCTCCATCTATTTTTCAGAGATCTCTAGAAGATATCTTAACTTTCCGTTAGTCGCGCACCTTTATGACACATCCATAGTCGCGCTGCACCGGTGAGGTGAATTGTCAATTTTGACAGTAAAACAGGTTTCTAAGCTTTGCAAATTCATAAATAAAGTGCTAAATAACAAAACATATGTAAATAAAATATTTATTTGCCTTACAAACAAATAAATAAACAATAAGTAATAAAACAAAAAAAAAAAGAACAAAAGAAATTCATAAGAACAAACTATCATGTTGAAAAATAAAAGTTGCACTGAACCTACGAGGTTAATTTTTGTTTTGAACAAACCTGGTTTTATATGGCTTTAGTAAAATCCAGTCAAAAACATGGTCATAAAATAATTTATAGAAAATCAATAGCAACAAATTGAAAATCACATATTCACAAAATTTATATTAGTGATCGCGTTGCACCTGTGAGGTGCAATTGAACGTGTTTCGTCCTCTTACGCTTCCTATTTAACACGGACACAATTCGCGACACTACATATCTGTAGAGCAATGGAAGATAGGTAGCTAGACGAAAGGGCGGGCTGCTAAGCCACTATTGATGACTTTTGTGACAAAAATGGAAAATGTATCCACCTGTGAGGTGTACGCGACTATCGCAAGGTTAAGAGATTTTATCAGAAAATGTTATGTTTATATAGATGATATTGTCATTTTCGGAAAAAACGAACATATCACAAATTAATAAACTAAAAATATAGTTTCTTTAGAAGTGATAGCCGTGTTTTATTTTCCCCGTGATCCAGATCAGATCATCTCTTTATTTGTGTTAAAACAACAAAAGGATTTAGTTTTGGTATTGTGACGCAAATAAATAGATGATCTGATCTAGATCACGGGGATCTAGACTTTCAAAAGAGCTTTCAACTTACAACAGACGCTTCAGACGGACCACCAACCGCTAACTTACGCTCTTTATAATAAGAATAAAAATGATGATGGAGAACAGCACCTGTTGAATATGTTTGGCCAATTTCGATGCTGTCAAAACTATTATGTTGTCCAATATACGTCATAATGAATGGTCTAATCCAGTGATGCCACTGCAACAAATTTTTCCATCTGTTAGTACGTTTGTACAAAATTGAAAATGTGATACCGTCAGCTCAATACCTTTTCGTACTTTTAAAATTTTGTCTTTCAATGTTTCCGGGCTTAATAATACACTCTTATTTGTAGATTTTTTTAAATATATAAATAATTTTGATGTATTCTTTTTATATGAAACTCATGTTATATCTGAAAATCTTAGTAAATTCACAAAGTATTTCAATGGTTATAAATTATCGTCTAAACCAGCAATCAAAACATTCACTAAAGGACGTGCAAGCGGTGGAACTTTATATGGAATAAGAACATCTCTACTAAAAACTTATAATTATGAAGAAATTGAAGGTGTAACTGTGGTAAAACTTATACAAAAAACGATATGTACATTGTCCCCTTTTATATAAATTGCAATAAGTGGACTGAAGACTTTGAAAACCTTAACTGAATTATGCTGCACTTGGAAAGCAAAAGCGTTCTCATAATTGGCGATTTTAATGCAAGAATTAGTAATCTACAAGTAACTACAATTCATAGAACGGGAAATAATACTAAAGACTTTAATAACAGGAATTCAAAGGACACTACCTGTAATCAAAATGGAACGAATCTTCTCGATATGTTACAGATGTATGATTGTGTACTTCTCAATGGATGCACTGATGGAGATAAAGAAGGTCATTACACTTTTATAGGAGGGCAAGGCAAATCGGTAGTCGACTACTGCGCTATAAATAACGATTGGCATGAACATATAAGTAACTTTGAAATCCAGGCTAAAAACTATTCAGACCACATGCCTATTGTGGCTGAGTGGTCTGATAATACAACCCAAACTGTACGAAACCTTCAACTTATCCCCAGACTTAAATGGAAACACCATGAACTTAACACGTACCAAAACAAACTAGACAACAACCTATCACTTTTAAACGATACATTTGATACAGCAGAATTACTTTCCAACCAACTCATTGTATGCATACAAAAATCGATTATAAACACCAACCATATATCCAGCGGAAAAAAGAAATATAAAAATAAATGGTTCGACAAGGAATGTATGAAAGCACGAAAAAAGTCCTTCTCCCTTTTGAATGCAGTCCGAAATTCAAACTGCCAAAATCTAAGAAAATGGTATATGGAAGAAAACGCACGGTATAAAAACTTATGTCTTAAAAAGAAAACAGAATATGAAAACCAACTAGCCTATACACTTGGTCAAACGAAGGACTCAAAACAATTTTGGAAAGTCATGGAAAAGATAAACGGTTCAAATTTTACAATAGGCATAGGAGTAACTGCAGAGGACCTTTCGGTGCACTTCAAAAATATATTATGTGTCAAATCAGATGTTAAATTTTCCTACGCTGAACCCTATTTATCTGATGAAATACTAGATTCCGAAATCACGTTTACAGAAATATATGCTGTAATTCTCAAAGCGTAAAACGAAAAAGCTCCTGGAGAAGATGGCGTTCCTTATGAATTTTTCAAAAACGGTACAGAAGGACTTATTCACCGACTTAAATCTCTCTTCAATGTCGTTTTACAAAAACAAGACGTCCCTGCATCCTTCAAGAATGCTGTAATATTCCCGATCCATAAAAAAGGTGACACAAATAATGTTGAAAATTATCGAGGCATCTCGTTTATGAATGTAATTGCGAAATTATTCTGTGGCGTGCTTGCAAACAGACTTGAAAAGTGGACTGAAGCTTATGACATAATCACTAAGTTTCAAGCTGGTTTCAGAAAAAGCTTTTCAACAGTGGACCACATCTTTACTTTAACGTCAATAGTTAAGCCATTACAAGCAAGGAACAAAAAGATATATGCGTTCTTTGTGGATTTCAAATCTGCGTTTGATCTTGTTAACCGAAATGCGCTCTTTTATAAGCTATCAATGCTAGGTATGTCAACGAAGTTCATCCATGCAATAAAACAAATGTATGCCCATTCAAAAGCATCAGTATGGGACGGATCAACACTCTCAAAGTGGTTTGAAACGGACACCGGAGTAAAACAAGGGTGCCTTCTGAGTGCTCTTCTTTTTGCACTTTTCATCAATGATATTGAAACTTGTCTGCCAGGAGGTGTTCGAATGGCTGATCTGGTCATAAACGTTCTTTTGTATGCCGATGATTTGGTGATTCTCTCAGAAACCCCCGAGAACTTACAATTGATGATAAATCATCTCTCTGACTATTGCACCAAATGGGGACTTACAATTAACACTAATAAGTCTAAAGTAATGGTTTTCTCTAGATATACCCGGAGTCAGAGTGGACATATTTGGATTTTCAATGGAAATATTCTAAAGATAGTAAGCAAGTACAAATACCTAGGAGTGAATCTTAACAAAACCATGGACTTTAATGAACATGTTATATCGAAATCTGCTTCCTCGCAAAGTTTACTTAACATGTCATGGAAAAATATCTTTTCGAATCAGCGTATTGTACTGTCAGCAAAATACAAAATATTTGATGCTGTTATAAAGTCTTCACTTTGTTATGCTGCCCAAGTTTGGGGAATAAATGAGTTTGAGGCAATAGAAAAATTTCAAAGGTCCTTTCTAAAGAAGCTGTTCAATCTCCTCATAAAAACACCAAACTATGCCCTATATCTCGAAACAGGCCTAACTAAAATTTTCACATACACGCTTAAGTTAAATGCAGACTACGTCGTAAGAACACTGGCGCATCAGGACAATCGGTTGACCAAACAAATGGCCCTGTACGAACTGCGAAATTCGGATTGGTGGGTGGCTAGGTGGAAGAATTTAGGAAATTCTTGTGGTGAAACGGTGGAGCTAGATCACAGCAATTTGTTGCACTTTAAAGAAAAGCTGTACAAAATAATTCAAGCCCAGGAGGATTTTGTAAGGAATGCATATGTACAAGAAGCAAAGAAATCAGAAAGCAGATTCCTTTACTCTCAACTTAAGCTGAACCTAATGGAAGCTAACTATTTCAATGATGCGCTCACGTATAAAGAGATATCTCTTATATTTAAGACAAGATGTGAAGTCCTTGGCCTAAATGGAACTCCATATAATAACAGCTTTAATCAGTTTTGTTCATTGTGCGATCTTAAAGCTAAAGAAAATTGTTTCCACCTCATCAGTGTGTGTCCCATATTTGCACAACATCGAATTGCATACTTTGGACAGAAAATGTTTACCCTACAAGAAACAATTACATTGCTAAACTACTGTGTTTGGAAAAAACTGTACCTGTTTTTAAAAGACATATTAAAATACCGAATGCTACTTATAACTGAATATGAATAGTTAACTTAATTCTTACCTTTCTTACTTTTGTATATTTATATAATAATATCTTATATCTTTTAAATTGCCAAACGAGCTGACGGCAAAGCTAAAGCTTTAAAATTTATTATAAATGTTTGTAAATGAAATATTAAGATATCAAGCAATAAATTACTTACTTACTTACTTAATGAGAATAGGAACTTCAAAATGAAGCGTTAGAAAGCTATTTTGGAGAAATATAACTTTGAGGTATGATACAAACCAGGCTAAGAAAATATCGTTGCAGATTCCTTATCTAGGCCTACAAAAATAGAAATTAATTCAACGACTCCAAGAGATCATAGTGCTGATAGCTCAGCACATAACCTTATTCCTTTCGTTGAATTAGCTATAAATGTTTCTCGACACCAACTTTTACTGAAAATAACGAAATGAGTTATCAGATTAAAAACCCATTTGATCATTACACTACATACATTATAATTCGCCAAGATTACTCAAGCATAATTGATATTTTTAAAAGACACCTTAGTCCAAACAACACAAACGTCACCAAGAAATTTACCTCCTACATTTCAAAGACTATCACCTCCGATTCAAAAATATAAAATAGTCGAAGACTTAGTTACTCAAACCGAACAAGAAGAGAAAATATTGAAAACACACCGACGGGCGCGCCCATCGCAATGCGGAAAAAATCGAATTCAACTGTTAGAAAATTTCTATTTCACTAAAATGGATTCAAAAATCAAAACTTTAGTTAACCGCTGTATAACCTGTAAAGAGAATAAATATGGCAGGCAGTATGCGGATATGCAGATATTAGAAAATACTCCATCATCTTGGAAAAGAGACTTACTTCTAATTAATACTCAGCTTGCAAAATTAAAAAAGAAAACACTACTGACGAAATATATAGAATGATTCACGAGGAAATGATCTCTACCTATAAAGCTAATAGAATGTTTTACACAGACGGTTCACACAAAAAAGAGAACTGGTGTTCTTACGCAGTCATCCGGGTACAACCAAATACACAAAGATCTATTATCCACCAAACACTCTTACCAGATTTTGCAGATACTTCCATTGCAGAACGAACAGCAATTTATAAAGCCATATCTCTTACTCAAAAATATTCTAACCGATCGTTGATTTTATAAGATAATTTTGGCATACTCTTGAATCTCAAGAATGAGACAAACAAATGTCCTTCTATGGATGTTATAAGAAGATGCTTATACTCAAATAAAAATATAATGCTTGCATGAATACCTGGACATTGTGGAATCAAAGGAAATGAGCATGCAGATCTTGCTGCAAGAACTACTATCACTCATTATCGGGTATCCCAAAATTTACCAGCTTTTACGTCGAGCATTCACTGAGGATCATAAAAAAGAGCTTATCGAAAGTTGGCGACACAGTGCAACGATCCTACGAAAACATCAACCTACATACACGTGTACCTCATACAATCGAATCGGTCTCTTAACCGAGAAGAAAGCATTAAACTTTTCCGAAATAGAGTTGGAAAAGCACTGTTCAACACTCAACATTATTACAATGCTGGAGATCCTAAACAATGTTATAATTGTCCAACAATACTCTCAGTTTGGCATATCATTGTCGAATGTCCTATATCTTGCCAAATTGATGGAACCTCAGGCAACATTACTGACAAACTTGCTGAAATTTTGAATCCATCTGAAGTACAATCAGTTCAATATATTATAGATGCCATATCCGCTCACGAAATATACGATAATAAATATATAAATTTTCTATTTTCCTTTAATTTAAATGTAAATATATATATAAATGTAGCTAAGAGACGGCATCATATGGTCTGGTTACCCTGATGCCTTAAAAAAACATAATAATGTATAAATTCAATTTGTTAATTATTTCAATAAATAAATAAATATGGCAGGCATCTCAACAAACCAAATTTAAATCTGACACCAATTCTTACTACCCCGGACACACACTTCATATTGACATTTTTCTACGGAAAATTATCTTGTCCTTGCTGCATAGGCAAATATACTAAATTTGCCGAGACTAAAATAATTTCATCAAGATCAATCGAAGACATAAAACACCCTTTACGAGACATACTATTTTTCTTCTGCGTACCCGAAGTTGTTGTAATAGACAACGAAAAAACTCTCAATTCAGCCTCAATAACTTCAATGGTAGAAGATGATCAAAACTTCACTAAACAAAAGTGAAATCAACGGGCAAGTCGAACGTTTTTACTCTACTTGAACAGAATTAAAAGATCCTTGAAATCAGATGGACGTTCACGGTACTTTGAATAACTCTTAGAACGAGCATTTTAACATAATCCATATTATTAATCTTGACCAGTACGATTAACAATAAAAGGAACAAATTACAGATGTTTTGAAAAATAATAATAAACAAGTTATCATTAACGTATTATACAATGAACCAATAAATAACATTACAAAAATTCGTATTGAAATTCAAAACAAGCTTAAGATAATAATAAAATCACTTATGATATTTTTTTTTTTATAATTTACACGCGCTCAAGGGATTATGATGTTACCCTTTATATGTTTTTTTAACACAGCGCGGTCGTGGGAGAGAAGAGATAGACGGATAGAAAAGATGTGTGCAACTCATTTTATGACTACTTTAGAAATAGTTTTTAACGAAAAATAAGACGACATTGACAACGGCATGAATGGAACCTGCGACCACGGGGTTGAAAGGCGAGCACACATCTATCGCGCCACGGCCACCCCCAAATAATTACAAACCCTAAATATAGAAAAAAAATTGTAAAAGAAGGACTAGAGAATATAATCAATAATGAATGGCATCATTTGGTTAAACAAAGAATAGTTAACTCTTTTTATTTTATTTTATAATAGATTTAGCCACTAAAATATTTAATTACAAAAATTGCCTTACACAATAATAGAAGAAGCCTTAGATTTTGCAGACATTTAAACGATGGCGATCGTTTCAAAGAGGGAAAGAGTTAACACGAATGTGAGCTACCTTGACGCCAAACAAACTCTGACTATGCATCTAGATTAATAAGGTAAGTTTCCGGAGTGAAATAATGAACCAAACAACTGTGGGAATGCAAAGTTGCAATTAAGAAAATAAACAAAATTGCAAGGTTACATTAAGCAACTAAGAAATATATATTCAAGTTAGTTATTAAGAATATCTCAACTAATAAAGGTCGGAGCAACCTGCTCCGGGAAAAAAATATTATTTTAAAAACATTAGTTGGTGTTTTATTAACTAATATATATATTTATTTATTTATTTACATCAATAAGAGAACGTTAAATCTACAGTTAGAATACATCGAGATAAATACTTTTTAAATAATTAACTAAATAATTATGTATATGTTAGTATAATTATAACATATATATATATATAATTTAAAATTAGGTAATATGAATAATTCATTTAAAATAATTGAATTAATTAATTAAAAATTACATTAACAAATTATTTTTTGAAGTTAATCTGCTTATATGAAAATTAAAATCAATATAATTTGAAATGAGATTAGTTTCTCGGACGCAACGAGTTATAGGTTCGCTAAGTCCATAGTTAACCCTATGTTCATTTTCACGAAGCAGACAACGTTCCCTTAACTGTCGCGATGGAGCATATAAATCAATCAATGATAAAAGAAAAGGGCATTTGATATTGTGAGATAAAATGTCGCTTATGAACATTATTCAAAACATTTTTCTACTATTTTGATGTAATTGAATTCCTAGAAGTAGGCATCTTGTAGAATAGGGCGACATTTCGATGTTCCAACCTAATTGCTGAATTGTAAATCTTGTGAATTTTTTTCGGATCATTTTAATTCTGTTAGAATAAATATTTCAGTAAGGATTCCATATCACACAACAGTATTCTAAAAGTGACCTAACATAGGAGTTACATAGAGATTTAAGGTCGAAAGGGTCCTTAGAGTCTTTAGAATTACATTTAATAAAACCTAGCATGGAGCTTGCCTTAGCTACAATAAATTCAATAATCCTTGTAAGGTTTAGTTTTGAATCGAAAAAGCTCTTACAAGAACATGGTTTTCAATTTTATAATCAAAGAAAATTTGAGAAAAGTTCCGACAAAAAGAAAATTATTGACATTTAGTGACGTTTAATAACAATTGGTAAACTTTACTATTCTGTTAACTGTTCAAAATCATTTTGTAAAAGAAGGAAATCATTTATAGATCTTATGCATCTGAAAAATTTTAAATCGTCTGCAAATAGAAGACGATGGAATTCAAGAAAATATAATGCAAGTCACTAATAAAAATATTCAAAAAAGGGGACCACGATTGCTACCGGGGGACAACCGAAGTTACCACAACTGGATAAGGAGTACTTGGGCAATGCAAACGAATTGTATACGACCCTTAAGGTTAGATTCTAACCATTTTAACATACTTGAGTGAACCAAATAATTTTAATTTTTCAATTAAAACTCTATCGAAGGCTTTCGAAAATCGGTATAAATAACATCTATTTGGTAATCTTCTTCGAGTTTATTCAGAACGAAATTTGAAAAAAATAGAAAGATTGGTATTTGTGGATCTTCCTGCAACAAAGCCATGCTGAAACGGAGAAATGTGTTCCTTCAGTAGAAAAGTGAGCTTACCGCATATAATTTTCTTGAAGAGTTTTGGTATACTCGATAGCTCACAAATATGAGGACAATTGGAAATTTCCTGCTTTGGGCCAGTTTTATGAATTGGAGATAAAACTGATTTTTTCCACACTGAAAGGAATTCCCTACTCTCAAGAGAGGCATTAAAATTATAATATAGGGGCTCCGAAATAGCACCTGCATAATTCTTAAGAATAGTTGGTGGAATTTCATCAGGGCCAGTATTGCTATCACTATTCAGTTTCAAAAGAGCTTTTTTGATTTCTGAAATAATTTATACTAATTGTCCAATGTTAGTCTTATACTCAATTGAGGGTGTGTTCACTCTTCTTGATAGATATTTATTAGATTTTGTATAATTAGATTGAAAATAATGTGCAAATGAATTACAAATAGTTGAAAGATTAGAAAATGTTGAACCAAGATAATTCATACTACTGGGTAAACCATTAAACATTTTTTTTTTGATAATCTTACACGCACTCTAATTCCCTGATTACCCTTTACATGTGTTTAACACATACAGCGCGGGCGTCATGTGTAAGAAGAGAAAGAGGGATAGAAAAGATGTGTGGCGCGAGGTGGTTGTTGTCTCAGATTTATCTCCAGGGATAGCGTGTCTGGTTTGTTTAAGTCACTTATAATTCGCATTATTTTATTTATATCTCTGTCATATTTATGGGTATACTTGTTTACTCAATCACATGTTATTAGTGTTATGCCTGAACAGCATGTAATGAGTAAACAGCAACTCATTTTATGACAATTTTTAGAATTGGGTTTTAATGGAAAATAAGAAGACATAGACAACGGCAGGAATCGAACCTACGACCACGAGGTTGACTGGCGAGCATGCAACTTTCTCGCCACGGTCACACCCGAAATTATAAAAATGATTTTAATAAATGACCAAAAACACATGCTATTCGTTTTAAGTTTTGATTCAATTGACAAAATGTAATTCTTATACAGAAATAAGAACATCGAATTCACGCTCTAACATAATGTAAACATTTTTTAAATCAATATTGTTTCCGGATATGCGTGTCAGTTTGTAAGCCTTGTTTTTTTCTATTATTTAAGTTGCAAAGCCTATAGTTTAACCACGGAGGCTTTGAGTTTTTTAAAATCAAAACTTAAGGTACATTAATACTAATTACCGCTTTCAGATTATCAAAGAAAAAGTTTTAGAATTGCAATAAATTCAATTAATTAAAGGGTTATCCATTTTGCGGTTTAAAAATGAGAGAGTGTCTATGTCTTCGAAGTAAGACGTGTTTTTTGATCAGCTCGGTACATTGTAATTTAACGAAATTATATCTGTCACCCTAAGTGCTGCAGTAGTAATTAACTCGCTCTTCTATTTTTATTTTGATTCCTCGCATTTATTACTCAATACAATTCGTTTTTTAGTCATAATAAACAATTAATTAAATACTTAATTGCGAGAAGTATAATAATTATTGTTCGCCTGATAATCTAATCCATATTCCTTTCTTTTGTGCACAATGACAAAATTCAAAACTACCACCACTACAAAAACTACTACAACTCCATCTACTGCTTCCTCCATGGTCCCGTCAACTTCTACCACATTAAACACAACTATCTCCACCATCGTCGCTTCCCCTTCTACCGCATCTACATCGTCCGCTTACAAAACCACAGCTTCAACATCTGCCATCAAAACCTCCACCGCCGCCGCGCCGCCTCAAAATCTATTGCACTCGCAAAGCTCAAGCCAAAACTCGGCTACAGAAGAAAAACAAACTTGAATTATGTAAAACTCCCGTCGGAACTGATTTATTGTTATCAGTATCGAATAGTGACAATAAATCGACACCTACATCAATGCACCTTAATAATAATGATAACTATATGAAAAACAAACATCTTTGTGAACTTGAATCTTATTTCGGGGATAACCTGTCATCTTCTTTAAAATAGCTTGAAATCAAAATAAAAAAACATATAAGTGAAACCTTATCATCACTAAACGATCGGTTGTTGCAGTGCGAGTACGAACTAACTGAACTTAGAAAAGAGAACAAACAAATCAGAGATCAATTGGAGGATAATAAGCGTGTGCAACGTCTCAGCGATGTTATTATTTGTGGTTTACCCAATGATGGTAGTGCAATAGGTCTTGCAAAAAAAACTTGCTGTTAAACTAAATCATCAACTCTCGCCGCATTTTAATGCATTTCGTTTAAACACAAGAAACCTTAACACTAGTTAAGAAAAGCCAATACTGATACGTCTCCTGCTGAGAAAAGGAATTTGCTCTCCGCATTCCGATCAGTTGGCTCATTAACTATATCGCAGCTATTTGATGACTGTGTGCATGCCGACAACGAACCCACCTTGAACAAAGAACCCCGTATCTACGTAAATAAAACCCTTTCACCGCTTAATAGCTCCTTACTGCGACATGCTATTAAACTTCGAAGAGAGGGAATTTTATTTTCGGCGAGAACAAAAAATGGTTTTGTGTATGTACAAAAAAGCAGTGATGATATAGAAATGAAGATCGACTCTAGTACTTTTGCTACTCTTACTACTTCTTCGACACAGTGCTTGCCGGATCAGATCATCACTTATGATTAATCATTTTGTAATTTTTATTATTATAGGTAATTATTATAATTATTATTTTACTAAATTTGCACTTTAAATTAACATTTTATTTTTGCCTAATTTTGTTATACTTTTTGCTGCTGTTTTCTGACTTTTTCTTTTTTTTTCGTTAGTTTTTGCTTTCTGTTTGTACTATTCGTTTGACCATATCTACTGGTTCGTTTCACTCTGGTAGTATTTATATCTGCTAAGTCAGTTTTAAAAGTTCTCTCTTAATGCGCATGAGGGTTTTAAGGTTTGCTGTTTGAATGCGCGTAGCTTTAATTTATATAAGTTAGATTTTGTTAGGTATATCTTTGATTCTTCAGAGGTTGACGTTATATGCGTAACTGAAACTTGGATTAAGCCTGACACTCCAAATAATCTATACCAACTTAATAACTACAAGTTTATACGGAATGACAGAATTACTATTACTATTGGAGGATGGGTTGCAATCTATCTTAATTCTGCTCTTCAATGTAAGATTATTTCCAAATCTGAAGGTGTTGGCATTGAATTTATGATTTTAAAAATAACGGATGGTAATATTAAAAGCCTACTGGGAGTTGCCTACAACCCAAATAGGGGCTGTTCTCCTGAGGATCTTTTTTCAGTTCTTCGGGAAATATCTGCGAGCTACGAAAACATTATTATCTGTGGTGATTTTAACGCTGACCTTTTTCTCAATGATACTAGAGCCAACCAACTTATTGATGAAATTGCAGCTACTGGCCTTTATGTTGTTAACTCTCATGCAACTCGTTTCGGCCCCAACTCCACTCCTAGTCTTCTTGACTTAATGACTGTATCAGACTTATCGCATGTTCTTCTTATGGATCAACTATCCATTGAAGGTATATCTGATCATGAATTGATCCTTTGTACTTATAAAATAGACTTCTCACGGATTGCTTCTACGTCAACTTTTCAATATCGTGATTTTAAATCTATTGACGAACATGCATTATTATCTGACGCTTTTACTTTTCCTTGGGATTTATGTTTCATTATTATAGGTGTTCGAGATTTAAGTATTATTATTATTAATATTAATATTAACAATTTCATTTCCTTTCCCGACGTTTCGACGGTGGTTGCCGTCTTCTTCAGGCGATCTTTTATTAACAAAAATAAAATGAACATATTATACACATAAGAACATTTAGTGTAAAATTTCGGCAAACTTACATTTAGTACGTATTACAGATAAACATAAATAATACAATGAAAGACAAATATAAAGCAATGTTTAAAAAAAAAAAATTATAATATAAACAAAAAACACTTCGATTGAAGTTTAGTCGGCTTTAAATTTGCACGGATTCTGCTTAGTCACCAAACAGCAGTAAACCGATGAAATGTTCTGGCTGTCTTGTTTTCGATTCATATTGTTTTTGTTGTTAATAATATGAAGCGTTTCTAGAGTATACCGCTTGGAGACATGTTTCTCCCTTCCCAGGATTTCCACTCTGTCAAAATCTGGTTTGTGTCCACGCTCAATGGAGTGTAAGGCCAATGCTGTCTTCCCAGTGCTTTTTAAATTAATGTCGGATTTGTGGTTGGAAATTCATTGACGAAGAAGTTGTTTCGTTGTACCGATATAAGAAAGATTGCAATTTTCTTCCGCATTGCCACGACAGTTAATTTTATAGACTACTCTTTGGTGACTAAGCAGAATTATTTACCTTATCTTTAAATTCATAAGAACTTTTAATTGAGTAGACCGAATCTCTTGTCAAGCACTGTAAAATTCTTCCCAAGTATTTTGCAAGTTCATAATAGGGAACTCTCATTGATGACGTTATAGGTCTTAGAGGCATATTTGGTTTGTGAATTTTCGGTAATCCATAAATTGCAGGTATTTGTGCTGTATATGTCATCATCACTGTCTTTTGCCTAGCATCAATCAACTTGTTTCCATGTAGCCATTTCACCAGTTCATTGTTTTTATTTAGCAGAGAAGAAAGAGGGAAAGAAAACGTCACTGTTAATAATTCAACCAATTGGTCAATAACTTAACAATAAGATTTATGTTACAGTATATACAATGTCAATGATAAAGTGAGTTTTTTCCAACAATTTTTACTAGAACTGTACGAAAAACATGTTCCATTAAAGACAGTTCTAAATCGCAACAAAAATTGTCCGTGGTTCACTTCTGAAGTGCTAAGTAGTTCAATTAAGAAAAGACATAAACTCTATTCGAAATGGAAGAGTAACCCTACCTCGTCAAACTGTGACATTTTTTGTATTGCTCGTAATCTTTCAACTTTCGTTACTCGTAGAGCTAAAAAAAGATATTTCATGTCAAAACTAAACACTCACCAGGCTTCTCGTATGCTTTGGAGTGGTTTGCGGTCTATTGGAGTTGGTAGAAAAGAGGTTATTGATAATTTCCCTGACCCAAATGATCTAAACAAAGCTTTTACATCAGATAATTTCCAGATTTCAAACTTTTCACCCATTAATAACATTATGTATAGAGGAGGTGAATTTGATTTTGATGTCATCGCACGGTATGAATTACTTATGAGCATTAATTCCCTTAAGTCTAATTCGGTTGGTGAAGATGGAGTTCCCATAAAATTCATAAGGATGATACTACCCCAAATTAATTCTACTTTTACACATATTATCAATTTTTTATTACCTGCTCATCGTTTCCAGATCGTTGGAAGCTTGCAAAAGTAATTCCTGTACCTAAAAAACCTAACCCATCATCTTGTGCTGACTTTAGACACATAAGCATCCTTCCCTGCCTGTCAAATATCTTTCAAAAGATTCTAGCAGATCAGATATCTAACCACAACAGTCACCATAATTTGTTATCTTGTGCTCAGTCGGGTTTTCGCCCAAATCATAGCTGTTCGACAGCAATGGTGAAGGTACTCGATGATATTAGAATTCAGTACGATCAAGATAAATTGACTATATTGTGTTTGCTGAACTTCTCTAAGGAGTTTGACAGAGTAAATCACGAAATCTTGTGTAAAAAGCTGAATTTGTACTTTGGTTTTGGTGATAGATCGGTACGTTTGATCAAAATTTACCTCCAACAACGAAGTCAATAAGTTAAATTTGGTGAAATTTTTTCTGAATTAACGAATCTACTAGCAGGTGTACCGCAGGGTTCTATATTAGGTCCAATGTTGTTTTGCATGTTCATCAATGATCTCCCCCAAGTGTGCCATAATGTCATGCTGCATCTTTATGCAGATGATACCCAAATCTATCTCTCTCGACCATTCAACTTGTTGGAAGATCTTGTTTGCAGATTTGATGGAGATCTTTTGGGGATCTATAATTGTACCTTGTGCAATGGATTAACTCTTAATCCTTCCAAATCTCAAATAATTGCAATATCTCATCGGAAATTTGATGTAAGGACACTTCCACCTGTCTATATATCTCGTTTCCAACTTGATTTTGTAGATATACTGTCACGAATCTGGGCTTCAAAATAAATCGGACCCCTTCTGCTAAAGATCATATTAATTTTTCTGTTAGCCGAATCTATGGTAGTCTTCGAAAGTTAAACCTTTCTCGAATCTAACTCCTACATACACTAAGCTGAGACTTGTCAAATCTTTGTTACTACCTATTATTGATTATGCTGCAGTAGTTTACTGCAAGTCTGATTCGCACTCGATGCAAAAACTAGTTGTTGCTTTTAATGATATTGTTAGGTATGTCTATGGTTTGCGAAGGTCTGATCATGTGTCTCAATATCATCAACGTGTCTTACGATGCTCCCTTGTGCAATTTATTGAATCAAGATGTTGCTTATTTTTGCATAAGATAATTCAAAAACAGGCACCGTCCTATCTATTTGATAAAAATCCGCTTCGGGCAGTCAACCCGAACCCTGAATCTCATAACGCATTCATTTAATTATTTAAATTCTTCGAGACTATTTTTTGTATATGCCATTAGACTCTGGAACTCCCTACCTGTAACGGTAAGACAAATAGTAGGAACTACTCAATTGAAAAAGGCTTTATTTCAGAATCTTGTATAGTGTAGGAATCAAACAGCAATT
Source organism: Philhelius pedissequus (assembly GCA_910595825.1). NCBI lineage: Eukaryota > Metazoa > Arthropoda > Insecta > Diptera > Syrphidae > Philhelius > Philhelius pedissequus. The sequence goes on from OU343161.1 coordinate 151,986,029, forward strand.
TGAAGGATAAACTGATTAGTTACAAATATAACAAAAAAAAATTATGCACGCATTTATCCTAATTTTTGGATTCCATATAAATGTATATATCTTTCTTATTATTAATATTATTATTATTAATCTCAATCCGATGTTATCTGTTTTAACTTTAAGTACTATAAAAGACTATGTCTTATTTGTACACCATAATAAATAAATAAATTGAAAAATTGAAATTGAAAAGTATAGGCCTGGAATTCGACATCTGTCAAAATAAGTTGTTTAAGCAATTTTTTCGATCAAAATTTTCTTCAGCGACGAAGCAAATTTCTCACTCGGTTGGTATGTTAATAAACAAAATTGTCGTATTTGGGGTTCTGAGAATCCTCAAGTAATTGAAGAGAGGCTATTATATCCACAAAAAGTCACTGTGTTGGGCGCTCTTTGGTCCGGAGGTTTGATTGGAACTTACTTCTTCGAAAACGATGATGGAATAACTGTCACCGTCAATTCGGAGAGTTATGGTCATATGATAACCGACTTTTTTTGCCTGCTTTGCAGAATAAGACTTGAGGAATAAGTGTTTTCAACAAGAAGGTGCTCGATCGAATATGGCTTTATTGCAAGAGACATTCCCTGGCCGCGTAATTTCTCGTCGTGGCGATATCAACTGGCCACCAAGATCATGCGATATAGTTAATTCTCTATCAACAAATACGAAATCAAGTACACGATTCAAACTATTCTTGCAACAATTAATTTGAATCAAGTCATAACTTGCAAAAGAATCAATTAATTCCCATTCAAAATCTGTATTAACATTAAATGATAACCATTACTAAGATTGAAATCTCCAAGAATAATTATATGTTCATTATTTTTAAGTTTAGATAAATAGAATCTACAGTTATTTATATGCATTTTATAAACATCTAACGAATTTCTTGGTGGAATAGTCAATTTCGTAGGGAGAAGAATAAGCAGTAGAAGGCAAATGCAATTCAATGCCTGTATATGATAAGAGGACTGCAAGCATCACACCTCCTCCTCTTTGCAGACCAGTCGTTTGAGAACACCGATCTTTGCGAAAAAGGGCATAATAATTGTTATTGCAGATGTCAGTATTGAGATGATTACTTGATAGCCATGTTTCAGTGAGCGCAATAAAATCATACTGCATGGCGGACAAAGACATAAACATTTGTTGAAGTTTTGTGCGCATTCCTCCAACGTTTTGGTAGACCGAAGAGTTGCTTACTCTTACGTGGTGAAGAATGAGAAGAATGAGAAGAATGCAAGGAAGATAATGTTGTTTGTCAATTGTGTGGCGGCTGTCGTAAAAGCCCTTGGGTTGAAGGTGGAGGTGGCGGCCGGTGTTGGTGGAAGTGGTGATGGATGATGATTACGAAGATGATGTTTCTGTAAGCTGAGATGTAGGTTTTGTTTGAGTGTGTGACAATGCAATATTATTATTGTTGTTGGTTTCTCGTGAATTTTTTTTTTATTTTTACATGGCATGGCCACAGAGAAGAATCCATGATAATCGAATATTTTGAAGCTGGAACACTTAATTTAGATGTCAAGAACTTAAGTTTTGTCTCATCAGTTTCCTTTTTGATCAATGCCTAGCATTTAAATTCATTAGAAGATTTATTATATCAACGGGTTTTGTGTCTTTGTTAAACTTTGATAAGTGAACCACTTATATTGGGGTAGAGCACAAAGAGAAGCGGACGAGCCAGTGCCAATTATTGTTGGTATTTTATTTGGTGGTTTTATAGATTTCTTATTAGAATGCATTTTGTTCCATTCAGAGTTATTATTATTCAGAAGAATGAGTTGGGAATCGGCGTAACCTAGTTTTGGTAAAATCGGATCAATTTGGGATGATGATGGCAGAAGACGGTGGATCAAGTTTCTGCGAATCGAGGGTTATTAGAGTTGAGGCAAGGCGATTCAATTGTTCTTTCAAGGTTTTTAGAATTTTTTTTTGCAATTTTTCGCGGGGGAGAGTTGTTGGTAAATAATGATTTTAGAGCACTTATATAGATCGTTTTTCATCTCACTCAAACTTAGGGAGAGGTCATGAAAATTATTTAAAAGAGTGGAGAGGTTAATATTCACACACGTGTCACATTTCCAAAATAAATTACGATTCACTAAGGATTTAAAAATCACGTCAGACAAAAACCACACTCGACGGATTCAGAGCTCGGAACTATATAGCCGTCTTATGTAAGGTATAGCACGTGCATTTGTAGATCGCCTCTATATAGCCATCTTATATTCAATTTTTGTATGAGTACATATGTACCAACTTACTTTTCTAAGCACTTTTTATAACATGATTTATAAAAATTTGAATGAACAACAACAACGTCAGTGTGCTACCACGAAGTACTTCTCTTATTATTTTCGGCTAGAATTATAGCAATTTCACGACTTGCCTGGTCAAATTTTTGATTTTGATTGAGAAACATTTTATTTTTCCTCTATGGAGTAGGTATCTATAGTTCAATTATAAAACATTATTAATATCTAACCCAAGCGAACCACAATCAGATTAATCATAAAATACTGATAAAGTTTAAACGGAAATCGTAATGCAATTTTTATAGTAATTGAATCAGCAATTTTAAGGTATTAAAAGATCCACAGAAATAATTTTAAAGTTACTTGGTTTTATACTTAAGCGTCTTAGGTGATTGCATAGATTCTTTTTAAAAAAAATTTAAGAAGTTTTTTTTTTGAAAAATCAATATGAATTTTGGACGATTATTTTTGAAATTACTTAAATTTGCCGTACCAAACAATTTTTTTTTAAATATAGAAATTTTATATATTAAAAATTTAGTTAAAAACTACTTGTAGCTACTAAAATTCTTGTGTTTACGATGTGATCGAACATAAGATCAATTACGAGTCGTATATATTTTTTGGTGGTTTAATCTAATAGATTTTTTATTTTAAAAACTTGGTATTTTATATACGGAACAAATTGAACTGTACCTCAGTCTTAAGTCCTGTCTTAAATAATAAAGACGTGCATTAATAACACTGCTATTAAGTTTTAATTTTTAGCGCCTGCGTTTATAAATATTAAAAATTCAACTCTAATACTATATAAGATTATGCCTAAAGTACTAACTACAAGCTGAGCTTTTTTAATTTCATATATATATTGGCCATCATCTTTGCTCAACAGTTGTTAACGTTGAAGAAAATAAACCATTGAAGATTGGCAAAAAGTTAAAACCAAAAACAGAACTAAAGCAAATAAAAAGCGAACAATGTTGGTTATTTCGACGTATTCATATTTTGACTTGGATTAAAACATATGATAGGAACAAAGCCATAGCAGATTTGATTGCTGGCATGAGCCTTGGTCTGACTATTATTCCTCAGAGTATAGCATATGCTAGTCTTGCGGGTATTTCATCTCAATATGGTCTATATTCATCATTTGTTGGTAATGTTTTTACTTAAGATTTTTTTAAATTATGCGGATTATTTAAAAATATACCTCTTAATTTACAGGTGCATTTACATATGTAATTTTCGGATCTATTCCACAAGTGTCGATTGGCCCGACGAGCTTAATGTCATTATTGACACTTAAATATACAATGGATTTACCATTAGAATTTGTTATCATGTTGGCGTTCATGTCGGGTGTTGTTGAACTAATAATGGGAGTCTTAAATTTAGGTAAGAACAACTTATCGGAACAAAAAAAACAACTTGTTTTTAGATTGATTAATAACCAACAGAAAAAATTAGTATTCAATAGCTAAAAACCGCACTGCGTACTCACATAGACCTAAGTTGTATTTATCACTATTATATTATTAAAATCATAAAAAAACACTTAACTTTATTAGCTAAGAGAACAAAACTGCAACTTTTGTGTGTTTCTATATCTTACCAAAATTTAAAATTTTCATGTTTTTTTAATAATGTTGGCATATTTCTCATAATTTATTCACTATTTTTATACCTAGATAGTATTTAATTTGAAATAGAAAATTGCATTCCTCTCCTAAAACAATTCAAGCGCAATACTCTGGGGCCAATTTCACAGATCATACACTACATACATTTCATACATCAAACACCAAATCGATTATAATACATTACATCAAAATGTCTGTTTCATAGATACCATTGGAAGGTAGTGTATGATTCGTTTATACCTTCCATGAAAATGTATGATTTGACGTTTGATTGACAACTGTCAAATGAAATATGACATTTTAAAGAACGACACTTCTTTTTTGTCTTATGATGTCACCAGAGATTAAAATCCATTAATCCACAAACAATAACAATTTGCAGATTTTCAAGAGGATCTATAAGGAATCTAAAAAGGTATTAACCATTCTTTTAGGTGTAGTCGTTTCTTGTGGACGCGGAATTTTGTTCATGTTTTTTTTGAATTTGCACCAAACAGTCAAGGTTCAATGAGCACTTGGGTGTAATTTTTTTTTCTAACAATTAAAATGAAAAATGTTTGACGCAATTTTCAAGAGGATCCTATAGGGAATCTAGAAAGGCATTAACCATTCTTCTAGGTGCAGCCGTTTCTTGTGGACGAGGATAAGCATTAATTTGCCTCAAACATTCAAAGTTCAATAACAATTTGAAAGGAATATTCTAATAATTAAAAGGAAAATGGTTAATGCAATTTTCAAGAGGATTTCAAAAGAAATCCATAAAGATATTAACCATTTTTTTATTAAAAAAAAATAAATAAAAATTTAGCCGGAAAGGACCGCTGCTAATTTATAAAAGAAGTGGAAAAACTTACTTTGGTATATTTTCTTTTATTTGATTGCATGATGTTGAAATTTCTTATTTTAACTGCAGAACTCGAACAACAATAATAACCACTTCAAATCAAGATATATATGTATAAACACAACTGCGCCAGCGAGCGACACCAATTTGTTCTATTGTATTAAATGTATGAAAAGATGACATACATTCTACTCATACAATTCGTACAACAATTCTGTGAAACAGAAGATCACTGGAAATATTCCATTCAATTTTTGTATGTATGACAGTGAATCATACAACAATTCCATGAAACAGAATTGATGTATCAGTGCCGTCAAAATCATACAATGTATGTTATGTATGATCTGTGAAATTGGCCCCTGGTTTCTAGGAGTACTTTTGGATCTTTGTAACACATGTAATCTACAAGAATGATATTTTTTGTTATTTCATTAAAGATCATATAGTTGAATCCGTCAATACTATGCTTGTTTCAGGGAAAAAACTACCAAATCGCAGCTCGGTTAGGTTTCTCTTATGGAGAGGCTTACTTTTCCAGTTATTTATAAGTTGCTGTTGGAAAGGAAGTGTAGGTAATTGTTGGATTGGGTTTTTCATATTGGCTGGGGTGAAATTGCCATCTGCATGGAGAATGCGGTGTGGAGTTGTGAAGTTGCTGGCTTTGTTGCAGAATAGTTAAGAATGTTGTTATTTTGTTTAATGACTAGGTCTCGTATGGAACTGAGACCTCTACCTCCATTCTTTCCTGAGATCACTTTAGGATGATGTTGTTGAAACTTCGTCATCCGCGTTCTCATTTTTTTTATCTATTTCATTTAAGTCACTAATACTCCATTTTATAATACTTGCTGATACGTAATTATCGGAATAGCATATGTTTATTGTTACCGTCATCTTTCTTGAACCGTTAAGTCTTCTTAAAATTCATTCCAGCCGAGATTTAAGCGATCCACTCAATCTTTCTTTGACTCTTCTATTCCCAGGTATTAATAGAGTTCACCTTTGTAAATTGAGGCGATAGTGCATCCAGTAGTCGTTGTGTAATCCATCCCTTAAGTCCGTGGACAATCTGCATAGTTTTGCATTTTGCTATGCCAAAACCCATGTTAATATAATTGGAAAAATTCTGGATGTATCAACCCGGTTTAATAAACCGAGTCAACCCTAGTTGTGCCCATACCGAGTTAACTCGGGTTACATTTTTGCAAAGCGAGTTGGCGAACCGATGAAAAATCCGAACCGACAGCCGAGTAATTTAATGAATGCAAGCAAACCGACTGAAACATAATCAAAACTACCTTCTTTTGTAGCAAATTGTACAAAACACAATTGGGGTATTCACGACCCGATGTAACTAGTCTTGTATCATTGTAAAAGTGTAGCATTTTTTTGCACTACAACAGCAAAATATACCGAATGTCAAAGTCTTACACTTTTACTATACCCGAACCCTATTGTAACAGAAAAATAAAATTGTGTAAAATTTATTTAACACAAACTAAGATATTTCAGAACAATAATGTGAAACAGTTTTGACATTTGCTTCAGTGTTGGTATAGACTAGAAAAGGTGTGTGCACAGCCTGTTGTAAAAAAATAAAATCTTACAATTCTACAAGACTTGTTACACGAGATCGTGAATACCCCTAATGTACTAACACATATACATTCGAAAGTCGATTTATGCCTGGTTGCAAGAGCGCAAAAAGTAATCACCTTACGAAAGAGAGCGGATGATTTTTGGAATGAAAGAAAGGGATACAAAAAAGGCCCAATTTCATCATTTTCCTCATTTTCAGATGTGAGTATTGCGATTAAAATCATATTTCATTCTAAAACGTTCCCATTTGGCAGATATTTTCATTTTTATTTTGCCGGCGAATGAGAAGGTACCACCCAATAGCTTTGTTTTCCTCATACCATTTCCATTTCGTTGCATTTGTAACAGACTGCGTTCCTAATTTACCATCCAATGCCCTTGCATGCTCACTCAATTTGTTTTCTGTGTGTATCCACAAAACTGATTCTTTTATACACTCGTGTAACCAGGCTCTTTGGTAGTAATGAAACTGGTTGTGGCTCGGTGTCACCCATCGCTCTTTCCCGTATTTATTTTTTTTTCAGACGAAAGTGTTGTTTGTTTTGTGTATGCGCTAATTTTGTTGTCGTCTCGTATTATAGGTATATAATATATGAAGCATCAAACCAAGTGCATACACATACACCTGTTACGACCGACGGTAGACGGTAGCAAACATAACTCGGTGTGATGTTGAATGTTTTGTTAATTAGTCGAGTTAGAAATGTAATTTCGCTAAAATAAATTGAGTTAAATCAAACCGAGTTCCTCTGCGCATTGGGCTTCGGTTCGGTTTTTTTTATTGTCATTGATTGTATAACTTCGTTTCAACGTGTAGTAACTCGGGTTGATTTAAGAAGTTTTTTTTTATAGAATTGAGAATGGACAGAATCAAACAGAGTGGTTATTAAAGAGTTGCAGTCTAATTGAGTATCTGATTTTGAGTTCGTGTTCCATCTAGCCATTAGGGTTGTCAAACAGTTTATGGTTGCATCGATCTTATAAATTTCCAAGATTTTTATAAGATACCTGTGGGGCATCGAATCGAATGCTTTTTTATAATCGATGTAAGCCATACTAAGACTGCGTTTTTTCCTAAAGGCCAAGCCCGTGACTACGGAGTCAATAGAAAGTTGGCCCTTACAACCCATTGTTTGCCTACTGCAACCTTTCTGTTTATCTGGTATGATGTTGTTCAGTGGCGCGGCGTCATTATGTTCATTTCTTTCATGAACGCCTAACTTTTGGCCATATTTTACACAATCTTTCGTCAGCCTAACCACCCGCATAATTGTCTGACTTTTCCCCTAATTCGAGCTAGTTTCGCACAATTTTTCCCAGTTTTCAACTCGTGCAACTCTTGTATGTCCTCAATTTGGATCTAAACAAGAAAATCACTGGTAGCAACATAAACATTCTCTCTCATTTAATATCAACTCGTTCGCATCAATTTAAACGAAATGTACTCATTGGAAGTAGGTATACACAAAAAAAGCTCATATTCTTGTTGCATCCATTTCGTTAACGTTATTCCGCAACGAAATGTATCCACTGAAAACATTCACACAAACAAGAGAAGTATAGCCGAACAATATGAACCATGTCGTTCAAATTAGCGGTGAACGATGTGTAGACACAAAGTGATAATAATCATGTGCCTACACATATGGGATAGTTTTTGTTTGTTGGCTCTGTTCTATTCGTGGTGTAGATTATGAACAAAATGGGGATTTCGTTTAAATTTTCTTCTTATGAATTGCGTTGTTTTTTGAGTGGTTGTAACAAAAAGATTCTCCTGTAAACTGTAAATTAAATTTTGGTAGAGCGTTTCGTTTGTTCAAGTAATAATTTTATAATTTGTTGCTTGGAGGTGAAATTTAAGATAAAAAATGGAATTCAGAAGTCACAGTTTTCCAACAAATATTTAAACCACGTGAACTGGTAATTACTTTTGCCCTAACAACTTCATCCGTTGAAAGATCTTTTTCAACACTTTAACGAATAAAGACGTATTTGAGAACTACAATTGGCCAATGTATGTAATCTGTAAACTTGAACGACCGCATTGTTTATTCACGCGTCGCCACTGAATACCACATCGAGAGGATCTGCCTATTAACTGCAGCTTATGTAACCTTAGCGAACGGGAGGATGTCGTACATTTCATTGGAAAATGCCCAGTTTTATCCGAAATGAGAAGAGATTTTTTGAACAGCAGCTTTAAATCCGACGATGAAGTAATGGCGATACTAAACTGTCAATGTAATATTAACAACCGCTTCAGATACTACCAGACAGCAATGTCTTATCGCAATCAAATTTTAAATGAAGCCTTTTAAACCTAATAAAAATGAAAAAATTATTATCTTCAACGAATTGTTCAATTTATGTAAAGCAAACTAAGTACATTTATATTATTCTATTATTTTCAAATCAATGTCAATCGGGCAGACGGCAAAGCCATGCTTTAACGACATTTGTAAAAACTATTATGTAAATTGTAAATTTAAATGAAAATCTATCTATCTAATCTATCTAATCTTATTGTTTACTTTAAACTTAATATAATTTCTTGTTCGTAAAACTTGGTCCTGAATTGCTATCAGAAATCCGCAGCCAAGAGTTTGACGCTAGGGCGTCAATGCTAGATGCGAGCAGCTCGCTTGAGTGTCTTCCGTGGAGAGGTTTTGTTTTCGACTAGATTTCCTATGGAAATTAATCCTCTTCCTCCTTGTTGTCCCGAAATAACCAATCGTTCCACAGCAGCTTTAGGGTGGTGTTGGTGTATTTGGTCATCATTCTGACCTTCCTGTCTAAGCCATCTAAGTCCGACATACTCCATTTTACAACGCTAACTGAATATGCAATTATTGGGATAGAGTATGTGTTAATAGCTGTCACCATATTTTTGGAATTCAATAAGGTTTTCAGGAGCTGTTCTAATCTAATGTTCTATCATTCGTGACTGTTCCATTCCTAAGTATTTTTAAAACTCTACTCCTTCCAGTGAGTTGATAATTTGTCCAGTATTGGTTATATACTCCAATCCTTTAGACATCTTCGCCCTTACGATTTGGGCAGTTTTGCACTTTTCTATACCAAATTCCATTTTTATATCATTGGACAATTTCTCAACAATTATGAGCAGTTGTTCCAAGCTGTTAGCAGTACTGGCTAATAATTTTATATCATCCATGTACATAAGGTGAGTAATTCTGGTGAATTGGATACTGTTTTTACCTTCAAACCCATATTTACTCTTATTTAGAAGCGATGAGAGTGGGGTGAGGGCAAGACAAAACCAGAGTGGGCTTAGACTGTCTCCTTGGAAAATGCCTATTTTGATTAGTAATGTTAATCTAGATGATAATTTCTGGGCTCGCAACTTCGTGCTCCATTTTGGCATAACACTTTCGCAGAAGGTTACAAGTTGTGGATTAATTTTATACAATCTGAGAGTTTCTATCAACCAGCTATGTGGGACCATATCAAAAGCCTTCTTGTATTGCCTTATTGTTATTATTATTATTATTATTATTATTATTATTATTATTATTATTATTATTATTATTATTATTATTATTATTATTATTATTATTATTGTTATTATTATTATTATTAGGTACTATTATTATTATTACTATTATTATTGTTATTATTATTATTATTATTAATATTATTATTATTAATACTAGTTTTAATTTTTTCAGGTTTCATAGTGAGCTTAATATCTCATCCAGTAACAAGTGCTTTTACAACTGGATCATGTGTGGTTATAATAAAATCTCAATTAAGCAATTTAATGGGCATGCATAAGATAAACAACGGGATATTAAATTATGTGAAGGAAGGTACTTCAGGAGATTTCGTTTTGGGAATTATTTGCATTGGAATACTTCTAACGCTGCGAGTAAGCACACTCATAATTACCGTAATCTATTTTTTCTGACTAAACGTTACATACAGGAATTGAACAAATTGCAATTTAAGACAAATTGCAAATTGAGACGAATATTGAAGAAATTTTTATGGTACATAAGTTTATCCAGAAATGCGATCGTCGTATTATGCTCATCGTTTTTAGCCTATTATTTGTCTTTGAGGAATTCCTTTCCATTTGCTTTGTCAAGAAAAGTTAACTCAACAATACCTTATATTCAGCCGCTACCATTTGTTATAGAGTACGAAAACTTGTCATACTCTTTTTTGGATATTTGCAACAAACTTGGAAGTGGAATTTTATGTGTTCCTATCATTGCGGTGTTGGCGAACGTAGCCATTGCTAAGGCTTTCGGTAAATCGGTTTGTTAATTGTGTGTTTTTTTAGAGACGGGGAGCTATAAATTAGGAACACTGTTTTTTGTGACAACCGATTTTGCGACATTTTGAGGTTAGTTTAGTGTGACCCTTGTATATATATTCCTATAGTACTCTCATGCATTGGTTCGACTGTGTCGGCATATAGTGTCTTCAAGGATGGCATGGCTTTTTAATAAAATTGAAGAGTTGGGAGACAAGAGAATATGGGTATAATCCAAAGAAATGGTAAAAATGGCAGAACAGGAATACTGTATACTAAGTCATGCGAGTTCGAACGAGAAAAAAAACTGGCAATTCTGTATCGAATCAAATAAAACACAAAAAATAGAAAATAGAAGAACGAGAAAATTAAATAAGTCAAAAATTGTATTTGAATTTAAGCACGCATAAATGTAGGTATGGACAAATAAAAGACTGAGGAAGGGCAAGATTCTTGTGAATGAACTGTTTTTTGCCTTGTAGACTATTTACGATACGATAGAAAAAAAACAAAACTACATATATAGTAGTTATGGACAAACAAATTTAGAATTATCCATAATTGCCACTAACGTAAATATATTTTTTTGTAATAAGGAATGTTATATTTTGTATAATGTGTAGTTACATTCGATAAAATTGAAGTAAGTAGGTAGTATATGTGGGTACATTAAGACATAGATATATGTAGGTACATATGTAAAATAAACGGCTTGTTTTTTTTTAAATAAGCGGTTCTAAAAATCGTAGGTACTTTAATATTTAAAGTGTTTAAATAGAATTTTAATACATATCTGATTAAAAAGTGGGTCATGCGATTGCGTCTGTCTGTCAGTCTGTCCGTCTTTCCATCTGTCCGTCTGTCCGTCTGTCCGTCTGTCCGTCTGTCCGTCTGTCCATCTGTCCGTCTGTCCGTCTGTCAGTCTGTCAGTCTGTCAGTCTGTCGGTCTGTCAGTCTGTCAGTCTGTCAGTCTGTCAGTCTGTCAGTCTGTCAGTCTGTCAGCCTGTCAGTCTGTCAGTCTATCAGTCTGTCAGTCTGTCAGTCTGTCAGTTTGTCAGTCTGTCAGTCTGTCAGTCTGTCCGTCTGTCAGTCTGTCCGACTGTCCGTCTGTCCGTCTGTCAGTCTGTCAGTCTGTCAGTCTGTCAGTCTGTCAGTCTGTCAGTCTGTCAGTCTGTCAGTCTGTCAGTCTGTCAGTCTGTCAGTCTGTCAGTCTGTCAGTCTGTCAGTCTGTCAGTCTGTCAGTCTGTCAGTCTGTCAGCCTGTCAGTCTGTCAGTCTGTCAGTCTGTCAGTCTGTCCGTCTGTTAGTCTGTCCGACTGTCCGTCTGTCAGTCTGTCAGTCTGTCAGTCTGTCAGTCTGTCAGTCTGTCAGTCTGTCCGTCTGTCCGTCTGTCAGTCTGTCCGACTGTCCGTCTGTCCGTCTGTCAGTCTGTCAGTCTGTCAGTCTGTCAGTCTGTCAGTCTGTCAGTCTGTCAGTCTGTCAGTCTGTCAGTCTGTCAGTCTGTCAGTCTGTCAGTCTGTCAGTCTGTCAGTCTGTCAGTCTGTCAGTCTGTCAGTCTGTCAGTCTGTCAGTCTGTCAGTCTGTAAGTCTGTCAGTCTGTCAGTCTGTCAGTCTGTCAGTGAGCAGTCCTACATGCGTGTCATGCGATCATGCAAATTATTGATCGTGATCAAAACTGTCACGCAGGTTCGATAATATGTACCCGACTTAAAGCGCTCATGAATCAAGGAAACAAGATTACGACACTTCTTTTTTGTCTTATTTTATTGACGTCACTAGAGATCAAAATCCATTATTCCACAAACAACAATTTGCAAATTTTTTGTCTCTGCAGCCGTCAATAAAATATGAAAAACAAAGAAGTGTAGTAATATTGTTTTCTTTGATTCATGTAAAGCACTTAGGGCTTCTTGGAGAAGAATGAAATTTCACGACTTATGTTTGCCCACATAGCAAAGAAACATAAATTTTTAGTAGTAGTGGCTGTAATAATGGCTGACATATATATTTCTAATGGAGTAGCGCCTGAATGTTTACTTCGTACGTTGCGGGTAAAGCAATGTCTTTGGACTGGCATCTGATGTGCAACGACTGATATGTATGTATCTGCATTATGCGACTCGCTGAGGATTTTTTGTTGGTACGATTGTTTGTGGATTCTCATTCTGTAGGTATAGCTAGCTACATGAATTGTGTGTAGATTCAATGAGAAATTATTTTTTTTGTTGCTTTGTTTGTTTTTTATAATTTTTTTTGTAGGTGTGATTGCGATTTTTTGTTGGTAGTTTTGTTGTTGTTCCTATACATTTAACATTAGTGTATATTGTGCTGTATTAATGTGTATAATGTTTAAGTCGATGGTCTCGTTGCCAAAGTTTCAGTAGGTATTTCGTAGATTTATATAGGTATACGGAGTAGTATAATATGTAATGTAAAATTACTGAACCATGAATCAAAGTTCGAACGACGCGACGGTGACGTTTGTTTAATTGGAAGATGGGGTCGTTATGGGCGATGTATTAATGCAAGTTCGAGGTTGGTATCAAAAAATGTCAACTTCATTGTTCTTCGACCGGTTTCCATGAAATCGAAATATGTTTTAGCTGGCATAGAATTATGAAAGAAAAAATTTTTTCAAATTAGCGAAGTTTCACTTCTCGCGCGGGTACATAAGTACACACACTCTTTTTTTTAAATAAAACTTAAAATCAAAATAAACTAAAAATGTTTACTTTTAAATTTGATTCATTATTGTCTATTATAACGAAGATTAATGTTGTGAATAGATTAAATCGAAAATACTGAATCAAATTTAAAAGTAAACATTTTTAACACAAAGGAATTGAATATGTTATAAAAACAATAATATGAACAATAAATGAAATGAAACAACCTTACTTCCACTGGTAAACACAATTACCCGTCGTTTTCTGTTTTTTTCCTTAACTTATACTGCTATCACAATATAGGTATGTAGGTATGTGCAATGTGCAGACTCCTCTGGTGCACAAAAAAAATTCACACAAAATGGTGGTAAGTAGATAGGAAATAGGTATTTTAATTTTCACCAAAACAAACTCCACAGATCTTTAATCAGGTATGCAGGCATCACTCTGGTGGAATAAAAGAAAAATTTTAAAGTACACTTGTATATAGGAAGAAACATAAAATATTATAGGTGTTCGAGATTTATATATATATCTTTCGGCTGTTTTGGTCGTAATGTTTTTTTAATGAAACAATTTCATTTCCTTTCCCGACGTTTCGACTGTGGTTGCCGCCTTCGTCAGGGGATCTTTTATTGACAAAAATAAAATGAACGTATTATACACATAAGAACATTTAGTGTAAAATTTTGGCAAACTTACATTTAGTACGTATTACAGATAAACGTATATAACACAATGAGAGACAAATAGAAAGCAATGTTTAAAAAACAAACATTTTATGATATAAAAAAACACTTCGATTGAAGCTTAGTCGGCTTTTAATTGTCACGATTCTGCTTAGTCACCAAACAGCAGATGAAATGTTTTGGCTCTCTTGTTTACGATTCATATAGTTTTTGTTGTTAATAATATGAAACGTTTCTAGAGTATACCGCTTGGAGACATGTTTCTCATTTTTCAGGATTTCCACTCTGCCAAAGTCTGGTTTGTGTCCACGCTCAATGGAGTGTAAGGCAAATGCTGTCTTCCCAGTGCTTTTTAAATTAATGTCGGATTTGTGGTTGGAAATTCGTTGACGAAGATGTTGTTTCGTTGTACCGATAAAGGAAAGATTGCAATTTTCTTCCGCATTGCCACGACAGTTAATTTTATAGACTACGTCTGTGCACTTATCCTTTTCCGTTTTTGTTGTCATGTTGGTGAAAAGAGGTTCCAACGTCCTATTGGATTTATACGCTAAACTGACGTCATTAGTGCTATTTTTTACCGTCTCTTTAAAGTTTTCTGACAGTTTGGGAACATAAACTATACTCTTATAAATACCTCTCTCTTTTTGCCGATTATCATCAGGAGCTTTATGTTTTTGGCGAAGTATCAAGCTCCGTATAATTTCCATTGGATAGCCATTATCTAGGAGAATTTGTGCGACTATTTTCTCATTTGCGGCGTGAAATTCCCGGTCACTCAACGCAAAGACTTTTTGAACTAGATTATAGGCTGTATTAATAAGAATATGCTTTGCTTGATTGGATCTAAAGTTGACAAGTCTTCCAGATGCTGTGTCTTTCTGATACCAATTGAAAGAGAGTCTATCATTAACGCGATGAATCTTGACGTCTAAGAACGTTATCGCTCTGTTTTGTTCCCTCTCAACGGTAAATTGTATTTTTTCATGAAATGAATTAAGGCATCGTAAAACATTGTCGAACTGCCCCTCATTAACAACTGCAAATATATCATCTACATATTTGACGATTATCTTTGGTTTGTTACTATCGGCAAATTTATTATCCAAAAGGTTGTCCAAAACTAAATCGGCAATGGTAGGAGAAAGTGGTTTTCCCATTGGTATTCCATGAATTTTTCTGTATAAGTTATCTTTTTAGCTCAACTGTTTATGTTTATTAATTGTCTCCCATTTTTTCGTAATGATGGCTACTGCCAGTTGTACAGGAACATTAGTAAATATTGATACAACATCATAAGATACTAAAACATCAGTTTGTTCTAGAACCAGATTATTTACCTTATCTTTAAATTCATAAGAACACTGTAAAATTCTTCCTAAGTATTTTGCAAGTTCATAACAAGGAACTCTCATTGATGACGTTATAGGTCTTAGAGGCATATTTGGTTTGTGAATTTTCGGTAATCCATAAATTGCAGGTATTTGTGCTGTATATGTCGTCATCACTGTCTTTTGCCTAGCATCAATTAACTTGTTTCCATGTAGCCATTTCACCAGTTCATTGTTTTTATTTTGCAGAGAAGAAAGAGGGGTTTCCCGAGTAGGGCGGTATACAGAACGATCAGACAATAGGTCTTTCATTTTGTTATCGTAATCTACGCGATTCAGTGCAACTGTGGTATTGCCTTTATCCGCTGATACAATAATAATTGTTTTTTGTTTTTTAAGAAAGTAGGTAGTGTCTTTATGAACTTTCTATATGTATTTGGCAAATCGGTCGTTTGATGACGTTTGATGACGTTGGAAAGATTGAAGCATGTTGCTGTATTTCCCTCTCGTAACTTCTTGCTCCATGTCATCTTTTACACATCTAATTATTTCTTCTCCATTTGCAATTAATTAAAAATGTGGAAATGTGTTCCTATCAAAAGGCAGAGAAAATTTCCTGCCAAGAGAGAACAGCCATTTAATTTCGAGGGGGAATTCTATATCACTTTTATCTACGAACCACTTATCGTGTATTGTGATATTTAGCATTTTCCACAGAGATCTTTTTAGTTGGTCAATTTTGTGCATGTTGATTCGTTGTTTTTTAATACAAATATTTGTGAAAGCTTGATTCTGTTTTGTAATAAATTGTTTACATTCATCAACAGTGACGTTTTCTTGTATTCTTTTGTGAAGTAATCTAAGCGTATTTTTGGTGTTTTTTTATTTTGTGAAAAATTTCCGAGATCTCTAAGTTGAGGATTTTTAAATGGAATTTTTGTTCAACTTTGTCATATTGACCGAGGGTTTCTTTTGAAGAAAAGAGTTTCATGGTGCTGTTTGTGGATTTGTTTATGTGCTGGGGTACAAGGCCATATTGTCGAAGACTTAGCATTATATTTAATTGGACTTGTTGAATTATTGATTCAAAATAGATTTTAACGGCCTTTAGTCTACAAAATTTGCCTTTCATCCCGGCAATCTCACTTGGACTCATCAGTTGGTTAGTAAGCGCCTTACCAATACGCAATTTTTGTTAAGTTCAGTTCAACTTACTTGATTTTTTTGACAAAAAAGCAAGATAAAAATTTTAATCAACAAAATTGGCAGATTGCCGGATGAAACGCAAATTTTGTGGACTAAAGGCCGTTAAAAGCTATTTTGAATCAATATTTTAACAATAATTCAACTTAGCTGAGTAATTTCAGTAGTATATAGAATTGTATTATAAAAAAAACACCTTCTTATTAACTATATCTGGCCAAGGAAAAAATCTTCCAATTTTAATGATTAAAATTTTAATCTTGTTGGATATAGTTCACATTGCTTTTTTGTCAAAAAAATCAAGTAAGTTGAACTGAATTGAACAAAAATTGCGTATTGGTAATGCGCTCACTAACCAACTGATGACTCCAAGTGAGATTGCCGGGATGAAACGCAAATTTTGTGGACTATAGGCAGTTAAAAGCTATTTTGAATCAGTTATATGTTATATGCAGCACCCACCTATCTTTTTGTTCATTGTTATAAGTACATATTTACATACCTAAGTTCCATCTATGTATGTAGCTACATATTACTCTCCTAACTTACATAATTAAAATCCATCATTTAGATTTAAACATGCATTTTTTGGTAAGTAGATGTCTATGTGACTATTCATTGAATCATCCATTCGCCAATTATTCATTATACTGAGAATCGAGGTAATGTTATCTACATCGGCTTTAAGCCTGCATAGGAAAACCAAATTACCTACCTACTAACAGCGTCAATGTTTAACTACATTACAGTTGTTAGGTACAAGAGGCAGTTCGTTGCGATACAGTCGTCCATTTTACTTACCTATTCTTCCAAACATAAAAATATAAAAAATTCTTTTTCTTGTGCTTTTTTTCTTCTCTGGCATCGAACACGTCTTAAATGCACAATATTCCATTTAAACAAATTCTGAGTCGAATATCCCCTAGTCCTCTTTCACACAAGGAAACTGAGTTGCCTTCAACTAGGAGTTTAATGGCGAGAAGGGCAAGACGTAAGAGGAATGAAAAAAATCTCCTCGGTCAACGATTTGAAGAGATTTTTTTGACGTTTTGCTTTGCATTTAAATTAGCCCAACAAAATCTTACCAGTTTCCTCCTCAGTTGCTTGGTGTCAATTTCTTCATGTGAAAGCTACAAGGCAATTAATTAAAGGAAAACGTCAAAAAAATCTCCAGCAACTGGTTTCTCTCTGTGAAAGGGGACATACGTGCAAAATTAAAATCTGCACGTTTTACTTAAATGGTTTCAAGGGAATTGTAGATTGAATTTATTATTTTGAGATTTTATCCTAAGAAAATTTTTGAGTGCAAGAAATTATCTTGCAGAGCCTTGGTGCGATTTTTATTTTGGCCCATATAAACTTTTTTCTTGTATACCTAAATGGTTAATAAGCTGATTTGTATGGGTTTTTGTTGGGTTTTTGTGCAAGAATTTACCTCACAAGCCTCCACCAACGTAATCTTGATAGGTTTTTATTATTTTTACTGTATTGACACTCATGCTGTTTCTTGTGTAATTATATGAATGGTGTTTTGGATGAGCAGATGAAATGACTTAGTTTGAAGTATTGAGAGATAATTATTGCGTTCAAATAACTTTAAGAAATAAACATAGGCGCCCTGTGCATTTGCACATCCTGTACATATGGCGGGTGTGGCCCTGCATATATGTATATCATTATAGGTAATTATATTACCCAAAATGTTTGAGAATTTCGATTTAGCCTAAAAGCAAATAAATAATATATTTGTAAAAAAGGAGCAAAAACCCGAAAAGCAATTACGATTGCACACAAACACGTATACAATTTCTTTTCTATTTTGTTTTGTTCGTTGGCATAACGAAAAATGCGGATTTTGAAATCTCCTTTCCTCGCACTATTGTGTTAAGAGTACTATAGGTTTTATATACAAATGTGTGACAATTCAGCAGCGTTTGAAAATTTGTTATTTATTTTTCTAGTAATAATACCATAACATTATTGCACACAATAACTAATTTCACGGATATTTTTTTATTAATTTAATGTTCTCCCCATCTAAAAAAGCAACCTTCTGAACGCTTTTTGGAGCTCATAACATTAATTTCAGTGAAGGATTCAACATTGGATGTATCACAGGAAATGCTTACGTTGGGGATATGCAATATAGCAGGTTCTTTTTTTAGTGCAATGCCGACTTCCGGAGCATTTACGAGATCAGCGGTGAGTGAAGCCAGTGGCGTTAGAACACCATTTGCAGGAGTTTATACAGGTAAAAATAAATATCAGTGCATTTATTGGCATCTTAATTTTCTCACAAAAGCGAACCATCCAGTTTCCATAAGAATTCAACTTATGACATAGGCCTATTAAGCGTAACAATTCGATGTGTTTTCTTAAGTCTTAAATTTAAAGTTTAATAAATTTAATTAACATAATAAATAGTATGAAAACTTAAATTTGTGTTAAGTATTACGTGTATTAAATTAATTTTATTTGTACGTGGACTGGGATGTTATCTTATGTTCTTTTGGTATTATTGAATTTTGTCTTGATTATTAGTCTTTATAATATAACAAAAATTAATTATTTTTCAATTTTGATAAAATATCTGAGTATGTTTTGATTGAAAATATGTTCGGTCCGAAATATGCATCTACATTTCTAATCCAAAATAAGTGTTTCCAGATAAATAAGAATACAAGTTGTAATGTTTCATAACTAAATTTGGAAAGCCTAGTAGGTTAACCTTAAATGAATGCCTACTTCATATCTTTTCAAAATACTCCGCTTAATACATGAATCCGACTATATTCACAAAAGTCTAAGATCAGAAAAAATCCGACAACAAAATATTGAGTGTTACTAAAAAAGTCATTACCTTTCCCAAACTCTTCCCATAACGACTTTTCCTACCTTTAGGACCGATGTATACAGACCCATCGACCCGTCTAGACAGGAGCCGAAACAGGGGCCCAACTGCACCAGTCGCTATAGGGCTGCTCGTTGCCATTTGCCACGCTCATCTCGTCGATGTGGGGAGGGAGTTATTGCGACATGCCAAAGGGTGCTTTGTATGATTTTCCAGGCCTAAGTCATAGTTGGAATTCAACCGAAAATATATTACCATCTTTAAAATAGTGTTATAATCTTAACTTTTTAAAAGAAACTTTTTAATTCGAAATTAAAACACCAAATGATACTTGTTATAAGTCAACTATTATGGTAAGGGTGCAGTTTAGCGATCAGGAAAACGAATCAGGAAAAAAGTTCTAATGGATAATTTATAATGTTTTCACGCGTTTTAAAATAAAAGTGCTACAATAATCGATGACAAATAACTCAGAGAATTTTTTTATGGCAAAAAATATTTGCAATAGAACAATTATTTTATGTTAAAAATGAATTTAATTATTTTCTTTATGAATATTCATCATTTTTAACGAAGAATAATTTTTTTATTGAAAATATTTTTTGAAAAAAAAATCTCTGAGTTATTTTGAGGAGTCCTTCTTAGTTATTCGTACATTATACAATACATTGCAATTCGTATAGTGTACTAATATATTGTATTATTAACTTGTCCAGTAAAATTTACCGCGAAAAAAACTATCGTTTTCATATTCCACATCCTTGTTTCTAACGCTTTATCCACTTCATCCTTACAGGTGTGTCCCTCAATATGCTGAGAGGGCAGCCATGGTCCATCAGCCATCGGTACACTCTCTCAGTATCACGAGGAAACAAAAACGAACCTTGGCTTGAAAGGGGTTGAGCTATCCACTAATTTGGCATAGACAGGCGGGCGGTCTGTAGACAAACTTAAATAGCGAAAGCGCCGGTGACATTTAGTCCTTGAGCGCCAAAAGTTATTCATACCGAGAATGTCCGAGCGGCCACCATATCTTATTCATGTTTGTAAAAGGTGGAACGTTAAACGAAGTCCTCAATATCCCCGAAATCTGCGCAAAAGCCCAACGACTTATTAAATTTTCAAGAAGTAGGGACATCCTGCCAATTTCTTCTTTAGTTGTTTTTTTTACTATATATCGCAACTTTTCTCTACAAATTGCATAGTATATTTTTATGTCGGAGGGGACAACTAAACGTGTTTATTTCCAGTTTCCTTTTGGTATACTGGGCTTCTGGCTGAATAAAATCATCTAATTCGCCGCCCCTGAGAGTGAAACCAGCGGTCGGCGAATTACAGGTGACGAAGCAGAAACATGGGAGAGTGATGTGTGAGTAAGCAGGACCGCCGGTTTTCAATATGGTTAGCTCTCTCTCCCGCCAAAGTGCGGACAGTAGCCCGATGAGAATGCAACCGAAAACCGCGGCCCTTGATTGGCCGAAAACATTGGGGAGATGGAAAAAAAGAGTTCGTACACTCAGGCAAAAAACTTGGACGTACACTTCTAGTTTGATCACAGAACAAAGGAGATTTCCTTAGAAAATTTTTCTAACGAAAAGAAAAGTTTTTTTTTCTTTTAATATAAAAAGAAATTCGAGGAGGAATTTTTTTTTGAAGACGAAAATTTGTACTGAAAAGCTTTAAAAAGGAGGGAAAGATATTTGGAGGAAAAAAGGGAAAAAACTTGGTCAGAAAAGCTTGGCGAAGGATAATTAATTGAACCCACCCCTCACTGAGCAAAGCCTGGCGGCAGCACTTTCGATTGTCGCTGCTAGTTACATCGCTTAATTCCCCATATCAGATTTTCGTCATTTGACAGTTATCATACCCTTTTCATTTAACTAAAGTAAATTGTGCCGGCACAGTCGGATTTTCTTTTATTCGTTTGCTTATAAATTTAATTGTTTCGTCACGAATTAAAATTGTAACAATGGCACCGACCGTGGGGCCAATCGTTTTTGTGTTTACTTAATGCAATTATTTAATAAAACCAAAAACATAAACATTGATACCTATAAAGTGCGGTGAAAGAAAATTCCTGAGATAACCTACAAAAACATAGTGATTGTGATAATCTGTTGCTTCTTGTTGTTATTATTATTAGGGAAGTTTTCGTGTAATTAATTTGTTCTTTTTTACTTTTTGCTTTATTTTTTCTTCCCTTAAGTGTTTAATGATAACTTATTAAAATTTGGTGGAATTATTAAGTTGCATATACATACTTACGTTATTAAAGCAGAAAATTTGGAATGGTGAACACTTATATACATACATACATTTTTTTACTTAATTTTTTTCTTTCAAAATTTATTTATTTTATTTTTATTTATTGAATAAAATGAATACCTACACATTGAGAGTATACTTGTTATAAATTAGTGTAAGGTTAAATTTTTTAACGATTTGAATGAAAGCTACTTTGATTTCTACTTATATTTTCAGAACATTTAATTTTAAAAGTTTTATAAGTATACATTTTAAAGAGAAAAAGAAATAAAAGGAAATAAAAAAGAAAAATAAATAAATATAGCAAACAAAGTATAACAATTAAACAAAATATAACAACTACATCAATATTGAAAAAAGTGATTAGATTATTATTCTTTTTATGTTGAAAAGAAAAAAACAGAATTATTGAAAATGAGTACGTAGGGCTCTACGAAACTGAACTTCACCACTTACTCCCTTATGTTCCTCGGAAGTGAGTTCCACAGTCGTATGGGATTAACGAAGAACTTTCGCTCCGAAGCCAAACAAGCATGACGGGGATGTCTGAGAGTTTGGGATCTGTTCGAGGAGCCAAACTCTATCCTATTGTTCAGAATACGAGTTCTGAAGCGCAATAAGTTATCGAAGGAAAGTGTATACACTTGTATGGAAAAACTAGAAATATGGTCGAATCTGCGTAACCGAAATATATATCGTACGGTATTTTTTAAAGCTACATTAAGACTTCGCCTACTGACTGCATCACATTTGCAATAGATCTCGCATCCGTATGTGAGTATTGCTAAAACTAGTGTTTTAGCCAATAACAAACGAGTAGTAAGAGGTGTGTAATATTGCGAAGTCCATAACTTGCGGCGTACACCATATACTATATCAACGGCAGCATTAATATGAGCATCCCAAGACAATGTACCATTGAACAACATACCCAGATTTCTCGCTCTTGAAACATAGTCAATACATGAGTTGTTTAAGTCTAATTTAGGAAAATATGTAAAGTTAAGAGCCTTCCTGCTAATAACTATGCATTTGGATTTCATAGGGTTCAAGAACAGTCCATTAGATGTTGACCAGCGATTAATTACTTCAGGCTCCCTGTTAATGAAGTACGCGCAATTTTCAAGAAGCTAAGTGGACAATTTTTGTATAATTGGACATTTGGATGGAGCATTCATTAATCTTTTCGGGAAGCTCATTGATATAAAGAGAGAAAAGGAGAGGCCCTAAAATTGAACCCTGGGGAACTCCTCTAGCAGTAGGAAGGAAACTTGATATATTATTCCCAATCGATACTGCTTGTTTTCTACCCCGAAGGTAGGATGATAATAAGATTACTGCAGAAGCTGAAAACCCGTAATATGCCGATAGCTTATGACACAGGTTAGTGTGGTCAACAGTGTCAAATGCTTTAGAAAAATCAAGCAGTACAAGAAACATTACATGATCCTTATCCAATGCAAGTCGGATATCTTCAACTATATTGATAATAGCAGTAGTGTTACTATAATTTTGGCTGAAACCAGACTACTTAGGTGAGAGAATGTTTTGTGTTCTGAGGTGAGCATTAAGTTGTTTTTGTACAATCCTCTCGAATACTTTTGACAAAAAAGTTAGTATAGATATTGGTCTAAACTCATTTCTCTTTGCATTTTTCGGAATAGGAAATATTTTTGCTAGTTTGCATTGAGTTGGAAATGAACCTGTCATTAATATTGAATTAAATGTATGAGTTATATATGGCAAGATAATAGGCAATAATGAATTTATGAATACCGGATGTATTCCATCAATACCTACAGCATTTGATTTGACCGATAAAAGACTTTAAACAATATCCATGCTATTTACACATCTAAATTCGAATAAAGCATCTGTTGTGTATCTGTTAGAAAAATCATCTTCCGTAATAGAGGGGGACTAAAGAGTGCTGGACACGGTAACGCGGTGAATTCCTGATTTAACGGGTCGACATTGCCATTCCCTTCACATATTCGGTTTCTTCTACCTAACCCATATCATTGAAGTTCTTCCATAGTTGACGCCATTCAAAGAGGGACTACGCTTACTATTGTACAATCTGATTTTTGCTGTGAACCACTTTATTACGCAACCTACGAAAAATTTGATGGTGAATTTCCAATCGATAACGTTTGCATACGCTATATGGCTGATCGCGTTGCAGAATGAGTCTTCCAATTTCATTGTTAAACCACGGACGTTCACCATTTGTAACAGTTCTGGATCTCAAAGGAACGTGTAAATAAAATAAGTTAATTATTTTATTAGTTAAGAATTCCACTTGATCATTGGGAGAGTGTAACCTATAAACACATGGCCAATGCATATTTAGACAACTTTGCTCCAACTCTGAATGATTAATGTTCTTAAAATCTCTGAATTCGTAAGATGTCTCGACATATTTGACCTTAAAGTTAAAAGTCAGGTAAATAAGGTCGTGTTTTGAGAATGCTGGACCTGACAGCTGGTCATATAAAAGGACATCGTTTAAATCACCCACAAAGAAAATATCTAAAAGGGTCTGCGATGCTCCAGTAAAATGTGTGGCATCGGTTGTGTTTACCGGCGTTAAATTAAACGTTTTCATACCCTCGATAAGAGAATTCTGTACTAAAAAATTACTGTTAAAATCTCCGCACACAATGATCTTAGTAGAACTCAAAGTGATAGTTTCCAATAGTATAAGCAATTGGTTAACATCCACGTCATTGTTAGGTCTATAAACCGCCCCTACAAGAAGAGTGCTCTCATCATCAACTCACTAACCACTGCAGATTTACAGATTAATTTGCAGGCGATACCCTTACGTACGTACATATATGGCAGCTCCTTCACCTCTCCTACCAACCCTATCAGCTCGGAAGAGTGTATAACCACCCAAACAATACATTTGATCATTATTATTTTCAGAAAACCAAGTTTCGGTAACGCAGATAATGTCAACCTTTGATTCCTGGAAAACATCCCGAAACTCATAAATCTTTGGATGTAGGCTTTGTGCGTTTAGATGACAGACATGCAATCATTTTTATCATATAATAAAATAAAAACACTAAAAATTGAAAAGATGGATCCACAAGACTCAAAAGCAAATACCCATTTTCAAACATTCTGTAGACGAAAGAGCTAAATATAATGAAATTAATAAGAAAGTTAGAAAAAAGATAAAAAAAAATTCATAAAATTTTATACATCAGTTATTGAATCATTTATATACATTTCATAAATATTTTATTGCATTTATATATAATCATAGCAGTGGAATTTATATACATACATTCATACATAGTTGTTTTAAAAGGTTTATTTTGTTCCTTCTTTCAAGTGGGCAATTTTTTTTATTGTTTAGTAGAAATCGGAATACCTACATATCGACTCTTCTTATAGTGTTCTATATTGTTTTTCTCTTAGTTGGTGGAATAAAAACTTTTTTTCATCGTAGAAGCCGTACCTTCTTTTGGTCAGTTTGTTTAAATTTTGGTGAAATTTTTTAATTGATTCTAATTAATATTCGGGTGTGACCATATATAGTGTGACTATCCTAATTATTTACTTCTTGTGACGAAAATTTTTTTCGTTCGTGTTTTCTGTTTTTTAACGTTTGTTTTCTTTTAGAGTTTGGAAAATAATCTGCTACAGTGTTGTGTGAAATGTTTAAGACTTTTTAATAGTGCAGAAGAAATAAAAATTATTAAATAGTTGTTTTCGTTTTTTTCCATATTCGCTTAATTTCTTCGTGTGATTAAATTAATCAATCAACTCGGTGTTGATTTTTGAGCGTTAGGTAGTTTGTGTCATAAATTTTCAACTTCCTATTTTGAATATCCGTGGTTGCTGGTTTGTTTTGCACTTTTTGTGTTGATTGGAAATACATTTAATCTGGAGTTTTTTTTTATTTGGGTAGTTTGAATATCTAGGTGATTGCAATAATTAACTTGCTGGTAATTTTTGTTGGTGTTTAGGTAGGATGAGTAGAGCAAAGTCAGAATCTTCGGAGGAGGTCAATGAAGTGGCCGACATTAGGGTCGAGTTATTGTTGCTGATGGCAGCTTTAACCGAAGGGGATGAGGAAGTTCCTCAACTAACTGAAAATTACAATAATGATAAAAACAACAAGCGGACAACAGACATGGGCGCGTTACCAGCTGAACAGGTCGACCAACGAGCGAGCCATGTATTTCAACTACAGGATAAACCCTGTGACCGAAATCATGAGCGAATAGATAAATGGAACGTGAAATTCTCCGGTGGGCGATGCGGCTCATCGGTGAATTCTTTTATTGCAGGGTTGAAGAACTTCGGGAAACGCGTGGAATTTCGGATGCTAGTGTTGTTAGGTCGGCGGTTGATCTTTTCACTCGGAAGGCTCTTCTGTAGCTTAGGTCTATTAGGGATACTATTTCTGGTTGGACAGAGTTAGTAAGGGAGTTAAAATTGGAGTTTTTACTCTCCAATTATGATGATCTCTTATTGGATGAGTTCAGGCGGCGTACCCAGGTTAGGGATGAGACAATGGCTATGTACATTGCTCTCACGCAAACCCTTTTCAAAAGATTCTCTGAGCCTTTAAGTGAGAATAGGAAATTAAGTATTCTCATGCAGAATATAGCTCCTTTTTACCAGACGCAATGGAACTTGGCTGATAGTACTGGTTGCGTTGGGTAGGAAGTTAGGGATAATAAGGTCTAATGTGGAGTTTTTTGTTCCTCCACCTACAGGCCGTAATACGCAGGCTTTGGAGCCTGATGTTGAGTATGCTGCTTCAGTACAGGAGGTTACAGTTGCTTAACCGTAAGCCACCACCCAATAAGACCATTCGCTGCTTTAACTGCAATATGGAAGGCCATTTTTTCAATACCTTTTCCTCTCCTAGGCGCTAGTTTGAGTGTGGTACAGTAGGTACTATATATAGGAATTGCAGACGTTCTGCGCGAAACGGGCAACAGACTCTTGGGCCAGCAGAGCAAGAGTGCCGTCAAAATTAGTTAGGTCGCCTGCTGATGACCAGCTGGTAAATCAGGTTAGGTAAGGTTTCACATTAGATTCTAGTGGAGACGATAGACGTCCTTTAGCGATAAACATTTATGGATTTAGATTCTTAGGTTTGCTAGATTCAGGGGCATCGCGAACGACTACTTGTAGGTATGTTTGGAGGGTCTTAAAAGACTTAGGTTTAAAATTAGGAAATTCTAACGTGAGGCAGGTTCAATTAGCAGATGGTGCAGATGTAGGAGTTTTAGGAATTTTAAATCTACCCATTGTTGTCCAGGGCAAAACAGTTTTGATAGAGTGTTTGGTTATACCTTCACTCCCGCATGCGATGATACTCGGTGCAGATTTTTGGGCACTAACGGGAATCGTCCCGGATCTTCGCTCGCCCATGTGGAGTTTTTCGAGCCAGGAGTTGGTGGCTTCGACAGAAACTACGTCTATCACAGAAGAGTCTGAGTTAGATGGGGATGAAAGTGCTAACTTGAATTTTTAAGTGGAAGACTTGTTCATGGACATGCCAGAAGGGCTAGGAGTGACAACAATGGTAGAACATATAATCAGGACGGCAACCGAACTTATAAAGCAGCGGAAATATCCGGTGTCGTGAGCTATGCAGGTGCACATCGATAAGGCTCTTAACGAGATGTTAGAATAGGGGGTGATTGTGAAGTCAAATATTTCATGGGCTTCTCCAATAGTTTTGATTAAAAAGAAAGATGGTACCTTTAGTTTTTATGTCGACTATAGGAAACTGTATAGTGTTACAGAAAGGGATGCTTATCCTCGTCCGATCATTTCATTCATTTTAGATAAACTTAGGAACGCCAAATTTTTAACATCGCCTGTAATAAATTCAGCGTATTGGCATATTCCGATAGCGGAGGAATCTCGGTACCGGTTAGGGGCATTTAAATTTCAAGCGAATGCATTTCGTGTTACATAATGCACCTGCTACCTGGCAGAGGTTTATAACTTTAGATAGTTTATAGTTAGATAGTGTTTTAGGGCCTGAGTTGGAGCCATAAGTTTATGTTTATTTGGACGATATTATTATCGTTACAGATACATTTGAGAAACATCTCGAAATTCTAAAGGAATTTTTTAGGAGATTACAGGAGGCAGGGTTAAAAGTAGGTCAAGAGAAATGCCACTTTTGCAGACCCTCTCTTAAATTCTAAGGGTATGTGGTTGATCGGAACGGGTTACATGTTGACCCGGAAAAAGTGGATAGTATGATAAAAATACCTGCACCTAAAAATGTTAAGGAGGTTAGGAGTTTTGTAGGGACTATTTCGTGGTACAGGCGCTTCGTACCAAATTTTGCAACATTGGTTAGGCCTTTAACAGATTTGCTGAAGAAAAGCAAGAAGTTCGTTTGGATCCAAGAATGTGAAGATTGCTTTAGGAAAGCTTAAGAATGCTTAATTGCGGCTCCAATTTTAACATGTCCCGACTTCAATCTTCCATTTGTGAAAAAGTAATTTGTTACTTAAGTAGTTCTCTTAATAGGAATGAGCAGAACTACTCTACTACGGAGAAGGATTGTTTAGCAGTTTGTGGGCGGTTGAGAAATTGCGGCCGTATATCGAAGGAGTTCGTTTCACGGTCGTAACGGATCATTACTCATTTGTTTGGTTGAATAGTCTCACGGACCCGCAGGTTAGACTTGCAGGCTTGGCAGTTAGGCTTTCAAATCATTCACCTTAAGGGAAAAGATCATGTCGTTCCGGACATGTTATCTCGGAGGGTTCCAGTAGTGGCTGGGATCTCGGATGAGGATCCTGATCCGTTAGCAAAATGATTTTGAAGGTCGAGTCAAACCCGTTCGCTTTTCGGCCTGGGGAGTAGATAGTGGCCGTTTGTACAAGTTTGTAAAGTGGAGTGGAAGTTAGTAGTAGGTAAGAAAGATAGATTAGGGATATTAAAAGAATGTCATGATAGTCCGTTAGCTGGACATATGGGTGTTAGAAAAATGTTCGCAAGATTAGGGGCGAAATATTATTGGCCAAAGATGAGAGCAGATGTAACGAAATATGTTAGAAAATGTAGTAGATTAGATTAGATTAGATTATATCAGATTAGATTAGATTAGATTTTTTATTCATTTAATAAAAACATTTTTTATAACAATATTTGTTATTTCCTATCGAATAATATATAGGACATGCATTAAGGCCGTCAGTGCTAGTGGTAGCTGCTATACAATATTTATTTACAGTTAGGTTTGAACATTTTTTTTTTGTATTTTTTTGGAAAATAATTTGTATTTTACTTTACTTATTTATTTCAAGCGACTTTTAGCTTAGTTAAAACAAAAATAAATAAAGGTAACTTTACTATATATTTTTGTTTCAGGATTTCCAACCACTTTACGAACTTTTAATTTAGTTAAAACAAATAACATCAAAATCAATTTAAAACAGTAAGCAGAGTTTAATGCAACAAATTTCTTTTCAAATTTAAAACATCGTTATACTTTTTTGCATGAACATGCTCTAGTACTAGAAGCTCTCATTCATTATTTTGAGCCTATATGATGACGCATCCGTACAAAAATCAATTAGCTGCATCCAGTTAAAGCCATTAAGCAAGCTGCAAATAACTTGTGCTCCATACAATAGAACTGATCTCGCAGTGGCATTGAAAACCCTGTACTTCGTGCTTACTGACACAAGTTTGTTATTGAATATCTTTTTCCAGTTAATGCATTTAGCAGATTTGGCCAATTCAGCTTTCTGCTTGAGATGTTTTCCCATGTTAAGGTTGTACGCCAACTCTATCCCCAGATAAGTATACGTCTTAACTATTTCTTAGTTTCGCCCATCAAACTTCCAGTTATCTTTCCTCGAGACATTCCCACTCCCATTTTGAAAGATCATCACTTTTGATTTAACCGTGTTTACCTCCAAACTCCATATCTTGCAATAGTCTACTAACCGATTGATCATCATTTGCAAGGATGAGGGTGACTCAGCTAAGACCACGATTTCATCCGCATACATTATAACTTTGATTTGCATGTCACCACACCTTACTCCACATGGCAGATACATAGTCAGGTCATCAAGAAATAGGGCGAAGAGCAATTGGAGTAGTATAAATAAGCTGGTTCTGGATCAGCGGCACCAGCGGCACAGCCTATATACTGGTCGTGTGGTCTTGCTATCAAAAATAGTATCGCATTATGTTGCTTGAGAAGTGATTTCATGGTAATCGCCATGTTGTTTAAAGATCTAAGAGAAAATAATGTTTTTTATGTAGTATGAATCATATACTAGGGGCTTAAGAATTATTCAAGTTTTTTTTCGTTTTAAATTGTAGAAATCATATCTTGGATGACGCATAAATTATTTTTGGGGCTACACCAGCAGCAACGGTCACATGAGGTGATTAGGTATCGATGTGTGGTGTGTGATGCGGGGCGACGACGCGGGGCGGGGTTGTGGTGGTTGAAGGTGTTGGGAAGTAAATTAAGAAAAGAAAAACATTGTATGATAAGGTATGGCGCAAACGTTTGGGATAATATAAAAAAGTTGAATAAATTACGTATGTGGTTATGAGGTTGTGTGTCATTGAATATTATATACGAGTAAATGTAGGGCAATGACCTGATTAGGTTGCGATGCGGGGCGGGTGCGATGCGGGGCGGGTGCGATGCGTGCGGGTGCGATGCGCGGCGGCGGCGGCGGTTAGGTTTTTTTTTTTTTTTTGTTTATTTTAACTGTGGGAATGATAAAGACTAATAACTATGTCATCTATAATTATAATTTGTGGTTAGACATGGGAAACTTAAAGAAAAGAAATCCCTATCATATCAGTTGGTTGAATTTAGGTTTTTTTTTTTATTTTAACTGTGGGAATGATAAAGACTAATAACTATGTCATCTATAATTAGAATTTGTGGTTAGACATGGGAAACTTAAAGAAATCCATTTCATTTACATTGTTACTAGAATGATAAAATTGTATAAATAGACTGTATTTTTCTTTTAATTTTCATTGTAGTCTAACTTGTTAATCTAGTATTATACTTCTTGACTCAAACATTAAAACTAAAAAAAAAAACTTAAAAAGAATAAAATGGAGAATTTTGAGTGTAACGTGTGCAGTGTTAAATTTACTCATATCGGAACTCTGAATAGACATATAAGAGCCGCACATGGCGATAAAATTAAATGTACTCAGTGTGACAAAACATATACACGAAAGGATTCAATGTTGAAACACTTCCACAAGGAACATATTAACGTCTCCTGTCAAGAGCGAGTACCTAATTGATCAATCAACTAACAGCAAGAGAAAACTTCCAAAAGACATGAATGATTCCCTGTCCCAACCTCATTCATCATCGAAAAAACGTAGATGTGAAAACTGTGAAATAGATGTGCTAGTATCTGGATGGGGTCATCACCTTAGAACTAATGAGCATAAGAGAAAAAGCAAAGTTCCAGTCAACAATACTCGTTTTAACAGAATAAGGTATTGTTTTGAAGGTAAAGTGGAAACCTATTCCTTAGAAAATACCGATGAAGGAGTTATAGACATAACCAAATTTTTAAATAACTGCATACTTGATATAATTAAATTACTTGAATACTCGTTTGAAACCAAAGAGGGTATAAAGTTCAGCATTGAACTATTTGCAGAGTTCATAAAATTTATATCAACACAAGGAGAATCAGAAAAAAGTGAAATAAGCATAAAATCGTTTAAATGTCCAATGCAAATAGCTTTACAAAATGATGATTTGAAAGATATAATTAAAAATATGTTTAAAACAATTGAAGTTAAAAGTGAAGAGTTTCATGAGAGAGATTCAGGATGGGCACTATTGTATATTAAACATATTGAAGTAAATATTAATGAGTATAAACCCTTCAGAGGCTCGAGTTACATAAACCTTCCAAAAAGCATTGAACTAAAACATGCCTGTGTTAATGTCCAAAATAATGATGAATTCTGTTTTAAATGGGCAGTTATATCAGCTCTTTACCCCGTAGATACAAATACAAATAGACCAAACAGTTATCAGATTGAGAACATTCAAAACGGTGTGATAAGTTTAATGAATGGAATTCAAATTAACTTCACAAATTTCGAGTTCCTCTTGAAACTAAAAGACATATCAGTCTTCGAAACACTCAATCCTGCAATTAGTATAAATGTTTTCGGAGTAGAAAAAAATTGATCTGGAGAAAGTTATAGAGTTGTCGGTCCATATTTAAACTCTCAACACAAAAGCCAACAACATATTAATTTATTACTAATACAAGAAGGGGATTGTAGTCATTATGTTTGGATAAAAAATATGTCTAGATTAATAGGAGCACAACTGAGT
The DNA here is from genome assembly GCA_910595825.1 of Philhelius pedissequus. Lineage (NCBI taxonomy): Eukaryota > Metazoa > Arthropoda > Insecta > Diptera > Syrphidae > Philhelius > Philhelius pedissequus. The sequence continues at coordinate 152,018,041 of OU343161.1, forward strand.
CATAGCTATCGATCAGAAAGAATATGTAATTCATGTCTGCAAACGTTCAACACAGATGAAGCATTTGAGAAGCATGAAAATGAATGCAATAAAACTGTGACAACACTACCAGATGTTCCAAATAATTTACTACAGTTTGAACATCAACATAGATCACTAGAAGTGCCATTTGCCATCTATGCAGATTTTGAGTGTATGCTGGTGAATATCGATAGCTGTCAACCTGATCCATCAAACTCATCAACTACATCTATTAAAAAACATGTTCCAATTGCTGTATCCTATTTTATCAAATGTTCATTTAATACATCTTTGAAAAAACTTTTCAAATACACCGGTAAGTAAAAATTATTTTTAAAACTTCATTTCATATGTAATATATAAATTGTCTGGTAATATAATATAATTATTTTTTTTTTGTTTTTTATTCTAGGTGAAGACTGTACACAAGTTTTTATAGAGAACTTGCATGAAGACTGTCAAAATATTTATAAAAATCATTTGGGGGAGAAAATCCCGATGACTATGACATCTTAGGATGAAATTAAATTCCAACGGGCAACAACATGCCATATCTGTAAGAAACCAGTGTGGGGAAGTCTAAAGGTTCGGGATCATGATCATCTAACTGGAAAATTCAGAGCGGCCGCACATTCTAAATGTAATTTAAATTATAAGATACCTAAATTTATTCCGATTTTTTTCCATAACTTAACCGGATATGACTCACATTTATTCATAAAAGAGCTGAGTAATATCAAAGGGGCTATAAATATTATTCCTCTCAACAAAGAGAAATATATATCAATTTCATCAAAAATCTTAATAAATAGCAAGCAAGGAGAGTTTTTAGAATTACGATTCTTAGACTCATTTAGATTTCTACCTTCGAGTATTGATAGTATAGCAAAAACATTAGATAAAAAAACGGATTTTAAAATTTTAACATCATTTTTCAAAGATGATGAATCTTTTCAACTAATGACTCGTAAGGGTGTTTTTTGCTATGACTATTTAGACTCTATAGAAAAATTAAGTGAGACAGAGCTCCCTCCAATAGAATCTTTTAGAAAATCTTTGATTGAAGAAGATTGCAAGCAAGATGACTATAATCACGCTGTAAAAGTTTGGTCACATTTTAAATGTAGCAGTTTAAGAGAATATTTGGAACACTATTTGAAAACAGATGTTTTAATTTTAGCAGACATTTTCGAAAAATTCAGAATTGATTCTAGAAAAATTTACGGTTTAGACCCCTGTCACTATTATACATTACCAGGTTTTTCATGGGATGCTATGTTAAAAGAAACAGGTGTAAAACTTGAACTTTTAACTGATATAAACATGTATAACTTTTTCGCTAAAGGTATAAGAGGAGGTTTGACACAGTGTAGCTTACGACATTCTAAAGCAAATAATAAATATATGTCTGATTATGATTCAAGTAAACCATCTGATTATTTAATGTATTTGGATGCTAATAATCTTTACAGTTGGGCAATGTCTGACTATCTACCACATTCAGACTTTAAGTGGGTTGAACCTCCAGATAATTTAGATGGGATTAAAGAATGGTTAATTTCAAATATAAACATTGGTTATGTTTTAGAAGTTGATCTTGAATATCCTATAGAAATACATGATGATCACAACGATCTTCCTTTCTGTCCGTCAAATATTTCATTGTCTAACAAATCAGAGAAAAAATTAATTGCTGATTTAAATAATAAGGTGAATTATATAATACATTACAAAAGTTTAATTCAGTGCCTTGAAAATGGTTTAGTGCTAAAGAAAATTCATAGAGTGATGCAATTCAAACAATCTAAATGGTTAAAAAAATATATTGATTTAAACAATGAACTTAGAAAAAAAGCAACTACAAAGTTTGAAAAGGATCAGCGTAAACTCTGTAATAATGCTGTATTTGGAAAAACTATGGAAAATGTAGACAAACGAAAATATGTTCGAATTGTTGATTCAGTAGAAAGCAGAGGTAGACATCTCGGTAGTCGTGCTCTTATCGCTAAACCTAATTTTCATATCATTTTAGAATTTTCCGAAACTATGGCTGCTATTCAGTTAAATCGAATTTACTGTGTCTATAATAAGCCTATATACTTGGGTTTTTGTGTATTAGAGATTTCAAAGTATAAAATGTATGACTTTCATTATGCTTATATGAAACCGAAATTTACTAAGAACCTAAAGCTGGCTTATATGGATACTGACTCATTTATTTATCAAATACGAACTGATGACTTTTACAGCGATATTAAGAGTGATATAATTAAAATGTTTGATACTTCAGATTACCCCCTACATAACCCCTATGATATTGCTCAGCTAATGTGAAAAAATTAGGTTATATGAAGGATGAGAATAATGGAAGAATAATGAGGGAATTTATTGGATTACGAGCTAAAATGTATAGTATTGATATTGAAGATTCATCTGTGATAAAAAAAAGCAAACGGTGTTAAATCAGCAGCTGTAAAAAAATTATCTTTGCAAAATTATAGAGATTGTTTGCTGCATAAGCGTAACTTTTATAGTAAAATGTTAAACTTTAGATCTAGACAACATACTATATATACTGAATGTATCAACAAATTAAGTTTAAGCTGTGCAGATGATAAAAGATTTATATGTAGTAATAATATCAATACACTAGTTTGGGGTCATTATAGAATAGATTTTAAAAATGATATGTAAATATAAAAAAAATTATAATAAAAAGAAAAAGTATCAAGTATTATCCAAAATTGTTTTATTAAACTATAAATTATAATTCTTAGCTTATCTAATAAATTTACTTAAGAGATAAACATTTTGAAGTGCACATATTTTTCCATGATATCCACATTTGGAAGTTATATTTGGATACATTTTTTTAAGTTCTTTTAAATTTGGACATTTGTAATAGGTATCTTCTTCGAGGTTAACGACTTCTACGTTTTCATTATTGAGTAAGGATTGTAACCATTGTTTCTTTTCAGTACCCTTAACGTAAACAACACCACTTTGAAGTTTTTCTCGAATGAATATCTCTACTTGAGAAAGACGTGCAAATCCTCCATTCCAGGTTAATCCATGATAATTATGATACAACCAATTAACTTGTCTTCTAAGTGAATCTGATGTAAGGCTTAAATTAAATGGTGGACTAACAATAAAGTGATAATGATGATTCTCATTATGTAATACAGCTACTTCCTTCAGAATGAAACGATTGCTGTTTAAATCACCAAATCCTTGAATGTCTACAAAGTGTATATCCATTTTTTAGATGACCGTTCCCAACAAATTGACTCTTTCTACTAATAAATTATCATATAAGTACATTCAATTTAAGTAAGTTTGTTAACTTCTCCTGTTAATGGATTGTACTCAATTATACGATCATGAAGTATCATACAATACATGGTTGTTAAAGCAGGAATCGGAGTTAATGTTTTAAGCTCAATTCTAACATCCACAGGACCTGTTTTAATTGTTTCATTTTGACGTGAACAGTCGATAACCATAATTGGGGCAATATCCTTAAAATCCGCTCTTGATAAAAGAGGACTCGCTTGTTTCTGATAGTATGAATGTTGAAATTTGCTATACATATCATAGAGAACGGCATATCGATCTAGTTTATATTTAATGTTTAAATCCTCTCGGGGGTAAGATTCAGAATTTAAATGAACTTTTACATTGGTGACATCACAATTATCAAATTTGCTGGCATCTTTATTTCGTTGATTTTTTCTATCAGTTTGTAGAGCAATGATGATATATCTAGGCTTCTCAAGTTGACTTGAAGTTTACACCGTCCATATATGATCAGTGGTGGTTGATAGTGTTGGATATTCATACATTTCCCAATTACGAAAATGAATTTGAATGGGTTTTAATTGAATTTGCTTCAATAAGTTAAGTTTATTTGAATCAGATAGAGTGATGTGTGGAACTCTGCATTGCAATTTCAAAATTGTTAGTTTTAATTCTTCATTATATTTGGAAAAATAAGCATTCTCATTAGATCGAGCGCGAATTAAAACTAGTTCATGTCTCGCATTTGCTATAATCTTTTTATAATCTTCAGCAAACCCCAATAGATTTTTCAATGGCAAACAAAAATTAAAAATGCCTAACGCTGGAGAAATACTAGTGTTTCCACTCCATGATCCATTTTCTAAGCTTTTACTTTCATTCTCATTTAAAGATATATAATTTTTCAAGGTCGATGTGATTCCAACGTTTTTATTGTTTTCAATGTCTACACCATTTAATTCATAATGTATTTCCTCAAATAGAAAAGCTATTGCATTATTAATTAATTTTCCTGTAGAAACAGTTCCATCTTCTTTAGTCAGACCTCCTTCTATATAAATGTAACTTTCACAGGGTAATATACATAAATCCTGTTGTTGTATGGGTATGCGTATTTCATCACTCGGATTGAATGACTGAAGAAATGGTGAGTAGCTGTGGTATTCAAACTTGGATATACTATTATCATAGTTTGCTCCATGAGTAATATCCAATATATCAGTCATTTTTTTATTTTAGTTTAAATCCTAGGGAAAGAAGATAAGATTTATTTTCAGGAGATAACTTATGTTTTGTCAGTTTTGATGTTCGAGTAGAACTACTTGAATGAGTAGTATTGATATCTGTAAAATAATTATTATTATATATTAACATTCTTTCGATTTGGAGTTAAATGTAATCGTGCTGTTATTCTTTCTCCTCTAAAATTTATTAGATCACCGTCCTGGTCCACAAGTTTTAAAGTTATAGTACTTACTCGTTTAACATTCACTGGTAAATAGATAACATTTTTTGGAACCTCTATGATTTTATAGCCTGATCCTGCTTCTGGTGAAAATTCATGAATTTTATGCACAGGAGTGTTATTAAAATAAGAACCAATAATGATGTTACACTCGATTCGTATTACATTTACTTTGTTTATATCTATGGGTAAGTCAGATGAGTGAGTCTCCCCAGCGTTGAGAACACGTTTACTGAAGCCTAATAATTTTCCAATAGTTCTATCCTTATTGAAATAAATTGTCTCATTAGATTCAATATTACATTCCATTGTGTTATTATTTGCTTGCATTGTAACATTAACGACAGAATTTTTTGTAAATAATACTTCTGATATATATGAAGCAATTGCATCAATTTCATACGAGCCTGTAGGGATTTCGATTTTAAACTCTCCAACATGAAACAGATTATTATTCTCATCAACATTTGGTATAGAGTTATAAGTCTGAAAATCAACCAATCCACAAACATAGTCTTGATGTAAATTTAAAGGTGGAAAATATTCAGCTGATAGAATAGAGGTACAACCGCTTAGTGTAAGGGTCATCGCCATGATGATAAATAATACAATGAAACCATATGTATATAAAACTCTTTATTTATTTAATTGAAAATAACAATCATATAAAAATCTTAAACATAAATACCCACAATTAAATGAGTTATAGTTTTGATATTTTGTATAAATATAATTAATTTTTTCGCCTAAATAGTTAATAATTTCAATAGGAGGTTGAAGATTTCCAAAGCTATCAAAATATTCAATATAATCATCTTTTTTATTGTACGCTACCCAATGTGTACCGGGGCCGTTTGAGGAATCCAGATTTACAATTCCACACTCATTTTTCCAAGGTTTTCTTTTTGGTAAATTATCTCTCATGAAAACTTCCCGAAAATTTGGAATTAATTTCTTTGTGAAATTTTTCAAATCTATTTCATTTAATGCACGATTGGGTAGAGAGCTTAGAAGTTTTTTGACTGTGGATTTAAATAAAGTCCAAGCCCTTTCCTATAAGGTTTAAGGTATAGACCCTGACCTACTGCAGTGGATTCTATTTGTTGATTATGACGTTTTTTCTCCTCTAAATCTTTTTTAGCAATGCTAATATCATTGACAGTCTTTGCTACTCCTGCAGCGCCTCCTGTTAAAGCCCCAAGAGCTGAAAGTCCAGCAAACAGGGGTACAAGAAATGGAATTATACCACCAATTTTCGGTACAGAAATAACTCTGGGTGTCTTAATGTTATTACTGTTTTTTCTAACTGTTTTCTTAGTAGATGATATGGCTATTTTGATAGCTTTTTCCAGATTAATTGGCTTTCTATGTTTAATATTATTTCCAATAACTTTCATTACTTTTCTAAAAGAAAGCGGTTTAGTCTTATTATATGTTTTAATCTTTTTATTTTTAGCCATTTTATCCTTAGCCTTTTTATCTACATTCTTAGAACAACAAATTCCAAATTTTGTTTTTGTCTTCATGATATTGGTAACCAATAGCGCATTTGCTCGCTTAGCTATACTAGCGTCTTTAGATTTAACTCTCTGCCAAGCTTTTTCGGTTAAGATCTTATCGGCGATGTGTCGATCAGCTGTATTTTTAAATTTTGAATAAGATATATCGTGTTGTTTGCATGCTTGATCAAGTAAATTAACCCCCGGATCTCCTTGAGCTAAACGTTTTTCAAGTTTTGTTCCTGGTCCTCAATATTGATAGCCTGGTAAATGTAGTTCAATAGGAAGTTTGTTTATTAAAGAATTTAATAAACCTTCTCCTTTCACAATGTTTTGTCGAGTGATAGACTTTTTCGAATAATCGATCATTTTATATAATAATCTTTACGTTAAAATGGTTTAAAGCAAAATGATACTTTTGAATATAAACTTTGAATTTATAGGAAATCATTTAGTTTTTATGACAATGCGATTCGTTAAACAACTGTATCAGCTACCAGTAAAAAATATGGAGTTGACTAAAAATATTGAAAGAAAAAAACATGGCAAACTATTCCCTAATAGTATACGAGGTTTAATTACGGGTCCCTCAAACTGTGGAAAAACTAACGTTATGATGAGTATGTTGCAACATCCCAATGGATTAAAATTTGAAAATATTTATATATATTCTAAATCTCTACATCAACCAAAGTATGAGTTTTTACGAAAAGCTATAAAACCTATAAAAAATATGGGTTTCTTCACTTTTGCCAATAACAGTGATGTTATTCCACCCGAAAAGGCTAAACCGAATTCTATATTTATTTTTGACGACATTGCCTGTGAAAAACAAGACACAGTTCGAGTATACTTTAGTATGGGGCGGCATCATCATATTGATAGTTTTTACTTATGTCAAACTTATACAAGAATACCCAAACACTTAATTCGAGATAACGCAAATTTCCTCATTATCTTCAAACAGGATGATATGAACCTTAAACATATATATAATGATCATATTAATTCAGATATGACATTTAATACATTCCAAAAGGTCTGTGCAGAATGTTGGAATACAAATTATGGATTTATGGTAATTGATAAGGATAGTCCTTTGAATGAAGGTCGTTATAGAAAAGGCTTTGACTGTTTTCTTCAGTTATAAGGCAGATGACATTTTCAATTTCACATCATATGTATAGTAATGTTCTATGAGAACAGTACAGAGCAGTTCAGTGAGCAGATAATAGCAGTAAAAAGCAGTTCAGATCAGTTTGAGACTCAGTATTCATCAGTTAAGATCAGTTATCTTAATATCAAATTCAGTTTAAGACCTTTTGAACGCTTCTTTCATCAACTACGAAATTTATTAACAGCCTGCCTCTATAAGAAAAAATAAATTTTACATGATGATGAATATAGATGTAAAACTAACAAAAGAACTAATTAGAACTACAGATGCTCTACGAAAGAAATATAAAGCTCTTAAGACAGGTAGAGAAGCTTACGAAACTCAAATTGAAGAAACTTTTAAACCACTTACAAGACCTCTAAACGAGCTGGTTAAAACATAAAATAGTACACAAGATAAAAATAATCTTAGTGGAATCCCTTCAAAGAAAATAAAAGTCAATTCGGAACAACTTCACTATCCTGATGAATTCACCACCCCCAAGTCTTCTATTGATGACTCACCAAATTTTACTGATGATAATGATAATAATAGAAATACACCAAAAGGAACAAAGAAACGCTCAAACTATCAAATTTATCATCATCGCAACTTTGCGGAGCAATTATCAAAAGAAGAATTTCATGACACACCTAAAAAATATGTGGATTTATTTATAAATAATTCCAACACTCTTGATAAAACATATGGTATACATTCAAAAGATGGAAAGTGGTATATAGGCAATGCTGAGTTTAATATTCTCGGAAACGACATTGAAATTAGAGATAAAACCTTTGAGGGTACAAATGGATTATATGAGCTTATATTTAAGAAAAACCCTGATAAAAATATTTACACAGATGAAGATTTAAAAAACTATAAGATGATACTATCTCTCACCAATGCACATAGAATTGATCATAATTCTCAAAAACAAGTACATGGTAATCGAGGATATAAGTATAAGAACATTATAAGTAAATTATTTGGAGTAACAAAAAATACTTCTAATAATTCATTATCTTCACCCATACAAACACCAACCGGAAGTGGTTTATTACAGCTATCAAAATTGAAAAAAGACTATATATTTTGGGATAATCCCAATGAACTTGTGGATCGAATAAGACTTCTAATTGCTTCACAACAAGCTGGAAATAATAATCACTCTAACGAAATTATTTCAATCATTGAAGAACTTAAAGAAGCTAATATTATCGAATAAAAAAAAAGAAAAGATGAGTGTTGATAAATTTGGTCGTTTCACAAATAGAGCCCCACTCAGAGGACCAAGAGGAAAACAGGGTGAACAGGGTCCAATAGGTGTACAGGGAGAGCGAGGCTTACCAGGACCAGCTGGTGAGGGTTTTTTAAAAACAGAAAGCGGTGATTACGATATAAGCTTTAAACGATTAACCAATATTCACATTCCCGAAGAAGAGGGGGACGCCACCACCAAAAAATATGTTGATGAATTATACGAACGAATTAGAAAATACATTGATAATGAAGTTGTTGAAAAATTTGATAAGCTATTAACGGAGAAGACTGATCATCAATATTTAAATAATCAACCATTATCAAAGCTTTAGTCTTTAACTTAACTCTGCAGTGTGACAACACATTCTTTCATTCATTATGTCTAACATAGATTATACATTAATTCTTGATGAAATTTTACAATTTTTGAAAACTAATCAACACCAATTATTAGAAGAACATTATCAGGAGATTTTAAATAGTATAATCTTCTTTAAAGGATTCATGAATGTATCCACTACAATTTCATAGCATGGATGTCATTTTAATAACTGCTCGTGGTCTTCAAACCTATGTCAAGATGGACCAGATACATGCGCATGTTATATGCTTGAAAATAGAATGCTGAGAATTAAAAAATTAATGGCTCTATACAAAAGATTAAAATAGTGAAAGCAAACCATGTAATTATTATATCAAATAAATATATGTATACATAAAAAGAATAAACATATTGTTTTTTATCATTCAATAAAAAAGATGAGTCAAAGAAACGTTGTAGAAGAACTACATAAACCTGCTCGAAGGAATTTTCCGAAAAGACGAGTTATTATTAAGGGCTTAGATGATTAATGGCAAGCTGATCTTGTTGAGATGATTGTATATTCACCGGAAAATGATAATTATCGATATCTTCTCACAGTTATTGATACATTTTCAAAATTTGTTTGGACGGTTCCTATTAAAAATAAAACAGGAGTGAATGTCACTCTGGCTATGGAGGATATACTTAATAAAGGTCGTCACCCAAAAAATTTACAAACAGATGATGGCAAAGAATTTTTTAATGTATCTTTTCAAAAACGTATAAAACAATTTAAAATGAAACACTATTCTACATTTAGTGTTCTTAAAACTTCGATTGTTGAACGATTTAATCGCACTTTGAAAGCATATACATATGTGGAAAGAATTCAGTTTGAATGGATCATATCGTTGGATTGATATTATAGAACAGCTGACAAGTACCTACAATAATTCTAAACATCGTACAATAAAGATGAAACCATCTCAAGTTAATACTACAAACGAAAAAGTATTACTATCCAAAATTTATAATCATGTTAAAATTAATATTACTCCAAAATTTAAAATTGGGGATTCAGTCAGAATTAGTAAATATAAACATATATTTGATAAAGGATACACATCAAATTGGACTACTGAAATATTTAAGATAATCAAAGTACAACATACAAATCCGATAACATATCTATTGGAAGACTATCAAGGGCATCCTATTAAAGGAGGATTTTACGAACTCGAACTACAAAAAACTAAGTTCCCCGATACATATCTAATCGAGAAAGTGCTTCAAAGAAAAAAAGATAAAATATTTGTGAAATGGCTTGGTTTCTCATCAGATCACAACTCTTGGATACCTATTCCCGAAGACAATAAATAAAAAATATGTTTTATAATTTTTTTTTTTGAAAATAAAACTTTATTGATAAGTAAATTTATATATGTTTTCTTTTTCTTAAGAGATATTCATTTGGTATGTTTGCTTCATTGTTTTGAAATTCAGTAATTCAACATCAGATTTATATTCAAGATCCTCCTTCATAAAGATCTCAACTTCTCCATTACTTAGCACTCTCTCTGTTTCATATTCATGATATTCATAACATTTAATACTGAGTGTACGTAGATTATAATTACTATCATACGAACATCGAATTGTTAACGTCTTATCATCATCAAACTCAAGCTTAAAATGTCTATAAAAAACTTCTTTACTTTGAATAATTCCAGATATTTCAGTTTCTTTTTTAATTAAGTCTTGCCTAAAGCTCTCGATTGCCTCCTCTACGGTTACTGTTTTCTCATCGAAAATTTTGTTTATAGATTTTGTTGTTGTTGTTGTGGTTGTTGTCTCACCCTCTGATACATGATTATCATTTTGGAACGATGTTGTATCTGAATTTGTACTATTATGTAAATTCTTAGTGTTTGTAAAAGTTAACAAACGAAACGATAATCCTATTTGCACTGTATCATTATTGGGTAAATTCAATGAAAACGATAGATTATCAGTTGTATTTGATTGCTGTAAATTTATATCATTTTATTTGGGGGTGGCCGTGGCGCGATAGTTGTGTGCTCGCCTATCAACCTCGTGGTTGCAGGTTCGATTCCTGCCGTTGTCTATGTCTTCTTATATTCCATTAAAAACCAATTCTCAAAATTGTCATAAAAAATAAGTTGCTGCTTTGCTCATTACATGCTGTTTAGGCATAACACTAACAACATGTGATTGAGTAAACTAGCATACCCATAAAACATGACAACGTAATAAATAAAATAATGCGAATTATAAGGTACATAAATAAATAAGACACGGTAATTCTCTCCGCATTAGTTCAGCCGCCATCCCTGGAGATAAATCTGAGACAACAACCAGCTCTAGTCTCAGAACATCGCGCAACACATCTTTCCTATCCTTCTTTCCCTTCTTCCAACAGATGCCGCGCTGTGTTAAGAAAAAACATATAAAGGGTATTCATAACCCCTTGAGTGCGTGCAAAGTTATAAAAAAAAAAAAAAAAAAAAAAAAAAAAAAAAATATCCACAGGTAGAGGTGATGTAATAATTAGTGATGGAAAAATTGAAAACAAACATAAAATTAATGAGAAAAACATCATTTTAAAAGAAGGTTGTCAACCAACGGTTTATCGCAAACTAATAAACATAACACCTCAACATTATATTTTATATAATTTTATTCTATACATCTATATATATATATATATATATACGTCCTTTATTCTTATCTCATTTACATTTATCAAGATACATTCAATTGAAATAAGTATTGAGCATGTTCATTTTTCTCTTTATTCTTTTTAATTTTTTGAGGTGTATTAAGCAATTCTGCGTCACCAAACGGACAAAGTGATGGATATTCACCCTCTTTCCTCTTTAAAGCATTTGAATGAGGTGTAATCATTCCGCTCAGTGTAAGCTGTCCTCCTATAATTAAAATTTTAGAATTATATATTTTTTTCAACAAAATAATACCCCACCTAAAAGTCTAAATCGTACATGCTGCATAGGTTCAAACTGTAACCTAAAACTGTGGATATGAGATAAGCTCTCACCATTTCTAATATGAAACAGCTTACATTCTACTCCCTGTTCTGGTTGTACTAGTAATTTCATTCCTTCAGTATAGAATAATACATCTGTAAATCTCATCTCCAACCAACCAGATTCACAGATACAGAATGTATCTCCTTCTCGTAATCTTTCAATCCAGAACATTTGCGGTTGTTGTCTCACCCTCTGCGAAGGTAGAAATCTAAATGAGTCTTTGCTTGCTATTTACCGCCGCCGCCGCCGCCGCCGCCCGCATCGCACCCGCCCCGCATCACACCCGCTCGCATCACGACCTAATCAGTTCATTGCCCTACATTTACTCGTATATAATATTCAATGACACACTACCTCATAACCACATACGTAATTTATTCAACTTTTTTTTTTAGGTCATTGCCCTACATTTACTCGTATATAATATTCAATGACACACTACCTCATAACCACATACATAATTTATTCAACTTTTTTTTTATATTATCCTAAACATTTTTTTCCTTTTCTTAATTTACTTCCCAAACAACTTTTTTTTATATTATTCCAAACGTTAGCGCCATACCTTATCATACATTTTTTTCCTTTTCTTAATTTACTTCCCAACACCTTCAACCACACAACCTCGGCCCGCGCCGTCGCCGCGCATCACACCCCACACATCGATACCTAATCACTTCATGTGACCGTTACTGCTGCTGGTGTAGCCCCAAAAATAATTTATGCGTCATCCAAGATATGATTTCTACAATTTAAAACGAAAAAAAAAAGCTTGAATAATTCTTAAGCCCCTAGTATATGATCAAACTACAACCGCTTTTGAATAATTATTATTATTATTATCATTTTATACAAGCGCCGCCGGCCGCACGCGTCACATGCCGACAAACAAACTTCAAACAATTACTCGCCGCCAACATAACACTAAATCATTATCGTCTCACCACAACTCATTGCCGTTACCGCAAAATTAACTACTTATCACCTATCTCACTCAAACATAGTGCTATCTCTTTCTGGCTCGGAATTCCCAGTCCAAATCGTCCCCTTACCTACTGCCGTCAGCCAATTAAACAATTTAAGCCAAGTTTATAATTTAAGGATTGTAGCGTACAATATATCAGGTTTAAAAAATAAGTTACTATTTAATGATTTTTTTGAATTTTTGCTAAGCCAAGATATTTTCTTTCCTATTTGAAACATTTGTAGAAGATACAAATTTACACTATTTCATTAACAAATTTCCCAATTTAATTTTACACTGGATTCCTGCAATTCGATTACATACAAGAGGAGTCCTAGTGGAGGCTCTTTATATGGTATAAATAAGAAAATTTGTAATATTAATTTTTGCAAATTCACGAACTACAATGGAAGAACCTTAGTAGAATTCTTCATGAACAATGAGAAACTATTTATCATCACCATCTACACAAACTGCAACCATTGGACAGTAGATTTTGAAGATTTGTATAACTTTCTCTTGAACTACAACCTCAACACTCTCAATGCTCAAAGGTGATTGCAACACAAGATTAGTCGATGTACAGGTCCTAAACGACGAACGAGAACTACTTAATACGAACCTTACTACTGAAACAAATACTCAAGATATAGAAACGGATGCGAAGAGCAAGAAATTTCTTAATATGCGCGTAGAATTTGGTTTAATTCTTTTGAAAGGGCGGAGAAAGAGTGATATTGAAGGGAATTACACGTATATAAGAGGCCACAGCTGTTCGGCTATCGATTTCTGTCTAATTAAAGGAGCGTGGTTAATATATGCAACGGACCTCAAAGTTCATTTACTACAATACTCCGATCACATGCCACTCGTAACCTTTATTAATTCCGTCAATAATCCACGATCTGTGAGCACCCAATCTTTGCCCGCCAAATCAAAATGGAACGACGCGAAAAGCTCTGTATATAAACAAAACCTCAGCGACGAAACATCCCGGTTATCGGAACAAGATCTGGTCCCTGAACATTTTGCTAAGGCATGTGTTTCGGCAATCAATAGTTCAGCCCAATCTTTCCAAGCACTTCAACGAGACATAATAAAGAAGCTTGGTTTGACCAAGATTATGCATCTGCTAGGAAAACGTCATTTAAATATCTGAAGCTGACGAGAAGAATGAACACGAATTTATCCAAACTAGTGTACCAATAAAGTAATAGAGCGTACAAGGAACTCTGCAAACACAAACGAAGGTGTTCATCCAAGCTGCTATAAATGAACTTTCGCAAGCTAAGGACTCAAAAACTTTCTGGAAGATGCTGATGACCATCAACGGGTCGAAAAATATAATTGGTTGTAATGTCGACACAAGCATCCTTGCGATACATTTCCGATCCTTACTGAATGCTGATTCCTATATTACCTCTCAACATTTTGCACTTCCATCCTTACAAGTAGAATTTTTGGATAGAGATATATCAAAGGAAGAAGTAGAACAAGCTATAACCCAGAGCAAACACAACAAAGCACCAGAAGAAGACAGGATATCATTCAAATTTTATAAGAACGCGACTCCAGGCTTCATCCTGACAGATGGTTTCAATAATATTTTCATGAAAGGTGAGTTGCCGGAAAGCTTCCAAAAGAATGTTATACTTATAATATACAAAAACGGAGATCCGAATGATCCGGGAAACTATAGAGGGATTTCATTCCTCAATACGCTCCTAAAACTTCAAACAAGCATACTTCTGGATCGACTTCCGATCTGGGTTGAAACAAACGGATTGTTACATGAATTTCAGGCGGGTTTCAGGGCAGGCTATTCAACGATACACAATATCTTTGTACTAACGAATATTAGGAGATGTTATCTTAAAAGAGGCCGAAAACTGTAAGTATTTTTAATCGATTTCAGGGCGGCCTTCGACTCCGTGGATAGAAGAGCACTTTTTCTGAAACTGAGCAATATTGGTTTATACTCAAAAATGCTCCGCTTAATCCAAAGTATATATACAAATAACCAAACGGCGGTATTGGACGGAGTGTCGGAGTGGTTCAGCACTTCCTCGGGAGTCAGACAAGGGTGTCAGTTCAGACCGCTTTCCTTCAGCTTTTTGGACGATCTTTTACAATCTTTACCTGATGGAATAATTTTTAATGAAGTCCAGATAAAAGGTTTGATGTTTGCAGACGATATTGTTCTGTTAGCGAACACTCATGCTTCAGCTCATGATTAATCAGCTCGGTGAGTACTGCAACATATGGAATCTCCATATTAATCCAACAAATTCGAAGGTAATGGTGTTCCGCAGCAACACATTTCGATTCACAAGGAAAGAAAGATGGTTCTTAGGATCTAGATGTTGTCAAACAGTATCGATATCTTGGCATGACGCTCACCCCAAAACTTTTTAATACTCTACACCTACAAGGTGAACTGAAAGAATAAAAAAAAAGCTCTGAGTTGCGCTTGGAATAAGGTTTTAAGTAGGAAAGATGTTACGAGCAAATCTAAATTCAAACTCTTCGATTCAACGGCAAGAGCCATAATGTGTTACGAAAGTCAATGTTGGGGATACGAAGAACACGACGAAGTCGAAAAGCTACAAAGACAGTTTATAAAGCACCTCTTCAGGCTCCCTACTAATACCCCCACCTATATGCTGTATGGTGAAACGGGTCTTCCACTGCTGTGTCTTTTTACGTTGAAAATGCACTTCAAGTATGTCATGTTCAACTCCCAGATCAACGCCTGCCAAAGATAGTGCTTTTGCATCTTCTGAGAAGGAAAACGGGTGCTTTCCTTCTCAGAACTGGGTGGAACTGAGCCACTGTTTATTAGAATGGGATTATTTTCACGACGTCTATAGCCAGCATGAAATCAGCATCATATTTAAAACAAGAGGTGAACTGTTCCCTTTGAACTTCAGACCTCATAGGGAAGATCTACCTACACTTTGCACCCTCTGCAACTTAGGAAGATGTCTTTCATCTAATAGGGAAATGCCCAATTCTGCAGGAGACTAGAAGGTATTATTATAACCAATCCTTCCTGACGAGGGAAGCAGTCGTTGCGATATTGAACGGAGCAAACTTGAAAATTCTCAGTAAATATGTCATTGAAGCGCTTGCTTATATAAACCAATTTATAGAAGATTAAATCTTATGGCACAAACCATGCCAATCATCGCCAGAAAGTTATGTAAAATATAAAAAGAAAAGAAACAAAATAATTATAGAAATATATATATATGTATATTAATTTATGCTTCAAATCATCGATAATTGAAATCAACGTCCCAAGGTCAAAAAGCCATCAAATCTTTTTTATGTTGCGAATCATCAAAATTGCCTCCAACACTAACAACAAATGTATATTGAATTTGTCTGCTACTAATCAACAGCTTATTTGTTTAGTACAACTACAAGAAAGTACTTGAATTAAAATTAAAATTAGTATCTATACACATATACATATTGTATGTATGTGTTTGGTGCGGCAGGTTGTTTTTATAAAAGATTGTGGTTGTTTTTATAAAAGATTGGCAATTAAAGGATAGACAAAAATAAAAATATAACAAAAATATTTTGTTTTGCTTGTTGAGTGATTGTGATGATGTTTGTAGGTAGGTACATACATAGGTATGTAGGTACCTACAATCTTATTTTCAAAACATCGTTTCCTGATTCCTCCTAATATATATACATATTTTACGTTGTCTATTTTTAGATTCCAAAATAATTTTGCTAAATATCGACCTTTTTAAATTTGTAAGGCTCCTAAAATGTTTTTCTTATGTAAAACATAAATTTTCGACATCATGCAAAAGCAACGAAAAAATATCTACACAGACAAAAAAATAAAAACAAGCTTATGATGTAAAAAATTATTGTATATGGATGTATGGATGATAATTATTTATATATTTTTCGTTGCTTTGGCATGAATATGGCAAGTGGCAATTGAGCATTGCTGTTGTCAATGGAGATGATTTTTCTTGAATACATGATGAACTGGTTTTCGTTTTTTTGTGTGTGTAGATGTTTTTTGTTGCTTTTGAATACATACCTATGTATGTGTTACTTTATTCCGTATGTACATACTCATATTAGCCACAGAAACAAAACAAATCTGTCCGTATTTTCAAAGTTACTTTGTTTATATAATCAATAACATATAAAATACACAATTTTGCGGGTTGTGTTTTTTCAACGGACAATCAGCCCTATCACAAATTCCATCGTAATCGAAAATATGCTACGTTTCCCGATAAATCTATCACAAATTCCATCGTAGTGGATTCGGAGTGAAAATTTCGCTTCCCATTTTCGAAGTTTGTAGACATTGGTATCACTGAATTCGAATGGAATGAAATGAAACAGACTTTTTCTACGACAAACTATTTGTGTCGGATACTGAAAGTAATGCGTCGTTAACAGTTATTTAAAAGAAAAATGTAAGTATTTTTACAAATTCTATGGTTTTATGAATAATATTTGATTTTAAATTTCAATATGAGTCTCTAATGAGCGAGATAGGCGACCTGGCCTCCCAAGGCTGTAAGAAACTGAAACTGGCAAAAGAAGAAGTTGAAAATTTCTGGGGAAATTGTAAAAGGCAACCTTGGACTACAAGATTGTTTTAAATGTTTACATGTTTACATCATGTGTGTAAGCTTAATTAAAATTGAAAATACCACGGTATTGCTATTTATCCATTATGCCATTTTGGCATACACCGCTGATTTCGAAAATAAGAATATTCCATTCGGATTTTGTCAAAGCTGTTTGTCGTAGATCGGGGCGTAACTGTCCGTGCGGGGAATTATTACGATGGAATTTGTGATAGGGCTGAATATCTTCAGTGTTATAATTCAGTATTCTGAGTCGGGTTGAGCTCTTACCTATCTGATTGTATTAAATTTGTAACATATTTGCCAACATAAGCTGAAAAATATTGAAGTGATTGATCTTAAAACGTAACGCACATTAAACAATATACATACATAGCTACAAGTGACAGTGACGAACCCAAGTTAGATTAACACAACAGGGAATTTGGTTTGCAGAAATACCTGCCACCAACTTAAAAAGAGAGGTGGAATAAGAGAATTTTTTTAAAACTTGAATCCTGTATATTTTTATATTTATTTTTCGTAAAAAATCAATAATCATGGTTAAGTGTTGTTATGCTAGTTGTGGTCTAGTGAGAAAACGTCTGGCCAATCATTCTTTCAATTTCCAACGGATTCAAGGAGGCAAATATGGATTAAGCATGCGGGTGTTTCTCACACTGGCGAACAATTAACGTCATTGCACATACATATGTGAGAACCACTTTAATGAAAAAGTTATTTTCATTATGTGCCAAAATACCAAAAAGTTTTCCTGCTGTACGATTATCCACATCTTTTTAAAAGTATGAGAAATATACTTCTAGACCATAAAATTCGTATTGGTGATGATATTGTAGACTGGACAGTCTTGGAAAGTCTATCAAGAAGACTCAAAAGCGAAAGCCTTTAGAGCATTATTCAAACTGACAAAGAGTCACCGAAGGCCGAATGGGCCTGCATAATAGCGTATACAGTGGAATAAGGTTTGCCATAGAAGGAAACTGCTTTGAAACCAAGGAGGAACGCAAAGCCGCTTTAAGTAGGTACAAATTTATAAAACAGATGAATAATTTATTTGATAATTAGAATACGACTAAGCGGTACTCAAGAAATCTACAAAGACAAGTCTTACCGGATACAACGTAAACCTTGAAGTCCATAAAAGAAGCAATAAATTGGATAACAACATGGACTTCAACCAGTGTTCGCAAGAGGCCTACTTGTTTTATAGGATTACAGCAAACGCTGTTGGGAATTGTGCAGATGTGCGAATATCTCAAAAGCGAAGAGCAGGGCTATTTTCTACTGTCACATTTGAACACTGATGTTGCAGAGAACTTATTCTCCATGGTGCGGTGCAATAGAGGATCTTATGAAAGAAATCCCTCCGCATGAAGGTTTATTCGCAACGTAAAGCAAATCACGTTCCATCATTTTACTGTTGCAGGACATTTTGGATATAAGGATGCTAAAGCAGATCCATTATTACAGATACATGACTACAAAGAAAGCATTTAGACTGAGTCAGCAGTTGAAGACTTTGAAATTCCACTGCCGATCGAAGATAATATCTTGGAGAAAGGATTACCTTATGAAATTGAAGAAAAAATCGACAACGATGAGGAAATTGATGTATACGTTATGGAGGAAGATCCATTTGAATATGAAAGGAACGACATCTACGTTATGGAAGAAGATCCGAATGAAGGTGAAAGGATCGACGTATATATTATGGAAGAAAATCATAATGAAGATGAAAAGATCGACGTATACGTTATGGAGGAAGATCCGGATGACAACGAAACATTTGCCAATTAAATGCAAGAAGCAGCTGCAACATATTTTACCGGATTTGCAGCAGGAAAATGGAAGACAAAACCCAATTGCGGGGTATGCTCTAAATTTTTAGTCGCTGAAGACGAAGAAGACAAAGTTAAGCAACAAACTTTTTTAATAAAATTCAGAGCATACGACTCAATAACCACAAGATCGGAATTTGGAAAACTAACAGATCCTTCGCGATCCAGTTCGAAAGAACTGTAAATATTTTCCAAACAATTTTCGAAACGCAGAGGAAAAGAACAACATCAGGAAAGGATTGTGGAAACATGGGCTTCGGAAATAATGCACGGGAACACGAAGAAATTATCACTAGATTTATATTAAGAGGTTTTATAATATTTACGATGAAGATATTAAAAGAAAGAAACGAAGTCTGAACTAATTATTATTATCATTATTATTATTATTATTATTATCATTATTATTATTAGTATTATTATTATTATTATTATTATTATCATTATTATTATTATTATAATTATTATTATTATTATTATTATTATTATTATTATTATTATTATTATTATTATTATTATTATTATTATTATTATTATTATTATTATTATTATTATTATTATTATTATTATTATTATTATTATTATTATTACTATTATTATTATTATTATTATTATTATTATTTTTGTTATTATATTTTTATTATTTTGTATTGTGTACATATATATATACACTTTTTTTAATTTTTGTAATCAAATATTGGCTTAAATGCATGCGCAATAATTAAGTATTTTGAAGTAGTAGTAGAAAGAGGACTAGGCCTCCGTGGGAAACCTAAAAAACCTAAAGTACCACAACTTAAAAGAAAAAAACATAAAAAAATGCACCAAAAATTATATTTTTGAATAAAAAAACAAGATAAGTTAACATTTTTAAGAAACAAATTCTAGATGACGACCGTATGCAATATGCAATTGCAAAATTTTCTTTCCGCTGTTTCCATTTTTAAAATGGCTTTATATTAAGCAAATTTTCGAAATTTGAATAAAATATGCATGATCATTTCTTTTGCACATTGTACCATAGGAATACGAAGGTACATAAGTGTTTGTTTGATTGGGGCTTGCGAAATAAAGACATTATTGTATGTGAGTACGTATGAAGTTAGATTGCTATATACCAAATAATTATGAAATAGTTTTCCTATTATGTAAGTATCTACGTAAAAGCATCGATTTGCAATTTTTGTCAATTGTTTATCTCCTGAAAAAATATTATATAATTCATCTAAAAAAATGATGGTTGCTAAAAATGTAAAATTTACTTTATTTATGCTACAATACTCACGCTTAATAACATCTGCACTACTTCATTTTAAAACTTCAGATTCACAATCATCCAACTATCTCTCACAAAAACTCCCACTCCACCAACTAAATATGTATGGTATTCGCATAAAATGTATAATTAGATATATAAAATATTTGGGGGTTTTCAACACCCCACTTAATTTAAAACGTTTTTTTTTGGTTAAATTAAATAACAATCGATATATAGAGGTACCTATATATTTAATTTTTATTTATAACTTATTCGTTTTTAACATAAGTATACCTAGGTAATAAGAAATAAAGCATAGGCATACCTACCTACCTATACCTAGTGCCGAAAATTCATGTTTTGCATAAGGAAACCAAGTAAAACCAACTTACATATGTATCTAATCGCAGATACCCGTACGATGCTACGGACCCACGGGAATCTAATGAAATCATCCATCCACCTACAAAATTTCATTCAAAACCCTTCAGTCGTTGAATGTAGGCACAAACGACGAACATGCTCGCCTAGCATGCTCGCGCTCGATGTGCTCTTCTTGTATGTGGGCTGGTTCGCGAGCCGCTTGCTTTTGGCAAAAAATTTAGATTTTGTCGTGTTCGCTGCCTTGGATCTTCGTCGTGTATGGTCATATTCGCGAACAAAGTGAAGATTTAATATTGGATTCAAAAAGTAAGAACTACAAAAATAAAGTTGGGAAAAATAAATCATGGCTAATCTTCCAGCCGCTTACCAAATTTCATTAAAATCCATTCAATGGTTGAGGCATGAATGCGGAACAAACAACCAAGTATATATTTTGTTCATATATAAGCCTCGCCCATATAGGCATAGGAACTGTTCGTTTCCATTTTTCGGAATAAAAATGACCTATGTGATAATCGAGTATGTGTGTATCCATGTGCCAAGTTTTATCCAGATCCGTTCAGCCGTTTTGGCGCTATTGAGCAAAAAACATCCATCCATCCCACCCATCCATCCATCCATCCAAACTTTTACATTTATAATATCAGTAGGATTATCCGAAATTTTCCAAGCTTCACAACGAATTTTCCACATTTACATGTCCAAAATCATCAAATCATGCTTTAAATTTATCTATATATCATCGAGAAAAAAATGTTTGCGTTTTTCTAGAATTTTTCGAGTTTTCCACTAAGAATTTACTATTTTTTCATTCGAAAAGCCATTCCGGAACATTTGTATACATAATTAAATACAAAAAATCAATTTTCGATTTTTTAAAATTTCCCGGCTTTTCTGGAGGGCTTACCCAAAATTTTCTTTCGGAAAAACCTTCTCCTGGATTTTACGAACAACTAAAAAAGAGCTCGAGCCAAATCGGCCAAATCGGCCAATTCGTTCTCAATTGATGAATTACAATACATTTTTTCCCACCATTTTTAATAGATAAATAAAAATTTAATAGATAAATGCCCGTGCGATGTTATACGGACTTTCTATCCCACGGAATCTAATGACATCTATACATCTACAATTAAAAACGTTCAGTCGTTGAGGCGTGAAAGCGGAACAAACACCCAAGTATATGTATATAGTTTTTCATATTTAAGCCTCTCCCATAGGAACCGTTCATTTTTTTTCGGGATAAAAATGACGTATGCGGGATTCCAGTACCCCATCCATCTACCAATCAAATTCCATGCAAATCAGTGTGCTTCTATGAGCCTTGTGAATAAAAGCTATGTTGGCTATTTGTAGAATGAGCTCTATGAAAAATTAAAGCACACCTATCCCACGGGGACCATACATTTTTCCGGGATAAAAAGTAGCAATAATCTATCTCTGTACCAAATGTCATCCAGATCCGTTCAGCCGTTCTGGAGTTATTGAGCAACACAGATCCATCCATTCATCCATCCAACTTTCACATTTATAATACCAGTAAGATTTAAAATAATGTAATTTAAAATATGTATGTACAGTCAAATTTCGATAACTCGAACCATCACTTGCCAACAAAATAATACGAGTTATTAAGAATTCGAGTTATCAAGCAAAACAGAAAATTAATATAAATTACGTAATATTTATTAGCGAATAAAAAAAGTACAGTTGTTGTGATATTTAAAATATTCTGTTATACGTCACTGACGAAATGGATTTGATATAGTCGAAGAAAACGCAAATAATAAT
This sequence comes from Philhelius pedissequus, assembly GCA_910595825.1. Classification (NCBI taxonomy): domain Eukaryota; kingdom Metazoa; phylum Arthropoda; class Insecta; order Diptera; family Syrphidae; genus Philhelius; species Philhelius pedissequus. Next base: position 152,040,989 of record OU343161.1, read on the forward strand.
ATATTTTTGTTTTTGTTTTTGCGGACTGTGTAGAATAAAGCCAAATTGAAGATTTTTATGACCTGTAGTTCAAAATGCGTTTCGCCCAGGTACGATAGTTGGGCTCACCAGTTAGATGCTATTGTACCGTGGATTTGCTATGCCAGATCGTTTTTTCTTGACCCAAACGACGTTTTTAATATTCGCTTAACGACATATCCACGTTAGCTTTACTTTTCATAAGAACTTCACACTTTTTATCTCGTTTTTTTTTAATTTTTTTTTTAAATAACTTTGAATTCGTATTATGATACATAGGTATATTAACCTAATAATGTGTGTTCTAACACCGGAACATGACAGCTTTTACTCACACTTAACGGAATCACAATTTTCAAAGCACACGTATGTATACAAGGTCATAGTACATACAAACGCAGTGCACACAAACGCAATGCATTATGAAATCAACTTGTAAAAATCCATAGAATTAGATAATTTCCCTAAAAAATTCGACTTATCGAAAGTTACGCCAACAAAAATTACATGTAAGCTTCAGACTGACTTCGCCCTATTGCTAACCATTAGAGTTATCAAATATTCGAGTTATCGAAGTTCGGCTTATGGAAGTTGTACTGTATATATATATTAAGAGGAATCAGGAAACAATGTTTTGAAAATAAGACCTATCATTATATTGTAGGTACCTACATACCTATGTAATATCTACCTACAAACATCATCACAATCACTCAACAAACAAAACACAATATTTAGTCTATCTTTTAATTGCCAATTTTTTATAAAACAAACAACCTGCCGCACCAAACACATACTTACATACAATACGTATACCTATGTATGTAAACAAAATCTATGCAAGTCCCCAAAATCAAAACACTCAAAATTGTGTCTGAACGTAGTAACGCAACTTGAAAAAATATATTTCCATTTCTCTCCCTCAAGCTGCTAGGTATAAGCTGCTTATTTATTTCTTTCTTTTAACCTCCCTATCTACCTACCCCATAAACCTATCCAAATGCATGGGACTGATGAAAATATCGAAATCATTGAATAAATAGTAAGTACCTATATTACATATACCTAATAGGTACTGGTAGTTATCTAAGTAGGTAGATAGGTACATCTTATTTTTTAAATTATTTAAAATTTCGTAATAGAAAAACTATGGTATGGTATATATACATATGTATATACCTAAAACCTTTCCAGTTAATCGCTTCAACTTTCGATTCATAGCATACCTACATAAGTACCTAACAAGTAAATAAAAATAAACACTTGTATCATAGTGTCTACATACTTACCTACTCGTCCCTATGAATTGAAAAATTAGTGCAAAAAACAAGATACCTATAATAATAAGATATAATAATAATTATAGGTAGGTAGATAAATTAGTATAAATTGTACCTACGCAATACATATTTCCTACCTAACACACTTATTTCAATCATATTGCAACCATACCAAATTCTTTAGCGAACTAGAATATTTGTACGTAGGTACCTACTCATTAAAAAAATCACAAATATGTAGGTATACAAGCTTTCCACCTGCCTACTTACAAACGTAAAGTAAATTTGATTGGCAAAAGGATTACCTAATTCAAGCAGTTTTTTAATTGGCCCTGGTCAAGGTCTTTGAAACCATTTTTTCCTGAAATGCGCAAATCAGACCCCAAATATAAACTCTTAAAGTATTTTTTTCAATTATGGGCTTAATACTGTACACATACCTACCTACCGTATAACTATAAAGCTTTTTACTCGCATCATAAACTTCAAATATCAAATTCAACTGCGTATATTCTTCTTGAGTTCAAAGGCACACGAAAAAAATATTCCATAAAGAGTTACAAACACAACTTTTCTGCTTTTAAATTTTCGCTTAACTAATTTCACAACCTTTTTGTTTCCGAACTACTATTGGCGCGTGGCTAGGGGTTCAACTAAAAAATTCGCGGGATGATAGTACTATGGTTTTAATATAACGGGTTATCCATTTTGCGGTTTCAAAAGTAAGCGTTAATAAAACATATAAAATATTTTTTTTTCATGATATTTGTTCTTTATTATAAAGTTTGAACGTTGACATTATGTGTGAAATACTACATCATTTAAATGACCACCACGCGAATTGTTGCAAACATCGATTCTTTTGAGGTAATTTCGACCACTTTTTGACACGTATTGGGCGGTATCTCAGCCATAACTTGACGAATGTTGGTTTTCAAGTGCTCAAGAATTAAAGGTTTATCTGTATAAACACAGTCTTTCGCGTAGCCCTAGAAAAAAAAGTCAAGTGGTGTCAAATCGCATGATCTTGGTGGCCAGTTGATATCGCCACGACGAGAAATTACGCGGCCAGGAAATGTCTCTTGCAGTAAAGCCACATTCGCTCGAGTTGTGTGGCATGTGGCACAGTCTTGTTGAAACAGCATATTCTCCAAGTCGTATTCTTCAATAGCAGGCAAAAAAAGTCGGTTATCATATGACCATAACGCTCCGAATTGACGGTGACAGTCGTTCCATCGTCGTTTTCGAAGAAGTAAGGTCACACATCCGGACCCAAGAGAGCCCCAAACAGCGACTTTTTGTGGATGTAATGGCCTCTCTTCAATTACTTGAGGATTCTCGGAACCACAAATACGACAATTTTGTTTATTAACATACCTACCGAGTGAGAAAATTTCGTCGCTGAAGAAAATTTTGTTCGAAAAATCGACGTCCACCGCCTGCTGTTCACCCATTCGAGGTATATACGACGTTGTGAATGGTCAGCTGGCTTCAGTTGTTGTGTGAGCTGGTCTTTATATGGATGTAGGTGTAGATCCAAATGCAAAATACGCCACAATGTGCCGTAAGACAGTCCTAATTCCTGAGACCGACGAGGAGTCGACACATTCGGATATTCGGCAACACTTTCACTTACAGCACCGATATTTTCAGTGGTACTATGATGCACAGGCCTTACAATATCTGTAACCAATCCAGTCTCTTCAAATTTCTCCACAATTTTACCAATTGCTTGCATAGTTGGACGATTATGTAAACCATAATCTCCTCTTAAAGCACGATATGTGTCTGTGGCAGAATCACAATTTTTGTAGTAGGTTTTAGCAATTTTTATGCGTTGTGCGATAGTTAAGGGATCCATTTTCGTAAATGTCAGACTTTCAACTGAAAATAAAAATTGGTTTAAAAACTTAGTGTGACAGATGTCGAATTCCAGCCCTATACTTTTGAAATCGCGAAGTGGATAACACTTTACAAAGGAGACATCTATAAACAATAAAAACAATTATAAATAGTAGCTATCCTGAAGATGGCACGCAAGTGTAAAGATGGTTGTAACAAAAGATATTTGAATTTGTAATTGATATACTTTTACTATAAGGGAAATAATAAAGCGTTTAGCTAGTGTGTTTGAAAAAAAGGGTTTAATTAATTGTGAAATGAATAATTTGAAGTCGTTAAAAGGAAATAGGTTTTATTTGCGAACTCGAGTAAACATTATTAATTAATTAAGTTAATTATTTTAAAAATTTCCAAATCGTGAAAAATCTCGAAAGTGAATATATTTTGAGATTATTGTTGATTGTCGTTCTAGATTTTTGTTATACTAAATTATATGGATTCGATCTTTTGGTTTTCTAGATTTTTGTTAGTCGAGATTTTGACATTGGAGATTATATCTTTCAAGTGTTTGGTTTTCTAGATTTCATGGTAGACCCACTTTTTACTCCACATACACAAAGCGCACACATTTAAAAAAAATTGTTACAGTAAACCCATCAAGAAGGAGTGTTATATGTGTTTTGTTTTTATTTTTTTTAGGTGGATTAGTTTTGCTGGCACTTGGAACACTTACTCCTTATTTTGAGTACATCCCCAAATCAACGCTTTCCGCCGTTTTAATATGCGCAGTTTTTTTTATGGTATGTATTTTATTTTTGCTCTAGTAAAGTAACCCAAATTCGATAACAAAAAACAACTGAAACATACACACTCACATCATATAAGAACATTCAAAATATTCCGTCCGATACGTGTTTTTCGATCAAAAACAGCAATTAGGCGAAAAAGACTATTGGCTGAACAGTGTACTGTGACATTCACTAAAGTGAATTGCAGTTGAAAACAAACAAAAAAATAAGTTAAAAAAATTCAAAACGATGAGTAAAATCATAAAAAAGTTTTGATTGGATTTCATTGTACACAAAAAGTAGATTTTAATATTAAAAAATCAAAGAGACGTTGTAGTGATTTGTTCATAAAAGTAATTGTGGTGTTAATTTGATAGTGGAGATTTTGGACGTATTTTTTTTTATTTTAATAGATTAAAGATTTTATTTAATTAGCTAAAATCACAAATTATTTATTTATTGCTAATAAGAAGGTGTTTTTTTTTATAACTCAATTCTATATACTACTGAAATTACTCAGCCATGTAGAAGACTTAGCATTATATTTAAGTGGACTTGCCGAATTATTGATTCAAAATAGCTTTTAACGGCCTTTAGTCCACAAAATTTGCGTTTCGTCCCGGCAATCTCACATGGACTCATCAGTTGGTTAGTGAGCGCCTTACCATTTTGTTTATGAAACATGATATTACTTATAAACTGCAGCGGATGTGCTGAGTAGGCTATTTCTTATTTGTCATATGAAGACACAAATTTAATAATAATTCAAATGTAAATAACGTTCCTTAACTCCTCTTTCTTCAGGAAGAACGTCCCGCTTCTTCTCCTAACTGTTTGAAGAGAAATGTAACACTTGTTTTTATTGCCGAACAGAATTTCGTCTCGATTTTGTTTATCATTTAATTGCCTGATTTTTAATATTTTAATATACTTTGAAAGTATTACATATGCTAAGATAATTACAACTAATAAGAGGACAATAGAAATTGTATGATTTCCAATATGTTTGACAATTTTAGACATTAGATTTATATTTTTGAATTTCAGATTTTCATTATTTGATTCCAAATATTTTGTGATTACATAATTATTAATATGGGTTGTATAGTGTCTTTAACTATTAATTTTTACGAACACTTATTTTGCTTAATCTCTTTTATTTATTTATTCTATTTAGCTTAATATAGTCTCTAAATTACAAATATTTTAAATCATTAAGTTAAAGGAGGTAGATACCTTAGCGCAATTCGTGGCGATGAGAAAGATAAAACAAACCCGACTTCGATCAATGGCCAACAATGAATAAACAACCCGGAAACTAAAATCGAAGAAGCCGGAAACCACTTGAAGGTAGTAGCACTACTGAACGAGATGTTTTTATTGCGGTGCTTTCCGAATGCCTGCTCATTAAGGCTATGCTTATACTGTTGATATTGTTTACCTTTCGCTACAGCAGTGTGTACTGCAGTTTTCTAATTTGCTTATTTGTTTACTAAAGTAGTGTTATTTCCACTACATCACCCTCCCCAATCGATTGCCCCGGAAAATGTATCAACGCAAAGCATTCTTTCCTGGTCTTTCAGCTCGGGACACAAAATACTGTGTGCAGGCTTGAGTCTGTCGATTGAGACCGAAATATTCTTCTTATTTACTTCGATAATAAAATGATTTCTCATTCGACGAATAGCTTTAAAAGGGCCATGTATGGTGGAGTGAGACCGGGTCTAATTCTATCGATTTTGAGAAAAACGTGTCGCAATTATTTAAATATTCGACAAGTCCAATTAAATAAAATGCTAAGTTTTCTTCTTGGCTGAGTAATTTCAGTAGTATATAGAATTGTATTATTAAAAAACACCTTATTAACTATGTCTGGCCAAGGACAAAATCTTCCAAATTTAATGATTAAGATTTAAATCTTGCTGGATATTATTTTTTTTGTCAAAAAATTCGTGTAAGTTGAACTGAACTTAACAAAAATTGCGTATTGGTAAGGCGCTCACTAACCAACTGATGAGTCTAATTGAGATTGCCGGGACGAAACGTAAATTTTGTGGACTAAAAGCCGTTAAAAGCTATTTTAAATCAATAATTCGACAAGTCCAATTAAATATAATGCTAAGTCTTCTACTTGGCTGAGTAATCTCAGTAGTAAAAAAAAACACATTATTAATTATGCTTGGCCAAGGACAAAATCTTCCAATTTTAATGATTAAAATTTGAATCTTAACAAAAATTGTGTATTGGTAAGGCGCACACTAACCAACTGATGAGCCCAAGTGAGATTGCCGGGACGGAACGCAAATTTTGTGGACTAAAGGCAGTTAAAAGCACTTTTGAATCAATTTATTGCTTATATGTACATTTCAGAAGCTATGCTTCTATCGTCAGTAAGTTCTATTAAAATATAATTACACTTTGATTGATATTAATATTAAAATTCAATACAAACAAAAAAATTACACAAACAAATTTAATAAAACTTTATGAAAATTGAATTTATTGGTATATCGTTACTTTTCATTTAATTATTTTTATTTTTAAATATATAAAGAGATCAAAAGCATCTAGTTCATAGGGATTATTTACATTACGTATTAATTTCAAATTTAGTAATCTAATATTTCGGGTTTTATTATTATTATTAGCATGTGTTATGATTACGGTGACCAAATTTCTCTGAGCCAAATCCGGGATATAAATTTGAAAATTGAAAAATGTGTTTGGTACAAAATCAACAAAATTCTCAAAAACAATAAAAAAAAAGCAGGGCAAAATGCAACAACTTTACATTTTTTTTTAATATCCAACCATTTCTTTAGCAAGATTTTGAAAAATAAACATTAATAGCACATTACAAAAAATTTTCGGTAATTCGTACTTTTTTGCCTAACAAATTTCTTTGATGATATATCGTTTTAAAAAATAAATATTTTTTAAATTCCTGGCAGCTAAAATTATAGATTAATCATTAACATGACTCTGAGAGTTTCAACATTCAATTCTGTGTTTTGTTTGTCCAAATATTATTCAGTATGGAAAAACTCTTTCGGTTGGAGCATTTGAACCTGGCAGACAGAGGCCTAACTCGACAATAAGTAAAAGATTTTTTAAGTTTATACTTTGTTTGCAAAAATGCTAAAAAATATCTTTACATTTCCCGGCCACAGTTATTTTGTTCTCTATCCAATTTGTTAAAATTTTGTGATGAACAAATTCGTCAAACAAGGTGGAAACAGAAATGTTTCGAAGAATTACCCAACTAAAAACTTCATATTCTTTAAAAGATACATCCCAATGAGTTAAGTATTCGTAACACGTTATGTAAAATTGACGAATATTTATTTTACATTACTTTTGGTCAATTAATTTTTGTTCGAATTATTTACAACAAAATTGAGCAGCACGATTAACTCCAATGAGATCATTACCGGTAATGGCTTTAAGTTTATCAAGAAATGTTGTTCTTGCCTTTCCTTGCTGACCGGCCAAAATTGGAGTTTATGTTGTGAGCACAAATTGCCAAAATGTTAACAAAGTTTTATTTAAGTACAAGCTGACCCGGTGAACTCTGTTCCGCCCTAGATTCAATAAATAAGCAGATTTTGGATTTTATTAAGTTCCCTTTTTTATTATGAAATACAAATAAAAAAATTAAGTATTTTGATAATTCTTTATTGTTCGTGTATTATATATTTCAGATAAGTACCTTGTGATACACGACATTTTTTATTTAATTATCAGGCGCTAGATCAAATCACACGCACGCGTAAATCACATTGTTCATCAATTTACTTTACTTCACATGCGTAACGCACAGTTTTGGTTGGTTTCTGTTTCGAAGCATGATTACTACGGAGCCAAACTTTTGCTTAAACAGTGCGGTGGTAAGCCAGACCAGGAGTTTAGAAATTCAATTGGATAGTTGGTGGCGTCATCTTCATTTATTACACAGTCAATAGATTTGAATGAATACATTGTTTCACTTCCAATGATCTCATTCTGAATTATGTAGTTTAGGTCATCTACATCTTTATTCTTAGCAGCTTAAATTGCTCACTCATTCAACCATTCATTATTTTGGTAGTTAGTAATGATGTTTGGGAATACTTTGTTCATACATAAGTTCGTCTTTCGATAAGACAAATGTACGGTAATTATAAGGAAATTAAATTAATTCGCTCGATTCGTCGACAGGTACTTGACCACTACTGATAGTCAGCAATTGCTCAGAGAAATCTTCAGCAGATTTTTTATTAAGCAATGCAACACTCATGTTTGTTGGCAGCTGAAGGTTTTTTCATATAGTGCCATAGATTCGATGATTTGAGGCAAGCGTTTATTTCGTCGGAAGCCGTTGATCTTGCAATTACTGGTAGTGTTTGGTGGAAATCACCAGACAGTAAAATCATTGCTCCTCCAAGACATCTCGAGTCATTGCATAGATCTTTTAAGGATCGGTTAAATGCTTTTAATGCACGTTTTTATGCCATTGTGTATTCGTCCCAGATGATGATTTTTGATGCTGATAAGACTTTAGCCATTGCTGAGTTTTTTGCAACAGTAAATGTTGGTTCTTTAATAGTTTGAAAATTTAACGACAATGTTAATGCTGATTGAGCAGTACGGGATCCTTCTAGCAATTGGCTGCTATTCCAGAAGTAGCAACTGCAACCAAAATGTTGGATGTCACACAATGGCTAAAACTACGGACATGAGTAATGTCATACCAGTTCACCAGGGGCATCCAGGAAATATAAACCACCATTTCCAACATCAATATCCTTCATTAATGTATCACAAACTTTCTTTTTTTGGGTGATCATATTTACGTTCCAATTCTCGATTAAAGGGGTCACTCATTTCACGATTTGGCGCTGGCATTCCTTATCGGACTGATAAGCTACCGCACATGAAGTAACACATGTCTTCGATCAAACGAGTAAAGCCCGATTATGTATCTCCTCATTCATCTCAATATCGTGATTTCTGGAACTGACACGAATTTAATGTAAAATATCTTCTGACATATTATCTTTGTATTTGTGCCACAGGTTAGATGGATTTAATAGATAGCATGTCGAAATAATAATAGCAAATAATGTGCGTATCCGACTTGGAGATTCAGCTATAATGGCTTCAATGATTGTCGAATCCCAATAGGTATCGTTTTCTAGTTAATCGAGTTATTCACATGCAGTAAGATATGTTGGAAATATTATACCATTATCAGTCCGTAGTGTCTCAAATGACGTTGGCCTACGCACATTTACCAGCATCAATCGCAAAACGAAGCATTCCCTGATTATGACTGATTAATGATTTCTGAAAAACTTTATAATTATCAAATTTTCAACCATACTTGACCAAAGACAACATTACATTTAGCTGTCATTTGCGTTTTGTTATTCAGATGCAAGATGCGTTTTTGTTATACTATGTTTTATAGTGACTTTTATTCTCCTTGACATTTTATGTCACGTCACACGGGCACGCTGTGGAACGGTATATATAACATCAGATTCTTTTCATTCAGTTGAACAAAAAACATCAGCTTTTCATTTCATGATTTTTAAAGCATTAAATATTCCAAGGACAAAAGAAAGAGAATACAGTGAAATTGAAAAAATCAAAAAGATAGCAAAAATAAATGGATATAAAAAACAATTAATTGATGATCTACTGATTCCTCATAAAAGAAAACAAAACCTAAGGAATTATACAACTTTATATTTAATCACAAATGCACAAGATTCAGAAAATAAATTGTCAACATTTAATTTCCACCCAGAAATTACATCTCAGTTTAAAACAATATTTAATAGACAAAACATCAGAATTAGCCAAAGCAGTGAAATAAAAATTAAAACTCGGATTAGTGGATCAAAGGACAAAACATGTTGAAACATAACAACAATCAGGGATTTACTCAATTGGATTTAACAATTGTAATAACGAATATATAGGACAGACAAGAAAACCAATTATTAAAAGCTTACAAAACATTTTGCGCATCTAAAATACAATGAATCGGAAAAACCAAGTGTATCACAACACAAATTATTAATTCGATTTTACATTCAAAGTTTTAAAAAATACCTTATTAAATTCAAACAATTAATGACTAAGCTTCAGATCCCTTACCACTGGTGGGGGGATCTTTAGCTATACTACTTTAGAACTAATATACAAGTTGAACCGTTGACTTTGCAATCTGATTCAAGAGTGATTCTTAATAAAAATCGTATTCTTATGTATTATACCATCGACTTGTTGTGGGAGAAGATGACGTCATCTGTCTAGATTTTGGTTGTTGTTTATGAAACATGATATTACTTATAAACTGCAGCGGATGTGCTGAGTAGGCTATTTCTTATTTGTCATATGAAGACACAAATTTAATAATAATTCAAATGTAAATAACGTTCCTTAACTCCTCTTTCTTCAGGAAGAACGTCCCGCTTCTTCTCCTAACTGTTTGAAGAGAAATGTAACACTTGTTTTTATTGCCGAACAGAATTTCGTCTCGATTTTGTTTATCATTTAATTGCCTGATTTTTAATATTTTAATATACTTTGAAAGTATTACATATGCTAAGATAATTACAACTAATAAGAGGACAATAGAAATTGTATGATTTCCAATATGTTTGACAATTTTAGACATTAGATTTATATTTTTGAATTTCAGATTTTCATTATTTGATTCCAAATATTTTGTGATTACATAATTATTAATATGGGTTGTATAGTGTCTTTAACTATTAATTTTTACGAACACTTATTTTGCTTAATCTCTTTTATTTATTTATTCTATTTAGCTTAATATAGTCTCTAAATTACAAATATTTTAAATCATTAAGTTAAAGGAGGTAGATACCTTAGCGCAATTCGTGGCGATGAGAAAGATAAAACAAACCCGACTTCGATCAATGGCCAACAATGAATAAACAACCCGGAAACTAAAATCGAAGAAGCCGGAAACCACTTGAAGGTAGTAGCACTACTGAACGAGATGTTTTTATTGCGGTGCGTTCCGAACACTTGCTCATTAAGGCTATGCTTATACTGTTGATATTGTTTACCTTTCGCTACAGCAGTGTGTACTGGAGTTTTGTAATTTGCTTATTTGTTTACTAAAGTAGTGTTACTTCCACTACATCACTCTCCCCAATCGATTGCCCCCGAAAATGTATCAACGCAAAGAATTCTTTCCTGGTCTTTTCGCTCGGGACACAAAATACTGTGTGCAGGCTTGAGTCTGTCGATTGAGACCGAAATATTCTTCTTATTTACTTCGATAATAAAATGTTTTCTCATTCGACGAATAGCTTTAAAAGGGCCATGTATGGTGGAGTGAGACCGGGTCTAATTCTATCGATTCTGAGAAAAACGTGTCGCAATTATTTAAATATTTGGGTATGTAAACACTAGTTGCGCTTTCCCGTGTATCGGTTGGTATCAAATTTCGCATTGTGTCTCTCAATTTTTCGATAAGTATCTCTGGAGGACGGTTGTTTGTGTAATTTTTGACAAAAATTTCGCCTTGTTGTCTAAGATTTTTTCCGTAGACCGTCTCTGCTGCTGAACAGCCCAAATCTTCCTTCACTGCACAACGGATGCCTAGAAGAACTTTGGGCAGTTCTGAGCTCCAGTTGATTGTATTGCATCTCGCTTTTAATGCACCTTTTAGTTTGCGCTGAAATCGTTCAACCATACCATTTGCTTGAGGGTGATACGGTGTCGTGTGAATCTTGTGCACTCCAAGTAAGTTCGAAAGTTCGCTTTCGCGATTGAGCGCGCGGTTATGTCCTTCAATAAATACGCTTCTGGTTACGAAACCAAATAAATCCAAGTGTATGTGTTCAAAACGTCCGGTAGGCACTTCGAATCTACAATGTGGTGACTTTGTGTGGCGATGTATCTTGGCCTTTTGGCATGGTACGCATGGTGTTGTCCAAAGAATTATTTCCTTATTCATACTTGGCCAAAAGTAGCGATCAGAAATGAGCGTACGCGTTGCGCGAATGCTGAGGTGTGACAATCCGCGAAGGAGGTAAAACACACTCTGTCGAAGTGGTTTCGGAACATTTGGTCTGTTTTTCTGCGTAGATGTCTCGCAGTAGACTTTTAAATTTGGAAAATCAAACTTCTTTAATTGATATTTAGATGTTTTGTTCTCATTCCCTTTCTCTAAAAGTGTTCGCAATTCAGCATCTCCCATTTGTGACTTTGCTATTCTTTCATGATCTATTTTGTAAACTGCATTGACTTCGGAAATCTCTTCGTTTTCTTCGATGCGCGAAAGAGCATTGATGTGTGAAATGTTCTTCATGTGATTTTTAAAGATTATGAGCGCCTACATTGTATATGTATTATTCAAAATAGCTTTTAACGGCCTTTAGTCGACAAAATTTGCGTTTCATCCCGGCAATCTCACTTGGACTCAACAGTTGGTTAGTGAGCGCCTTACCAATACGCAATTTTTGTTAAGTTCAGTTCAACTTACTTGCATTTTTTGACAAAAAAGCAATGTGAACTATATCAACAAGATTAAAATTTTAATCATTAAAATTGTAAGATTTTGTCCTTGGCCAGACATAGTTAATAAGAAGGTGTTTTTTTTTATAATACAATTCTATATACTACTGAAATTCTCAGCCAAGTAGAAGACTTAGCATTATATTTAATTGGACTTGTTGAATTATTGATTCAAAATAGCTTTTAATGGCATTTAGTACACAACATTTGCGTTTCATCCCGGCAATCTCACTTGGACTCATCAGTTGGTTAGTGAGTTCAGTTCAACTTACTTGCATTTTTTGATAAAGTATATAGAATTGTATTATACAAAAAAAAAACACCTTCTTATATGTAGTATTCAGTGATGTGTGCAAGAATTCGAAAACTATAATAAGGAGGTAGAAATAAATGGATAATACACATAATAAAATGTTTTTATATTGCTAAGTTGTTATAGTTTGAGGGAAAACCAAGATGCCATTTGAATTTCTGAATAAATAAGTATATATCAAAAAAAAATCTAAAATCGTTGGAGCGGTTTCTCAAAATATTAATTTTTTTGTATAAAATTTTAAAAAACTTTTAAGATAAAAAATTTGAACCACCATTTTAAAGATATTTTTAATATATAAAGATATTTTTAATATACCTATAAAATTCAAATTTCAAAAAAATTCAGTGACTGGTTTTTGAAAAATAGATTTTTCAGAACAAATTTTTTATTTATTTTTTAAAAAACGATTGTTTTTTTTTTTTGAAAACTTAAGTATGCAGTCTTATTAATACTTTAAGGGAGCATTTGTGGAAATAAAAATATTTGAATCGGTTCATCCAACTGTGAGAAACGTGAAAATATGGGAAGTACCGTTAATAAGTACGCAAAATAAAATATTTTTATACTTATGCACTATACTAAGAACAAACGCATTTTTTTAAAGAAATTCTCGGATCCGTTATTGAGAAAGAATATTTTTTCTTAACGGTTTTTTAGCATTTGTAAGGGAGGTATAATTGTTTTTTTTAATTTTAGGAAAATAGTTGTTTTTAACTATTCAACGTAATATCAAAAAACTACCAAATACAAAGTTTCGAAAAAATCTATTGAGTCGTTTTCGATTTTTTTTCGAAAAAAATTTAATTTCCAAAAAAAATTTTTTTGGAAAAAATTTGGTTTACAAAAGTGTTTGACCTTACTAGGACCTTCTGCATAAAAAATTTCAAAACAATCAAATTATTTTTTTACGAATGCATAACGTATAATCGCAAGTAAATATAATGAAAGAAAGAACAAATAACTGTGCGTAGCGTCGGCGCATTATTGTCCTGTGCTTCTGCAATTGTTTTTGTTTTTGAGTTCGTCTGTATAATTCGAAGTTCAGTTGCTGTTTAATAGAGAATACGCCTTTTAATATTAATTGTGTTTTTTAATACATACATTTTAGGTTTTCAAAGTCTATTTTGTAAGAAAGTGAAAGGTGGAAAATAAAAAGTGTGTGTTGTGAAGTCTTATTAATTTGAATATGTAAATTTAAGAATGGGGCGCTAAACCTAGAGCTTGCACAGGGCGCTCATTTAGCTCGGACAGGGCCTGGACCTGGTATAAAGTAACCCGCCACAAAGAAAATTCAATAATTATTTTTTATAATTAATGAACAAAAGATATGCTCAAAGTATTAAGAAAACAATAGTTTAAATACAAAATATTCACTTTATTCGTTAAAGTTCACACAACTGTTTTTACACACCAAATTTTGGACTTAAAAAAATCAGACAAATTTGCTACGTGAACTAGAGAGGTCAATTACTTTTTTATCAACTGCCAGTAAACGATCCGTTGCAACACGTGGCAAATGTATATATGCGTGTGTGTAAATTACGGTAGGTTCGAACGAATCAAAAAACCAACGTTTTTCGTCCGTGGCGAAAAGTGACAGATGCTGGGGCAAAGTAACAGATCAGCATCTTGAATAATCGGGATTTAAAAACTATTGATTTTAAAAATTTGTTTGGGATTCTTGAAAAACGGGATTTTCGAAAGCGGGATTCCGATACGCTTATTACCGTTGAAAAGAAGTTATACAACGACAATCAAAGAACCGAACCGAAAACCAGTGCGCTTTGCAACTCGGTTTGATTTAACTAGACTTATTTTAACGACATTTCATTTCTAACTCGAGTAAAAAAAAAACATTCAAACCGAGTTAAATCAAATCGATTTGAACTAATTTTAAAAGTAATTTTGGTAATTTTGAATAGTTTTCAGTTTTTATTTAGGAATTGATTAGAGCAACGAATATTACAAAAAAAAAATAATATATAATTATACAGGTTTGGAAAGTTAAACTTTAAATTTTTTAAATTTTTTTCCCAAGTTTTAAGTTTTTCAAATTCGTTAATAGAACAGTATATTGGCTTTAAAGCAAGCTATAATACTTGTTTGTAGGTATAGCCGTTATTTTTAAACATTTTTTTTCAGTTTTCTTACTTTTTTATGAAATTGCCCCTTACTCCAAAAGGGGAGAAAAAGACCCCTATAGTAATATTTGCTGGTGTTGAGCTATTCTACAAAATACCGTTATTATTTCTTGGCGCCTGAGTTGTCGCACTCTTGCCTTGGGGGCAATTTTATGTTACATAAAATATCTACTATAACTATTTAGCTTCATCAAACCAAAAATCTGCTTTGATGAAATCACCTTTTTTCTATTTTTTTTAACAACTTAGCCCCTTATCCACAGCTTCCCAACCACGGATAAATGGCAGCCATTTAATTTAATGATTATTTGTATTCAGACTGTTACGAATACAATGATACCAAATCTTTTCTTAATAAAATTACGTTACCATTATTGTCGCTGGCTTTTAGACTAGAAAGAGTTCCGAATTTTTCAAACAAGTCTATTTACGTTAAAGTAGTTGTAAGCAATGTGCGTCAATATTTATTGTGTTCTTTTTAGACATTGAGGAAATATAATAATGTTTTTATTTACTTTTTCCACAATTAAAACTAATATTGGTTCTTTGATTTTTAGATCGACTTTAAAACTTTAAGAGAGCTTTGGAAAAAAAACAAAACAGATTGTTTGAATTGGATTGGAGTTTTCATTTTTTGTCTTACGTTTGGGGTTGAAGTCGGACTCCTTTTTGGCATAGTATTCAATTTTTCAGTTTTAACAATCCGCCTGACAAACCCAAAAGTTGAAACAACTTTAAAAAACGTAAGTAAAAAAACAATGGTTGCTTAACTTACATTGTTATATATAATTTTTTTTTTTTCAAGTTAAATGGATATTATTTTATTGAAGTCACACCTTGCTCCGAAATATATTACACTGGTGCGGACCATTTACGAAGCATCATAAGATCCAAATGTGATGAAAATTATAATATGTATCCTGTTCTCATTAAATGCCAAAAACTAATGACACAACGAGATTATACAATCTTACTTGCTCTTAAATATATTATAAAGGAGCTGAAAGATAAAAATATTCAGGTGTATTTACAAAATTTAGATCCAAAAACAACAAAACATTTATGTGAGACCGAGAGCAATGTTATTTTTTTTAACACGGAAATTGAACTAGAAATGTCCATTTCCAAAATATTAAACAAATAGAGTAAAAAAGGTACTTACTTTCAACAAAATAAAGTGACATATTGAGTTATTGCTGACTATGTCAATAAGCAATGTATACATTTTTTTTTGTTTTTTTTTTTTTTTTTAATAATCTACACGCGCTCAAGGGATTATGAATACCCTTTAAATGTTTCAACACAGCGCGGGCGTGAGGGTGAGATTAAGGAAGAGAAAGAATGATATTAAAGATGTGTGGCGCGATATTCGGAGACTGTAGGTGGTTGTTGTCTCAGATTTTATCTCCAGGGATGACGGCTGAACTAATGCGGAGAAATTTCCGTGTCTTATTTATCGATCTCCCTTATAATTCGCATTAATTTTTTTATTCTTTGTCATATTTTATCGGTATAACAGTTTTACTCAATCACATGTTGTTAGTTGTATGCCTGAACAGCATGTAATGAGTAAACCAGCAATTCATTGTATGACATTTATTTTTAGAATTGGTTTTTAATGGAAAAATAAGAAGACATGGACTACGGCAAGGATCGAACCTGTGACCATCAGGTTCACAGGCGAACACAAAACTATCGCGCCACGGCCACCCCCAAGAGTAAGACTTGCACAACTAGGAAAATGTCCATACATTAGAACTTAAATATTTATTTACATACTTAACTCTATTTCTTTGTAAACCTGAGCATCACCCAACCAGCTCTTTCAAAGACATCGTTCTCTTGCTAGGCATCAAATTGACCAAGGTCTTATCAAACATTTTTAGTAGTTTTTATAAATGTCAGATTTTACAAACGTCTGAACTTACGATTTATATGCCTATGATGATCTTAGAAGATTGGCAGTACTGGCTTATAGTGGACCGGAACCAATAATTGGCTAAGGGTTGATCAGATTTTTAGTTTGTTTATTATTTAAAAATATTACAGCAAGTATTTTGGAAAGTTCTGCGTGGCATCGATTCCCAAGGCTCGCAAAATTAACTAGAGACCATATTGTGCCTATTTAACTCCAAGGTGGTAACCTAACCTCAACCTCGCGCTTGTGCTGTGTCGTGTTAAAACTCAGATATAAACACCCTTAAATAGCAACCAGATACAGAATAAAAAATTAAAGCGAGCGTAAATGTGGAACGTAAAAAATGAGAAAATTTAATAATCCGCGTGCTACCAATAAACTATAGTGTTTCCTGACACTGTGTAAGGCACACATTACTGTGCCGAATAAAAGGTGTATAACATTAGGTATTACGAAAATAAAAAGTTGCGGTAGTACTTCAGGAGGGATAGAAGACAGCAAATTTTAGAATCCGGATTCATATTGGGGAAGTAGAAGTAGTGGTTCACTTTAAGCCGATAGGTAATCACCTGGCTGACATTCTTATCAAATCTACTTTCACCTATTAGCCATATAATGTGGACACACATATGCCATCATTAGATAACGTTCCATTTACAATTGATCTACAAAGCAGCCTGCATATGATTGACAAATCAAGCAAATCAAAGCACAGCATATATCTAATATTTTAGGCCTGAACACATTTCGAAGGCATATGTTTACTCTACTATTTCCTAGTTGCGGAAAATAGAGCTCGACTCTAAAAAGAACTGAAAACGAAAACTGCCCACAAGAAGAAATACGGCCTTGGACGTCTTAGCGCACCTTGAGCTGCCGCACTATGCCCGCTGTGCGCTCACTTAACACAGATTTCAACAATCGGTGATCTCAGTGCCACAACATCATTTATAAAATAAAAAATGCCAGAAAAATTCAAGAATGATTTTTAATAAAGGGACATAGTTTTACGTTATAATGATTTTATCAGAGATCAAGAGGCACCATTAAAAGAGTTTATATATATACATATAATAAAAAATATTCAGTTTTTGTATGATTACATACTTGCTTTTAAAGCACTTTTTCGTATCATTTAATGACTTTGAATGTCCAACAACAATTTAAGTGTGCTACCACCAAGTTTTTTCTCAATTATTTTTTGCTGGAATTATAGCTATTTCACGACTTGCCAAGGTCGATCATCAGATTCCTTTGCTCTAGTGGTGCTGGTCTACTTTTTTCATTTTAATTGAAAAACTTATTATGCCTTCATCGTATACTGAACCATGACCAGCCGCTTAGTAGCCAACGCACTTCGCATCACGCCACCGAGCCCACATGATCAGATCCAACCTAACGCAAGTTTTTCTGTTTATCAATTGCATTGAAACGACTAGCGCTTTTATTAGCCACACAAGTTTGTTGTTGTTTATTCGGGTTCTTTCTTATTTTCTCCTCACTCGTTTATAAGCCAGAATTTTTGCTGTTCATATAAGGAGGGAGATTTTTATGTAAAAAATGCAGGTCAAATGACGGCAACAGTGAAACATAGTCCTGAGACCCCTAGATCTTTTCGTACAAGAATAGACTATTAAACTCCCGAACTTGACTTTAATAAACCCTTCCAAACGCCTTTCCGAGCAGAGAAGAATTAACGAAAAACCAACTAAAGGACTAAAGGTCACAAATTAATTCAATTGGCTTTTAATTCAATTGGCTTGAAAAACCAAAACTACACGGGTGAATAAGCAAAAGCAATTTATACTGAAGCCTCCAAAATGGACAAGGTGTTGGTGCAGTCTTTTTCTCAGCACCCACAACACCTCACTTAGGCTACCAGATTACAGTAGTGTCTTCCAAGCAGAGGTCGTGGCAGTGACAACAGCTGCTAGATAAGTATCTATGATCGTGCTAACACCGACCGATTTCACCTTTTATATTGATAGGCAGGCTGCAAAAAAAGTGATTTCTGCCACTGTGGTAAAATGGACGCTTGTTTCTTGCTGCCGCGAAAAGCCTAAAGTTCTTGGCACACAGCACAATGTTAGACTCTGCTGGTTTCCGGTAAAAAGCGGCATACCGGGTAACATAAATGCCGGTGAGTTAGCAAGACATGGATCAACGTTAGTCAAGCAGAGCTGGTCAACATCCCACCCTGTAACATTTAACAGACTGACAGGATTCTAAAGAAAGCCAACGAAAGGTGAAGCCTACTTAACACCTGTGATACTATCAAGAAAATATAGCCATGCTTCATCAAGCAGCAGACAGGTCAAATTATGCAACTCAACAAGAGATCCCTTCGCTCTTTTAGAAACATAATCATAGGACATAATTTACTGGGATACGTATCATAAATTCAAAATGAAACTCTGTACAGACGACCTATGCAGGGGAAGTAGTGACAAAGAGCATGAGGACACCTCACACTTTGTCTGCCGTTGCCCTTAATGCCTCCACCAGAAAAGGAATCTGCTAGGCAGCTACTTCTTTAATAATTTATAGGAGCTCCCTGGTATTTCAGGAATTAACGTATTGAACTTCGTCAATGCCTCCAAATGGCTTGACTGATTCATGAATTGATTAGGAACAATCGTAGGATCGCCAAATTCAACAGCATCACTATTAAGTACAATCGAGTTCGAAATATTAGATGAATTAGCGTTAATTATAATGTTTAAAGCTTTCCATTCCTTTTTAGGGTTGCCTTGCGAACTACTCATTAAAGAGTAATAATATTTTTCACGACGTAATTAGTTTTGTAATTAAACATTTTGCACTATTTTTTTACGACTTTTTAAAACAGTATGCGATGGGTGCTGAGAACAGTGTTTACGTAACTTATTATTAGTTATAATTTTGTTCAGTATAATATGGTTTTTCCAGTGTTTCAAATTAATTTCCGATTTTTTAATCACTATGGTGTAGCTGTAGGTACTTATATAAGATTGTAAGATTTCTTGAAATAAAACAAAACCATTCGAAGAATTTTTGTTGACAAAGACTGTATCCCAACTTTCAAAACGTAGGGAATTATTCAAAATAATAAAATTTAACCTTTTTTAAATAGATGAAGATGGAGTATTTGTCCTACGTTTAAGTTTCGTATAAAGCTAAACAAAATTACAGTCATATGGTGATCTGTTATATGAAGATCAATTAATACCATATCATTGGGGGCGTTCACTCACTTATTAGATATGTTATTTCGGATACCTAACTATCCGGGTATATTTGTAGACGAATCAGATAGGTAAGCTAAAAGCAGTCAAAAATCAGAACAAAACGCATAACAAATGAAGTTTCCAGTCAGCTGTTCTATACTTTTGTTCTCGGATAGCTAGTTATTCTAAGAACAGATGTGCTCTTGCAAGCATTATAACAACAGACAGCCTTATTTTGAAATTCACTTTCATGCAAGCCTTGACTATCAATTCTGAGGCACTTAAACAAATAAATCTGATGTCGTTTTAGTACCAAAATGAAGTTAATAAGATATATAATATTTTTTGTCAAAAAAATATTTTATTTACTCTACCACTTTCTTGTAAATTCACTTTTGATTTTTCAATGATGTCAACTGTTAAAGTTTAAAGGAAAAAAAGATGCCATTTGAAATGTTAGACAAATATGAATATATCAAAAAAAAATTAAAAAATCGCTGAGCGGTTTTTTTTTTAATAATTTTGCATTTATAAAATGTTGAAAACAGTTTTAGAAAAAATTGAAATGCCATTTTGAAGTAATTTTTAATGTATGTACCTACATATACAATTTCATTTTCAAAAATATTCAAAGACTTGTTTTTGAAAAATAGATTTTTCAAAACAAAAATTTTATTTATTTTTTAAAAATCAAAAAAACAATTTTTTTTTTGAACATTTGAGTATGCATTTTTTTTACACTGTTAAGACTTAACTACATTTAAAAGACTTTTGTATAAAAGTAAAACAAAACGTTTGCCTTTTTCCAACATACTGCTGAATCCTTTCTCATATATCAAATTTTACAAAAGTAAAAGTTAGACTTTTACTTATGGGCAAAAGTGAAATACTTTTGTAAATTTGAAATATGAGATCCAGCAGTATGTTGGAAAAAGACAAAAATTTAGTTTTTCTTGTGTACAAAAGTGTGTTTAATGTAGTTAAGGCTTTAGGGAACATTTATATGAAAAAAAAAATATTTTAATCGGCTCATCCAATAGTGAGAAATTCGAAAATATAAAAAGTGGTTCTTGAGAAGAACCCTTAAAAGTCCGCAAAATAAAATATTGTTGTACATAAATGTGTAATGCACTTATATAAGAACACACATTTTTTTCTTAACTATATCTTTAACATTTGTATGGGAGGTACCGTTGTTTTTTATTTTAGGAAATAAAATGTCAAAAACTACCAAATACGAAGTTTCGAAAAAATGCAATCATCAGCGAATTACACTCAGTACTGGGTGTAATTCGCAGATGATGGGTTGAATGACAGGTTGAAATGCATCCAAATAAGGTTTAAAAAACAAAATAGTTCGTGTTTTTCTTTTTTGTTTTAAATTTTTTTTTTCTGTTTTCATGTTTTTGTAGTACAATTATTTCCACCTAAACTTAAGAAACTATTTTCCTAAAAAAAAAACCACGGTACCTCCCATACAAATGTTTAAAAAAAACCTGTTAAGAAAAAAATGCATTTCTGAAAAACGGCTCTAAGAATTTTGAAAAAATAATGTGTGTTGTTATATTAGTGCATTCCAAACGAACCACTTTTCATATTTTTGACTTTCTCACTATTGGATGAAGTGTTAATAAGACTGCATACTCCAATTTTCCAAAAAAATATGGTTTTTCGATTTTTTAAAACTAAATACACTTTTGGCACTCGGGAAAACCTAAATGCCAGTTCGTGCATCAGAACATCAACATCAGTCTTCAGAAACAATAAACTTTCCATAGCCTGCAGTAATAAAAATATCATTGCTAATACATTTGCTTCAACAGATAATTTTACGCGTAGCAACAATAATAAATATTGGAAGATTCTGATCCAGCCAGTCATCATGCAGTAATGTATCGAGGAAATCTACTATCCCAATGCAATGGCTCGAAAACACACTTACTGAAAAGGATTTTTAAACGAAAAGCGTCTCAAAGAATACATACCTTGTGTCACAAAGTAGTTGAAGGATGTGAGATTACAATTTAATATTATGATGCGAATTTATCACTATTAGTTGCACAACTCTCATCGGGACCAGTAGTTAGTCAATTGATGGAAGACGTACTAGCTGCATGGCATAAAGTGGAAGTAGACCAGTTTATAAGCGTGGAACGCTTGAAGTTATTTGTGTTGGTAGCTGGATTTCCATTAATTGACTCATCAATTAATAGTCTTTTGAGTTTATAAAAGTGCTTGCGGTAAGATACAAAAAAATGCTTAATTTTTTAATTCTTTCAATAAGAAACTTTTTAACTTCACCTTGAACGTTGGTACCTCTGTTCGCCCAATTACCGATGCCTTACTTGTTTTTGAATTCAATGCATTTCTGCCATCAAACCACTTCACCGAAACCATGGGCAAGTGAAACACATACAGTCTATGTCCTTCTTTACCACATTATGCAGCTATACTCAAAACTAAGTCATCCACTGGATGTTTGTTTGTTGCTAATAAAAATCATTTAATGGAATACGCATTTAAACTATAATAGTAATTGATAATAATATCTATCACGACGCCACGTAATCTAATTTTGTAGTTAAACTTTTTGCACATTTTTTTGTAACGACTTTTTAAGTATTCGATGGATGCCGAGAACAGTGTTTACGTAACTTAATTTTAGTTTTAATTTTGTACAGTAGATAAATAGATAGATAGATAAAATAATTTTATTTTTCTCAGAAAATAGTAATAAGAAAAAGATTTTGCTGTGCAGTGGAACTACCTCCCTATCAAAGCTGTGAGGGATATTATGAATGCTTCCCTAAGCCCAAAAATATTAATGGCTAAAGAGCCGATCTCTTTATATCGGAAAATAGAAAGAAGGCTAAGGAGCCGATGTAAATCTTTTCAAGTTCAGATTAGAAGTGACTTTATTGTTTCCAACTTAGGCGATTTATACATACTGACATGGAAAAAAGTATTGGCACACCTGTGTTTTTATAAAGGAAATTATTTTTTAGTAAAAAGTAAACATGTTTTTTTAAAAATTCTTTTATAATAATTTATTTTAATTAATTTCGTAAAGTATGTGATAACAAAAATAGGCACGAGTACGATAACTTTAGCGCCAAGATATAATAACGGTTTTTGGTAGAGGGGCTTAATACAAGCATTTTTTAGTACGGGAGGGGGGGGGGTCTATCTCCCCTCGTTTAGGCGGGAGGGGCAATTTTATAAAAATTTACTTAAAATCTTTAAAAAAATATTAAAAAAGAACGGCAACACTTACAATTATAAATTATACCTTTTTCAAAAGTCAGAACTCTATAATTTATAATTAATTTTAAGTAAAGTTGTTTCAGTCAATAGTTTTTGAAATAATTGACTTCAAACTCAAAATTTATGAAAAAAAAGTTAAAAAAATCACTTTGAGTATTATTTTTCTCATGATTATAAATACCAATAAAGAAGTAATTGATGTAGTTAACTGTTCCAATTATTTTTTAATCAAACACTGAAAACTATTCGTTTCTATGTTTTCTAGTTTTTGAGAAAATTGAAAAACAAAAAAAAAATAATTTTGTATCAGACGGGTACATGTAAAGTTTCTTTTGCATTTAAAAAAATAATTGATATTATATACATAAACGTATGTACATATGTCATGTCCATTTCAATCTCTTTTTTCTAAATATCCGGGTTGGTACTTGGCCAAAACTTTGACATTTAATATATTTGAGCATGAAAATTTATTGCATTAGCTTTACGACAACACAACCGCAGCAAATTCTCATAGTTTCTTAATATGCACATATGTTTGTGTCATACATAGATATGCATATAACTATGTACACACATATAATGCAGCCATAGTAAAAAGTATGTATATAGTTAGATCATAAAAAACAAGAGCAAGCATTCGATTTTTGTACCGTTTTTTTTTTTTATACAGGTTTGGTGCAGGTTATTGTTTACCAAAGCCATTCTTCATTTAACGTTTGAAAGAGTAGTGTTTCCTTTTTAAGAATGGCGGTTAAGCATCCACTTCTTCACCCAAAATTAAATAATTTTTCGATTTTTTGTTCGTTTGAGGATTAGGTGTCAGAAAACGAAAAAAGTATCGCGTTTTTAGAAGAAATCGGGTTAATTCCCTCCAAAACGTCTACTCCACCTCTGTGTTGTGATATTTTAATGACCGTGGAAAATTCAAAAAGTGCAAAGTTCGGTTGGTAAATAACCGCATTAACTGTATAAAAATCACAAAGGTATATATGAAATTTACGATGCAAACAGTGAGATGCCTAAGGGGGGGCATGCTGCCCCCCTGCAACCCCCCTGCTTGGGCTCACTATAGGCTTTGGGGAGGGTGAAAATTTTATTATATGCAAAGTTTCTTTAAAATTAAAGAATCTTTTGGGTTTAAAGAAAAAGTATAGTTTTACTATTTTTCAATTACATATCTTTAAAACTAGAAGACATAAAAAGAAGTAGTTTTCTGTGTTTAATAAAAAAATAATTGGAGCAGTTAACTACATCAATTATTTTTTTATCGATATCCATAATCATGAGAAAAATAATATTCAAAGTGATTTTTGTAACTTTTTTTTCATAAATTTTGACTTTGAAGTCAATTATTTAAAAAACTATTGACAAAAACAACTTTATTTAAAATTAATTATAAATTGTAGAGTTCTGACTTTTGAAAAAGGTATAATTTATAACTGTAAGTGTTGCCGTTCTTTTTTAATATTTTTTTTAAGATTTTAAGTAAATTTTTATAAAATTGCCCCTCCCGCCTAAACGAGGGGAGATAGACCCCCCCTCCCGTAGTAAAAAATGCTTGTATTAAGCTCCTCTACCAAAAACCGTTATTATATCTTGGCGCCAAAGTTATCGTACTCTCCCCCAAAAATAACAATTATATTTTTAAAATAAACAAAAATAACGATAACATAATTCAACTACAGTTTTTTGAAGGAAAAGAGTATTGGCACAAATTAAGAAATTATAAGCAAAATGAATTTAATTTGATAAAGAAAAAAAATTAATAGCGAGTTGGCATTCCCTTATTCTTAATGACTTCTTTGAGTCTATTCTGCATCGAATAAACGAGTTTTTTCGTTGTTTCCGGACCAATTTTAGACCATTCATCAGAAAGCTCTGTTTTTAAATGGGATTTGCTAGTAATAGCGTGTTTTCTAATTCTTCTATCTAAAACATCCCAAAGATGTTCAATGGGATTCATGTCTGGAGACTGTGGCGGTGTCTTGAGAGTATGAGGAGTATTATAGAGGATCCATTCCTTGACCACATGCGCAGGATGTTTGGGATCATTGTCTTGTTGAAAATAGAAGCTCTCAGCAAGATCCAATTTCTCCGCACTTTTCTTCAGATTATTCTTGAGTATATTAAGAAATACCATCTTATCCATAATGCCATCTATAAAAACTAACTCAACTACTCCCGATGCCGCCATACACCCCCATACCATGACTCCACCACCACCATGCTTGACTGTTGGAAGCAAATTTTCTTTGTTAAGAGCAGTGTTTGGTTTCCGCCACACCAATTCTCGGCCATCATTCCGAAAGATATTAAATTTGCTTTCGTCGGAAAATATAACTTTGTCCCAAAAGTCTGTTTCCTTATTCATGTAAGCTTTTGAGAATTCCAAACGATTTATTTTGTTCACTTTGCTTATAAACGGTTTTGGCCTTGGAGTCCGGGAAAGGTAACCAGCATTATGTATAATGTTTCTGACGGTTTTCGTCGAAATCGTTTTTCCAAATTGTTCGGAAATATCTGCCGCTAATTCAGAGGACGTCACTTTCGGGTTTTTTTTTTATAGAATTAACGACAGACCTTTCTTCTTTCCTTGTTAACTTCCTTGGTCTTCCACTTCTTTTGTTATTTAACAAGCTGTCTGCATCTTTAAACCGATTTACAATGCTGCGAACAGTATAACGGCTTCTGTTGATAATATCCCCGATCTCAGAAAAGGATTTTCCTTTCGAGTGTAGATCTAAAACAATTTGTCTTTCACTATTGGTAGTTTCCTTACCCTTCCTTGACATTTTTTAACACTTATTAATTAAGATTATAAAAAAAAACTTAACAAAAGCACTAAAACTTCTCAATTTTTATTATTTTCAAGAATAACAAACTTTACTTGACAACGACTTTTATTAAATAAGCGTCTACGATAATAAAAATAAATGGAAAGTGCTTAAAACGGTACATTTTTAGTGAGCAATATAGGGTGTGCCAATACTTTTTTCCGTGCAAAAATGGACTTTTTATAAATCATTAAAATGTCTGTACTGAAAATGATGAAAAGTTGCATTTTTTTTATAAAATTTATTAGAAAATTTATAAATACAAATTATTTAAAATGAATTTAAAAATAACATCTATTAATTTTCTCTTAAAAGTAATTTAGTTTTAAAATTCATAGCTGTGCCAATACTTTTTTCCATGTTGTATTTAATATTTCTTACACACTAACATTTAGACTAAACATAAATACAACATTTTATATTACAGGCCAATGGACGCATAACGTAGTTGGGAAGCATTCTTGCTATGTCACCAATTTCATAAAAAATATACATGACTCTTTCACAATGAAAAATGTATTCAAATATTTTCAGGCATTCTCACTACAGAACATGCAGTGCAATGAAACTTAGAAAAATATATAGACACACTTGACCAAAGCAAAAGTAATTTGAAGCGTCAAGTGGCATTGAAAATTCTATTGCATTTTTATAAGGTTGGTTCACATAAAATGTATTGCAACGTATTGTATAAAGGCAATGACCGGGAATGAATTAAATGTTTTTGATACTGTATTCGCATTACAGCTGGTTTACAAAATTAATTAGGACAATAACTTATTAGAGTTGTCTGTCAGGTTAAAAGTTTTACAATTTAAATGTGGCTTAGCTTGTATATACGTTTTGTTTTAGTTTAATTATATTCATTTGCAATTAAATTTCTATAAATTATAGCATATTTTAAGAATGTTTATAGTTTTAAGTAAAACTTGTCACTCAGTATGTTGAAAAATGAGTAGTCAATCGCTTCCGCTCTCAGAAATATGCGGCGGTAAGTTTTCAAAATAGGACAAATACTGATGAAGTGGTAGGTGTTTGCGGGTGTCTCATGGTTACACATTTTGTAAAGTCCGACAGTGTCGTTTCGAAACGCCCTCCCATTCAAAACCAGTATCCCACATCGTGCTTTTAATAAGACGCGCTTTTATAAGACTTATCATTTCTCGTGAATTTGAGTCATCGAAATAATTGGGTACATCTGTAAAGGATAAGTTTCAGTATTCGTCATGAAATTGAGATGAATATTTTTGTTTAAGGTTATTCCTTAAGGATATTCAGCAGCATGTTATGAGCATTTTTCCATTCAAAGTTGCTGGCATTGACGGTGAAATCTGTTCCGTTTTCTTGGAACCATTCCTGTACCCAATAAATGTTTTTTTTTGAAATACTGCCACAGAGAGGATGCGTGGCAATCAATCAAGAGAAGGTTTAAAATTCTAGGTATGTATCCGAAACGAACGTTCAGTGTTGTAAGATATGCTTTCGACAGACCAGTTTCAATATGTACGACATAGTTTCGTCTGTTATTGGGCAGGTTGAAACATCTTTTAATGAAGAGTCTTTGTAGCTTTTCAACTTGAGGGCAATCTTTGTAACCCCACACCTGTGCATAATAATACATAACCGATCTTGTGGCTGCATCGTGTACTTTTTATTTGGCTGATTGTGGAACGTATTTGTTTTTTATAAATTTCGACCAGGTAGCGTTTATTGCATTTTTCGACGTTGCAAATATTGTTGTTAGATGTTAACCCCATGACATTTTGTAAGTAAATATGAGGCCGAGATACTTGTATTGGTTTGTTATCTTAATTTCAGCTTCATTTAAGTACCATTTTTCACTAGCTGCTCTGTGACCTCCATTTCTAAATATACCAATATCTGACTTGTCTAAATTTACTTCGGGGTTCCATTTTTCGTAGCAGGTGCTGAACTTATTGATGATAGATTGTAGCTTGGCTCAGCTAAATGTACAATGTCATCTGCATACAAAAGAACATTTATACCAAGTCCTTCCACAAATATTCCGATTGGAAGTTCGGAGGGTAGGTCATTTAAGAACAGAACGGACAGTAGAGCACTTAATACACATCCATGTTTAACACCTTTGCTCGTTTCGCTGCAACTGTCCCCTGATATATTAGTTTGGTAATTGAAATCATTTTCGTTGACATACCGAAAGCTACTAGCTTGTGAAACAGAGCTTGTTGGTTGATGTTGTCAAATTTCAGATCTACAGACCAAGCATACATCTTTTTTCTCGCTTAGCTGTAGATAAATCAGGCATGAAAGATGGTATATCTGATCAATGGTGCTATAGTTGTTTCGATAAGCAGCTTGGTATCCATTAAGTATGTTGTTATTCGCAATCCAAGTAGTTAGGCGGCTTAATACCAAAGTGGTAAATAACTTATAAAGAGTATATGAAAACGAAAGTTCGCGGTAATTGGATACAATGTTTGCGTCGCCGTTTTTGAAAATAGGGAAAATTATTGACTTCTTGCAAGAGGATAGTATCGTTTTAGTTTCAAAAATTTCGTTGAGAAAAGCGGTTAATAAAATTGCTGCTAGCGTTTTTATAGGATTCATAAGGAATGTCATCTATACCCGGAGCTTTGTTATCCTTTGCGGAAGTTATGACATCATTAAAGTCTTCCAATTCAAAGGGACTATCAAGTTGAGCGATAAGAACTGTAGGCGTTTCTTGGATAAACGCCTTATTTTGTGTACCATTATAACTAAGAGTTTTCAAAGTTTGACGTGAACTGAATAGCCGTGAGTTGAGGTGTAGTACTCGTAGAATTCTACGAATTTCCTTCGCAAGTTTCCACCAGTCCTTTGCTGAATTGATGCTAGAAAGTTGACTCGCAATACGTTGGTGGTATAAACGTTTCTTCGTTTTACATAAGGCTTTGTACTTTCCGTTTGCTTCACAATAATTCTTCCTCCTTCACCGAAATTGAATTTTCCATAAATTTTAAGTAGCTTAAGTGGAGTTTTTCTAATTGAGTGGCAATCCAAGTCAAACCACGGTTTCTTTGTTTCAAACCTAATACTTGAAGTAATAGAATTTTCATAAGCTGTGTAGCTACATTCTTTTAAGGTCAAAGATCGTGCATCAGTGTTAGTATTTGTAACTATTCTTTCAGCAGTTATATCACGTATTTTATCCAGGTATTCAACCCTTCTATATCTGAACATAAGCTGCTTTTATATCTAAGACTAGTGGCATATGATCGGAAAATGTCGTATATCCCACCGAAGATCCTCTACTTGACACATACGTGTACTCGCCAGTTTTATCCCCAAAACCTCTCCCATTTAAAATTACTGCACCGATGTCCTCTAAAAACTCATTAAATTTGTTGCAGTTACTGTCGTTGACAGCGTCCTTCGAGCATCGCACATCGCTTATAGAAGCTGAAGTTGTTCTTGAATCAATGGATCCCCTCACTCCCGTTCTGACGTTAAAATCTCCCATGAGAATAAAATTTTTGATTCAAATTCTTCTTCGATGAGAAATTTTCAAAATCACGAACCCAATAGTTACAATTAATGTATGTAGTTTGGTATTAGATTTAAGATTGAGCTAGAAAAGTTACCCCTCAAAAGAATGTGCCTTGAATATTCAGAAAATTTAGTTGATATGTAGTTTCGATGTCTTAACGGAATCCAAATAAGAATCCTCCACTAGCTCTGCCGAAGTTATGAGTTTTTATTGCCGGAATTCAAAATAGCTTAAATTCTTTAAAATAAATTTTAAAGTGCTGTGTATGCTCGGATAAGATAAATTTCATACAAAAAGAAAATATCAAATTGACAAACGTATTTAAAAAAAAGATTACATACAAAATTGATAACCCATGCAGGAACGTACCCAATTCTGAAACAGCTTAATTCTTTAAGTGATGGTGAGATTGAAGTATTGACCTCTCCGAACGCTTTGCAACTGATGCGAGGAAAAATTAAATAAAAATTGCATGATGCATATACACGAAACCAAAAGTCGTATAATGCAAGGTCAGCTATACGTACTTGTAAGCCTGGGGAGGAAATTTTCCGAAGAAACTTTGTCTTGAGCAATGCCTCAAAGAATTTCAATGCGAAACTATCAAAAAAATTTCTTAAATGTCGAGTCGTTAGTCGAAATAATAATACGAGTATATACGAAGTAGAAAACCTGCAAGGGAAAAGAATTTGTATATACCATTTCTATTTACGTCGATAAATTCAAACGCCCCAAGCATAACGATTTATTTTCCCAAATGTGAAAAACAAAAAAAGCATATGTAGTCTCTGGCCACTGAGTTGGCCTTCTTTTTCACCGAACCTACCTATTTAAAATCTAAATCTGAAATTCAAAAACAAAAAAAAAAAAAAAAACAACAAACAAGCAAACTTACCATCAACCGAGATATTTATGTGTGAGCAAATCCATTTAAAATACGTACCTACCTAAAGAAAGTTGTCCCAAAAACAAAACATACTCCGAGATAAAGAACCAAATACGTTCCATATTATGAAAAAGTTAAACAAATATTTCGATTGATTTTACGTAGGTAGAATTGAAACCATTTGTACCAAGATATATGTTATATCGGAGTTTTACTGAAAAAGACTATTACTCGGCGAACTTTTTTTATTTCTTCTGACAACACGAGTATTGTCCCAATCTATGATTTTTGTAGCGGTCGCCTAAATGTTTCGCAATGGTCTAGATGAGCCTTTAACAATATAAACGGTTATCCATTTTGCGGTTTCTAAACTAACTAAATATGTCATTTATATCTGTGCTTCTCCATGGCACATGATGTGCATTGCAGTCGCTGCCAATTACCATATCCCAGATTTCGCTTTAGTGTAAAGCACCAGCAGTTCGGTGATGATTGGCGGTGGTCCCTCTGCTCCGTCATACGGCGTATATGTCGATCTGATGCGGGTAATGCCCGTTTCGATCCATCTTCACTACCGTCTGGCCCATGTTGCTATATAAAGGGTTATCCATTTTGCTTTACTTTTGAAACCGTAACCGTAAATTACACAGACATAAAATATTTTTTTTCATGATATTTATTTTTTATTATAAAGTTTGAACGTTGACATTATGTGTGAAACACTACATCATCTAAATGACCACTTTTGAAGTAATTTTCGACCGTTTTTGACACATACTGGGCGGTATCTCTGCCATAACTTGACGAATATTGGTTTTCAAGTGCTCAAGAGTTAAAGGTTTATCTGCATAAACACGGTCTTTCGCGTAGCCCCACAAAAAAAAGTCCAGCCGTGTCAAATCTCATGATCTTGGTGGCCACTTGATATCGCCACGACGAGAAATTACGCGGCCAGGAAATGTCTCTTGCATTAAAGCCATATTCACTCGAGTTGTGTCGCATGTGGCACCGTTTTGTTGAAATATTCTCATACATATTCTCTAAGTTGTATTCTTCAATATCAGGCCAAAAACAGTCGGTTATCATATGATCATAAATAACGCTCCGAATTGACGGTGACAGTCGTTCCATCGTCATTTTCGAAGAAGTAAGGTCGAATCCCACCTCCGGACCAAAGAGCGCCCCAAACAGTGACTTTTTGTGGATGCAATGGCCTCGCTTCAATTACTTGAAGATTATCAGAACCCCAAATACGACAATTTTGTTTAATAACATACCCACCGAGTGAGAAATGTGCTTCGCCGCTGAAGAAAATTTTGTTCGAAAAATCACCGTCCACCGCCTGTTTTTCAAGCACCCATTCGTCGTATCTACGACATTGTGAATGGGCAGCTGGCTTCAGTCGTTATGTGAGGTGGACTTTATATGGATGAAGGTGTAGATCCAAATGCAAAATACGCCATAATGTGCCGTAAGACAGGCATAATTAATGAGAACGACGAGGAATCTACACATTCGGGTGTTCAGCAACACTTTCACTTACAGCAGCGATATCTTCAGTGGTACGAGCGAAACGATGATGCACACAATATCTGTAACCAAACCAATCTCTTCAAATTTCTTCACAATTTTGCCAATTGCTTGCATAGTTGGACCATTATGTAAACCATAATCTGCTCTTAAAGCACGATAAGTGGCTTTGGCAGAATCACCAATTTTGTAGTAGACTTTAAGAATGTTTATGCGTTGTGCAATAGTTAAGCGATCCATTTTCGTAAATGATAGACTTTCAACTAAAAAAAAAACAGGTTTAACAACTTAGTTTGATAGATGTCGAATTCCAGCACTTTTGAAACCCCAAAATAGATCAAACTTTTAGTTTAATCTGTTTCCTAGCTAATATACATGTTCTATAATTACTGTTCATATCCACTTGTGTGGTTTTGTACACCATATATTCTTTAGATTTCAAGCCCTTAATCTTGCCAACTGCGATCCAGTGTTCTTGAATAAGGGCTATGTCATATTGTCTATTATCCAGGAGAGAGACCAGGTTGGCACTGGCGGCTTTACTGTGTTGAAGGTTGATTTGTATAACTCTCAATTCCATTAGTTTTCAAAAACTAACTTACTAACCTTTTTTTTCCGACTGTCAGTCAATCTAAGCTTGCATCTGGTTATACCCACGCGAATCTTGAAATCGATTTTCCTAAGAAGTGATATTGATTTGTGCACCAGCTTCATTACCACTTCTGTGCCCTCTTTGGTTTTATCCATTCCCATCACCTCCCAGCTTTGGCTTAGCTGTTCGGTATTGAGGGACAGGATATATCTCTCTAAGCGGTCTCTAGTGAGCGTGTCGGGCCTCTGATCAACAACTTTGCCAACGGTCTATTGAGTTCACTTATCTCCTTCTTTTCAATCAGCCGAAGGTCAACGTTTGGCCATGGAGTTTCAGTTTTCCTGATGAACTCTCGAAGCCATTGGAGAGTTTTGTCGTCTTCACATGTCATCAGTTTAAAACCGTGGACGGTGCTGAGATTGCCGAAGAGCGGCCGGCGGTGGCCTGCTCTTTACGTTGGCCTCATTCACACCTTCCAGGATTCTGAGCTCCATTAGCTGCCATTGATCCTCCGTGAGCTTCGGTGAGGGTTTCCCTCATTGGTCACTTGGGAGTTTTTTGTCTTCTTGCTCTTTTTGTTCGGCGAGGAGGTAGCAGGTGGCGAGCTGTTATGACGTGCCCTCTTGGAGATGCTTGCCGCTGAGACAGGTTCGGTGAATGGCGTGAGGCCTATTCTTCCTTGCCCATCTCCGCTTAGAGTGGTTCCAAGTGGTTCCTTAATTTGTTCGCCGCACTTGTCCTTAGTTAACGTCCTTAGATTCAGATTAGACCTGTCCAGGGCCAGCTTTTCCTTCGCCGTTAAGGACATTGAATATCTGCTGGCAAACCGCCTCAGCGTTGTTCAGAACTTTCGCCTTGCGAGGCTTGGCTTGGTTCTTCACGACGCTCGAGATCACCTCGTTCTTGTTTGTAGTTGTTTCTACGATGAGTTTGCTGGGCTTGAAGTTCTTCGACGTATTGAGTTTACCAGAATAGACACACGTCTCTTCCTTCCTTTCCCCACTCTTAAGGCCTCCCTCACCCATCGATCCCCTTAGAGTAGGTCCTAAGGAGGGTCCAGTGGTCTAGTTTGTTGGACCGCAAGTGAGCTCCTCCATCGGTTCCATTCGTCTACCGGGTTTGGAGGAGGTAGATGCTTCCGATCTACGAGCATGGCTGAGGCCGTGACCGCTTCCCAAAAACATCCCCCTCCTTACCACCATTGTATTAACCGCCTCTTCCAACCACCGGTCCTAAGTTGCGTGAGGCCCCAAGCTTGATCCGATGGGTGAAATTAACGGCCCCATGTCGCGTCTGCGTTCGTGGCGTTTCCCTGTGTATTTGATGAGGACGCCCCTCTCATCGGTTTCTTACCAACGTATGAAATTGGCGGTCCAATCACCGTCTTGTCGTCGGTGCCTCCTGCAGTCGAGGGCCTCGGCGTCGGTTTGGCATTAGGCCCTCCCTCCATCAAGTACTCTAGCAAATAGACACGAGCGTTATGAAGTCATTTTCGTTCTAGGTCTGTCATCTCGTACAATGCCTTTTTCCCCAGTCGCTTAATCGTCCTCTTGTAGTTGGGGACGTTATGAAGTCTATTGCTCCGCCACTAGCGCCATCTTTCATTCCAAGGTTTTCGAATGGGTTGAGGAAAATGATCACTTCATTCTCCCTCATTGCCAAACTCAGGTTTGCGTTTACGCTGTCCATTTTAATTTTTAGCTCTTTTATTATTTTAACGGTTTTGTTTATGCTGTTGCTGGTTTGTAGCTTGGTGCTGCTGGTAGTGTGATCTGTAAAAATTCAAAAGGCAAAATTTTAGGCTTACCAACGGACTCAAAAACTTTGTTCACAATTATGGTTAATGTGCTCCCCGTATCGATAAGAGCTTCAAAGGGTTTATTATTTATATTCACCTTCTTATAAAACCTACTCCTATGGTAAATCATATTTGTATATGTTTTTCCTTCTCTATCGATGCCATTATTTAAGGAATCCTTTTTGTTTGCATCTGAGCTGGTACATTTAGAAGCATAGTGTCCACGAATCCCACACTTCTAGCATCGACCACGTGCCCGACTACCACTTGGAGTATCTCCAACCTTGACTCTTTCGTTTCCAACTGCGCTGCCATTACTTCTAAAACCACGAGAAATCTTTTTAGAATTTGCACCAGCAACCAATCGATGACTTACTATCTTCTCAAAGCAGTCTAATTTAGGTTCAAACTAATTAACACTTGATGCACCATACAAAATCAATTTTTGAATGTCATCACCCTGAATACCCTGAAATACGTATTGAATAATCGAACACTGATCCATTGAAATATTGCTGCCCAATTCCTGCATAGCATAAAGAAGTTGTTTATACGTTTCAGACGCCATTTTGCTCCTTTTTTGCATCATGGAGTGAATATCGGCTATAGTTCGATGTTCCTGAAACTCATCGAAAAGCCGAATTCTTAAGGTTTGCCATGAACAAACACCTTGAAGGGAATTAATGAAATCTCTGGCGGACCCTTTTAGCAAAGCCTAAGCATGAACAAACATTTGCAGTTTGTTCCATGCCAATATGGTACTCATCTCTTTAAATTCATTTACCCATCGAGAAAGAGTGAGGTTATCGTCCCTAGAAAATAATTTTATAGATTTTCCTATATCGCCGAATGAAAAATTATAGGAACATACCAAAGGCTGCTGTATCTAACTACATGGTTCTTTTTCTCGCTTTCTTTTTGACCATCCTCATATGGGCCGTTTGCCTTCGAATCTAGAGCATTGTTTGCGATCCCATTTTCATTACCCATTTTTGGTTCGTCACTTACTGCACCAAGCAAGAACTCCTCGTAGCGCTTTATCAATACTTTCTTCGTACCCTTATTACTATGATTATAGGTCGCAAGTATATTGCTTAGTTCTTTAGTTGATAGTTCCGAAGCTACACTGATTAATTTTTTCCGATTGTCCATTTCTTTTGTTCGCAGACAAGCACCGAACAAACTGAAACCAAGCCAATAACTGTTCAAATCAACCGCTTCGCAAAGAAAATCTCCTGACTGTATTGTCTCCGTGTACGGTGTAATGCAATTTTGGTACAGCTAATTTTACCGCACGAAGAAAAAAAATACCGCTTTGAATACAAGTATTAAGCTTATTGGTGCTCCCGTCGTTATCTCTTTCTTAAACAAAAAAAAAATATATGCTTTTTTTAAACTGAGGTTGAGCCCCAAAAATAAAACCAATCCTTTAAAAACACAAAGGGTTTATTTTAATAATAATTATGAGCGTTAAAATTTAATTGAAAAAATAGTTTAAGTAAAGTGAGTGAGGCCCATAGTGCTCTAGAAGTTATATTGCAAGTGCTTTAATCAAAATTTTAGAAATGCTTGTCCAAGAATATCCTACAGTAAAAACGATCATACTGTGGAGTGTTTCGTGTTTACCACAAAAATGAAATAATATTAATTCCACGGCTATAAAAATGTTCTTTAAACGTAATGACTTAGACATTGTTGTTCAACAATTTTCGGACCCCGGACACTCGTTAATTTAGGAAGTAGATTATGTTCATGCGGCTATTGATAGACATTTGAAAAATTTAGAAATTCACAGTCCACTTCACCTGATCAAACTATTGAGAAGTATGAATGCCGAAAAAGTTAATCTTAAGGTATTAACGGACGGGTGTGTTTTCGGGCGGGCCTAATGAAAATGTACGTTAACGATATTGAAATTCACTCGGATTTTATTTAGATTTTGTACAGCAAAAGTTAAAATAAATAATTGTTTTAAAATTAAAATCTCGATAAGAAAAATTAGTAAACTCCGACTAAGGTCTTTAAAACTAAAGACGAATACCAAAGGCGCAGCAAGAAAAAGAACAGCCAGAATTAATGAGTTTTAACTCACTCGAAGCTTAAACATATTTTTTGATTAATTTTTAATCAAATTGGTTTCATACAGAACAGTTTAAAGTAATTTTGATACTTGGTAGTGTAATTCAAAAAAGATGGTGAACATTGGTTTCTCGGTGCTCAGTTTAGACTATTCGTTAAGATATTTAACCTCGTTTTTCTCGAAACAGTGCTAATGGCGTCCGGGACGAACAAATTTTCAGGCGACGATGTGTTATTTTTATTTCTAAAGTAAATGACGCTTATAAGAAACACTCTTATAATAAACACACATTTATAAGAAAACTATTCTGGATTTCATTTCAGAATCGAAAACAGAATCACCACTACACTCACATAATTAAAATGTCAAAACCGTCGGGTTGATTTGTTGTGTAAGTTCGATGTGTTTATTGAATTTAGACTACTTTTCTGGTAAAATAACATAAAAAGAAGCAAGTTATAGTTATTATTGATACAAGAAAATGTGAATCTAAATCAATTTTTTTGTGCCGATGTAATTTTTTAAAATTTAATTTTCACAAATACAATAGCCGTGTTTTATTGGGAAATTTATCCACCGTAAGTTTATCCGTTGTAGCATTTTACATACAATTCGCTACGGTCGATAAAAAGCTAAAGTAGAAGTTACGGTCGATGGCTTGTTGACGTTTTTTCGAGTCTCGAATTTGATTTTGTTAGCTTTATTGGTACGATTGATAATTGGATTGAATCTCGATGGATGTGTTCATGGAGTGTTATAATTATTAATTTCATTCGTAAGACAAATCGATCTTTTTGATTCTTTTTTTTTTAATAGTTGGCCAGTTTATATTTCTAAAATCTTAGATAACTCCATTTTTAATAAATTATAAGCTTTTTTAACAAATTTTGATTTCCATTTTCAAAAAAAAAATCAATATCTATTGAATGAATTCCGTTTTACTTTTATTTTTGACTAATGGGTCAGGTATAGCGATCACGAAAACGAATCAGGAAAAAAGTGCTAATGGATAATTTATGATAACTTCACGCGTTTTAAAATACAAATGTTACACTAATCGATGACGAATAACTCAGAAATTTTTTTTTGCAAAAAATATTTGCATTAGAACAATTATTTTTTATGAAAAATGTATTTAATAAAAACTCATTTTTCGTGCCAGCTGATTGCCATTTGACACAAAATGGAACAAATCATTCCAATGATTTGGGTCCCAATTTCACTCGTTTCACTGACAGAATTGTGGACGAAAAACTTTTTCGTGTGTGTTTCAATCAGGAAAACTTGATGGCAGACTAGAAGTGAGACTTGCCAACTGACATAATTTTCCTGCTTGCTATAAACGACCATCAGGAAAAAATGTTCACTTTCATATTGTTTCAACTTTTCCTTATGCGTTTTCCTGATCGCTATAACTGACTCCTAACTTAAGACCAATATTCGTTTTGTGTTCAATTTGTATTGATAGTTATAAAAAACGGAGTTTTGTGCAAAATATCATCTTTTTATTTATATATACAAAAAAGCAATTTGAGAAGACAAACCGCATTGGGTGGAACTGCACTATAGAGGAACTGCTCGACACTGCGCCGCAAAATATTTATTCGTATGAAATTATATGAGCTATTAGGCTTAGGCGCGCACATTTCCAACTTTTAGTTTTGCAACAGTTTGGTTGCTAAAGTGAATACCAAGGACTTATATGAGTGAGCGCACATGCAAAAACTATTCAGTCCGCGATTCTAGAAACTTAAATCTTTGTGTTTTATCACAAATCGAGCTATCGCCCCAAATAAGTTCTTCAGTTTGTATCACACCGAACTATAATGAAACCGCGCACACTAAATCAAAATGTATCTCGTTGATTGAATTTAAGTTGCTTGTGTGCGCGATCATCGTTCATCTAGTGATTAACCTATTTCGTTTCGGAAAAATTGCATGGAGCGCCTAGCCTAAACGCACTAAGCGGCAACTGAACTTCACAAAATGTGCTTTTTCTGCACTGTTTAATGGACGTTGGCCATGGACTGTATTCGCTTCACTACATGGACATGGACTGGGCGTACATTTTTGTCATCCCATTGTTTGTTTTTCTGGACATGTGCATGGAAATGGCAAACCAAATGTTAACTATTTGTTCCTTACTCCGCGTATGTTAAGTGCAGCCTGATGAGTGAATTGAAAGCAAAATATACTCAGAAAACAAATTTGTAAATTGACTTAAAAAATAAAACTCTAGCTATCGATCTACACAGAAAATAAATAAAAGCATGAAATATAAAGGGAAAATGTAAGGGGAGTAAACAATTTAAACTACGTTGTAGTGTGCGTTCAAAACCAAGAAACATAAAGGAAACAAGCAAATCCTTGGCAATTTTGTTTCCTCGTATGAAAGTCATAGACGATTTTTAAAGCAATACAAAGATTTCTCTGTGTAAAAAGGGACTTGACCATAGTCTATGAACAAATCCATTTACTTATCATTTCCTTTCTATTGGTGCAAAATGAATGTTAGAATTTAAAATTGCAAATGCAGAAAAAATGAAAACAAGAAATAAGTTTGTACATAAATTAAATATTGGTACGTTTTTCTACTTTCTATTTTATATGAATAAAAGCTAATTATTGTCCATAATTTTGATATTTTCTTAATTTTACTTTGTAAAAGACTCTTTCATTACTTGTGACTGCTGTGCAGGGGTACCATTTTTACAAAAACAAAAAAGCTACGGTCCATGCTACAGTCGATGCGTTTTTTTGGGAATTACTTACTGTACAATGGATAGATTCCCAATAAAACACACCTAATGATAGATACAAGTCAGAATCAGTCAAATTGTTTCCGGGTGTTTAATTGGGGGAACGTGTTCCGGACGGCCAATCGAAAATGCTATTAGTTTCTGTTTTGTGAGAAATTGAAAATAAAATTCAAGTGTTTATTTAGACAACAATGAGGAATATGAGGCATTCCTCGAAAAAAAAATTGAAGATCTTCTATTCAAACAAAGGGAGGAATTTTTAGCTCAAACCACTATTGAGTTATATTTTTAAGAAACCTAAATTTCATTTTTTTTTCCAAATAATGCTATGCACCTACAGTCTACTATATAATTATGGAAGTACCTATACACCATATTTTGTTTTGTGATTAAATTTTCTCGTTTTATAATGATGCGCACACTAAAGGGGTTTTGACTACCCTTAAAATGATCAAGCACAGGAAAAGTGGGAAATTAGGGAAGCATGAAACAGGAGATACCGATGCTTAATGGTTTTGAGATTCTGAATATAAAACTGGGAGAGTCGGGTAAAGCATTCCACATTCGAGTTATACGGCTAAAGAAAGAATCTCTGTATTTAACAGGACGCCCGAAGTTGGACTCAAGTATAAGCTGAGTGAGTATTACGGTTGAAAAGTTTGAGGAGAGGAATACAACTGGGTATTTCATTAGACATTAGAGTATCATCTATAAAATAACGATAAAATAATGAATGAATGAATGAATATTAGTATGGGGTTGTTGCACTGCGGCCTTGAAATCTATTGTGCCCCCGCCTAGAGCTGGGTGAGGATAGCGCATTTTAAAGCTCTTCCTCCAAATTTATTTTCCTCATGAATTTGAGTATTTGAAGTATTTTTTGAGATGTTAAGTCACTCTCTTCCACCTGGTATTGCCCAAGGTGTTTTTTACTTTGATGAACAAGTGCATCACAATTGCCCAGAATATGGTCGGACATTCCTTTTTTATATCACTGAACCTGCAAGTGGCACACAGAATTTGCACCAGCAACCAATCGATGACTTACTATCTTCTCAAAGCAGTCTAATTTAGGTTCAAACTAATTAACACTTGATGCACCATACAAAATCAATTTTTGAATGTCATCACCCTGAATACCCTGAAATACGTATTGAATAATCGAACACTGATCCATTGAAATATTGCTGCCCAATTCCTGCATAGCATAAAGAAGTTGTTTATACGTTTCAGACGCCATTTTGCTCCTTTTTTGCATCATGGAGTGAATATCGGCTATAGTTCGATGTTCCTGAAACTCATCGAAAAGCCGAATTCTTAAGGTTTGCCATGAACAAACACCTTGAAGGGAATTAATGAAATCTCTGGCGGACCCTTTTAGCAAAGCCTAAGCATGAACAAACATTTGCAGTTTGTTCCATGCCAATATGGTACTCATCTCTTTAATTTCATTTACCCATCGAGAAAGAGTGAGGTTATCGTCCCTAGAAAATAATTTTATAGATTTTCCTATATCGCCGAATGAAAAATTATAGGAACATACCAAAGGCTGCTGTATCTAACTACATGGTTCTTTTTCTCGCTTTCTTTTTGACCATCCTCATATGGGCCGTTTGCCTTCGAATCTAGAGCATTGTTTGCGATCCCATTTTCATTACCCATTTTTGGTTCGTCACTTACTGCACCAAGCAAGAACTCCTCGTAGCGCTTTATCAATACTTTCTTCGTACCCTTATTACTATGATTATAGGTCGCAAGTATATTGCTTAGTTCTTTAGTTGATAGTTCCGAAGCTACACTGATTAATTTTTTCCGATTGTCCATTTCTTTTGTTCGCAGACAAGCACCGAACAAACTGAAACCAAGCCAATAACTGTTCAAATCAACCGCTTCGCAAAGAAAATCTCCTGACTGTATTGTCTCCGTGTACGGTGTAATGCAATTTTGGTACAGCTAATTTTACCGCACGAAGAAAAAAAATACCGCTTTGAATACAAGTATTAAGCTTATTGGTGCTCCCGTCGTTATCTCTTTCTTAAACAAAAAAAAAAATATATGCTTTTTTTAAACTGAGGTTGAGCCCCAAAAATAAAACCAATCCTTTAAAAACACAAAGGGTTTATTTTAATAATAATTATGAGCGTTAAAATTTAATTGAACAAATAGTTTAAGTAAAGTGAGTGAGGCCCATAGTGCTCTAGAAGTTATATTGCAAGTGCTTTAATCAAAATTTTAGAAATGCTTGTCCAAGAATATCCTACAGTAAAAACGATCATACTGTGGAGTGTTTCGTGTTTACCACAAAAATGAAATAATATTAATTCCACGGCTATAAAAATGTTCTTTAAACGTAATGACTTAGACATTGTTGTTCAACAATTTTCGGACCCCGGACACTCGTTAATTTAGGAAGTAGATTATGTTCATGCGGCTATTGATAGACATTTGAAAAATTTAGAAATTCACAGTCCACTTCACCTGATCAAACTATTGAGAAGTATGAATGCCGAAAAAGTTAATCTTAAGGTATTAACGGACGGGTGTGTTTTCGGGCGGGCCTAATGAAAATGTACGTTAACGATATTGAAATTCACTCGGATTTTATTTAGATTTTGTACAGCAAAAGTTAAAATAAATAATTGTTTTAAAATTAAAATCTCGATAAGAAAAATTAGTAAACTCCGACTAAGGTCTTTAAAACTAAAGACGAATACCAAAGGCGCAGCAAGAAAAAGAACAGCCAGAATTAATGAGTTTTAACTCACTCGAAGCTTAAACATATTTTTTGATTAATTTTTAATCAAATTGGTTTCATACAGAACAGTTTAAAGTAATTTTGATACTTGGTAGTGTAATTCAAAAAAGATGGTGAACATTGGTTTCTCGGTGCTCAGTTTAGACTATTCGTTAAGATCTTTAACCTCGGGTGGAATCGGCTAAGGTGATTTGTGATTGTCACATTTCCGACAATCACATGTGATAATATAAAAATTTTCGTCTGTGTAAGGTGATCATAGAAAATTACACAAAACTTGGCACCACTTTAAGAGAAGTACCTAAATTTGACATAAATCCATATGTTTATGTTTGGTTTTGTTTGTCTGCAAATTGTTTTATTTGTTTTTTTTTTCATGCAATGTTGAGTGCCCAAACGTTATTAACCTTTTGATATTCAAAAAAATGTTATAATTATCTCGCAATCCAAAAAAATGGAAATAAAATGTAGAATCTAGTCATTGAGTTTGCGAGATTAAATTAGGATATTTCCAATTTGTTCTCCAAACTGAGAAAATAAAAATTTTTCGCTCATTTGGCAAAAGTTTTTTTTAATTTTTACCTACTATTAATTTATTTTAAATGCCAATTAATAACAAAATAAATTAAAATTTGAAATAAATGTGTGAGAAAAACAATGCCTTTAATCAATTACATGTACATACTTCTGTTTTATCGGATATACTTTGTTGAATGTAATGTATATGGGTGTGCACATGTACATATATGGTTTCTATTTTCGGAATTTGTGAAATCATAAAAGCAATTTTACAAATTTACAAATTTAGAAACCAAATGAATTTTATATGAAAATGACACCAAAATAGCTGTCACAAGAAAAAGTCACAAAAATGTTATTATCACATGTGACAGTCACCTTACGCAGCCCAAATTTATTTTTTGTGACTGTCAACTATCACAAATCACCTTAGCCGATTCCACCCCTCGTTTTTCTCGAAACAGTGCTAATGGCGTCCGGGACGAACAAATTTTCAGGCGACGATGTGTTATTTTTATTTCTAAAGTAAATGACGCTTATAAGAAACACTCTTATAATAAACACACATTTATAAGAAAACTATTCTGGATTTCATTTCAGAATCGAAAACAGAATCACCACTACACTCACATAATTAAAATGTCAAAACCGTCGGGTTGATTTGTTGTGTAAGTTCGATGTGTTTATTGAATTTAGACTACTTTTCTGGTAAAATAACATAAAAAGAAGCAAGTTATAGTTATTATTGATACAAGAAAATGTGAATCTAAATCAATTTTTTTGTGCCGATGTAATTTTTTAAAATTTAATTTTCACAAATACAATGATAGATACAAGTCAGAATCAGTCAAATTGTTTCCGGGTGTTTAATTGGGGGAACGTGTTCCGGACGGCCAATCGAAAATGCTATTAGTTTCTGTTTTGTGAGAAATTGAAAATAAAATTCAAGTGTTTATTTAGACAACAATGAGGAATATGAGGCATTCCTCGAAAAAAAAATTGAAGATCTTCTATTCAAACAAAGGGAGGAATTTTTAGCTCAAACCACTATTGAGTTATATTTTTAAGAAACCTAAATTTCATTTTTTTTTCCAAATAATGCTATGCACCTACAGTCTACTATATAATTATGGAAGTACCTATACACCATATTTTGTTTTGTGATTAAATTTTCTCGTTTTATAATGATGCGCACACTAAAGGGGTTTTGACTACCCTTAAAATGATCAAGCACAGGAAAAGTAGGAAATTAGGGAAGCATGAAACAGGAGATACCGATGCTTAATGGTTTTGAGATTCTGAATATAAAACTGGGAGAGTCGGGTAAAGCATTCCACATTCGAGTTATACGGCTAAAGAAAGAATCTCTGTATTTAACAGGACGCCCGAA
Source organism: Philhelius pedissequus (assembly GCA_910595825.1). Taxonomy (NCBI): domain Eukaryota; kingdom Metazoa; phylum Arthropoda; class Insecta; order Diptera; family Syrphidae; genus Philhelius; species Philhelius pedissequus. The sequence goes on from OU343161.1 coordinate 152,084,957, forward strand.
GTTGGACTCAAGTATAAGCTGAGTGAGTATTACGGTTGAAAAGTTTGAGGAGAGGAATACAACTGGGTATTTCATTAGACATTAGAGTATCATCTATAAAATAACGATAAAATAATGAATGAATGAATGAATATTAGTATGGGGTTGTTGCACTGCGGCCTTGAAATCTATTGTGCCCCCGCCTAGAGCTGGGTGAGGATAGCGCATTTTAAAGCTCTTCCTCCAAATTAATTTTCCTCATGAATTTGAGTATTTGAAGTATTTTTTGAGATGTTAAGTCACTCTCTTCCACCTGGTATTGCCCAAGGTGTTTTTTCCTTTGATGAACAAGTGCATCACAATTGCCCAGAATATGGTCGGACATTCCTTTTTTATATCACTGAACCTGCAAGTGGCACAGTAAATAGCCAAAGATATTATTATTCTAAGGTTGTTTCTGCTTAAGGTTATACAGTCTGTGAAACGTTGTTGGTTATAATTCCCAAGTAGTAGTTTGAACTGTCTCAGTTTGAGGAGTTTCATCCAATTGTTGGATCTTATGGCCTCCTCTTCTTTTTTGATTTTATTTCTAATCACATTTTCTCCTATTCCGCAGTATGGTTCAGGCCCCACAAGGGGATTCGACGCACCTATTTTTGCTAAGGAGTCTGCCTCCTCATTGCACTGGACACCTACGTGGGGTACCCAATGAACTGTGACATTATTATTTTTGCCGAGTTTATTTAACCTACCTACACATTCCCATACCAGTTTAGAACTGATAGAGTAGGAACTCAAACTTTGAGTGCGGCTTGGCTATCTGACATGATGGCAATATTTTGTTTATTGTAATTTCTTTCGAGGTTACGATTGGCACATTTCCCTATAGCTTGTACTTCAGCTTCGAAAATACTATTAGACTGTCCCATCGGTATAAAAAGATTGGTTCTTGGCCCAAATATTCCTGCAGCAGTCCCTTCCGATGTTCTCGATCCATCAGTGTACCACTTGATAGTGTTTGTTTTCAGAGTGTAGTTAACAGTTTCCCTACCCACTCTTTCTTGCTACTTAACTTCGTTTGAAAATTTTTCTCAAAGTTCTATATTTTAATCATACCATCTCTTGGAATGTCAATAAGGTCTGTTACTGAAGTCTTCTGAATGTTGTCTCTTTCCCTGAGATTTATACATTTGCTAGTCCCAGTTCCCTCTTTGGAAAATCTCATAATGGCACCCTTTGCAGCACTTCCAGTAACCTCATGTAGAGGAGACAGATGAAGTATAGCCTCCATGGATTATGTAGGACAGGTTCTCATTGCTCCTGTTATGATCAAGCATGCGAGTATTTGTACTTTCTCTAGGGATTTCCTAGTTGTTAATAGTTCGGTTCGTTTGTGCCATGCAACCGCACCATAGGTAATTATGGGTCTTACCATCATGGTGTACATCCATCTTAGGATTTTCGGCTTGAAACCCCAAGATTTGCCTGCAAGTCTCTTGCATATCATTAGGGCCTTTGTGGCTTTCCCGACGGTTGATTCTACATGTTTGTTCCAGAGGAGTTTACTATCTAGTATGATACCTAAGTATTTTATCTCCCTCTTAGTTTCTATTACTTCGGCATCTACCCGGATAGGTTTCATGTGTGGTAGAAGTCTATTTTTGGTAAATGGTATAATCGTCGTTTCTGTAGGGTTGATACTCGTATTTACAGAAAGACTCCATTTCCTTGTGACTGTTAATCCTCGTTGGATTCTATCACATAAAGTTTCTTCAAACTTCCCTAGGGCTATAATAACTATATCATCGGCAAAGCCAATGCAGTGTATACCTTGGGAGTTCAAATTTTCTAGCAGTTCGTCCACTACAAGACTCCACAACAAGGGTGATAATACCCCTCCCTGAGGACATCCTCTTGTGGTGCTTATGCTCCGAACCATAGTTCCTGCTGTTGCCTCTGCCGTTCTATTGACTAACATTTCTCTAATCGGTTATGGTGATGGGTACACACTTCCTAACAAGAGGTTTGTTGACTGCATCATGGGAGGTGTTGTCAAAAGCACCTTCTATATCTAGGAAGGCAGCTAGTGCTGTTTCCTTTGTATCTAAAGCTTTTTGTAAGGTGTTAGTGAGCACGTATAGGGCGGTTTCTGTAGATATACCCGCTCTATAGGCATGTTGTTGTTGATTGAGAGGCCGTTTAACTAAAACTTTTGTCTATTATTTTCTCTAGAGATTTCAGTATGCAGGATGTTAAGCTTATTGGCCTGAAAGACTTTGGATGGGGTGTATCCTTTTTCCCAATTTTTGGAATAAAGATTACTTTAGCTCTTCTCCACAGGCTTGGTATGTACCCAAGAGCAGTGCTACTTCGGAGAATACTAATAAGGTAGGGCATTAGATCTTCTTTGCTCTTTTGTAAAAGGGCTGGGAAGATACCATCTACCACTGGTGACTTAAAGGGTTGAAAGGTGCTAATCCCCCACTCAATCCTTTTTTCTGAGCATATGGTTGCTGCACTTTTCCAGTCTACTTTGTTTGGTTTGAGAGGTATTCTTTCTATTGAGTTTTCTACCATTGGTAGACTGCCTGGAAAATGCGTGTTAAGTGGCAGAGTCGGCCTCTGCTCTTCATTTGCTGTGAAGCTCCCATCATTATAGCGAAGCGCTAATTATGTTACTGTCTTCTCTTTTGCAAGCATTTTGTGTAGTCTTGCCGCAGCAGGGGTTGAGGAAATCCCCTCACAGAAAGACGTGAAACTGTTTCTTTTAGCTTTCCTTATTTCTTTGTTATAATTTGTCAGTTCTGTGGAGTAATTATCCCATTCCCTGGTTCTTTTTGCCTCATTGAAGAGCTTTCTAACTTTGGATCTTAATTTTGACAGATTTGTATTCCACCATGGGGCGTCTTTTTGTTTTTTAATCGGTTTAATAGGGCATCTGAGTTCAAATGCGTATTGTATTGCCCCACTGAACTCATTAACTATAAATTCTAATTCAAGGTGACTATTTGGCGTGCTTACTGGGCCTATTTTCCCTAGATTTAATTTAAAAACATTTTTGTATAGGTCCCAGTTTGTTTTCTTGGGGTTCCTTCCAGGAGTATTCTCTGTGAGAAGGCTTTCCAAGTTAAACACTATCATTCTGTGATCAGACATTGAGGATTCATTGGATAATCTCCAATTCCTTATTAGACAGCCTACGTTCGGAGTTCCGAAAGTTATGTCTAACATTTCTTTTCTCGTTCTAGTAACAAAGATAGGTGTATTCCCTACATTAAATATTTCTAGATTTTTACCTTGGTTGGTGGAATGTTGGCCTCGTCACCGTCAAAGTAGGCTGCTGTTACAAGCATTGTCCGATACTTCCCCTGGATGTTTATTTGGGCCTGTGTCGGGACCAAATGCTTTGTCATAAGTTCTGAAAGACATATACAATTTATGTTATTGCTTATTTTTATGCACGTTCTGGGTAAGTCATTTCTCGTGTCCCATATTAGTTTAGAGTCGTTATTTGTCAACCCTCTTACCGGACCCTTGTATATCCAAGGCTCTTGGAACTTTCTCGCCAAGGTTCTTTGAACTTCCTCGCCAAGACTGCTGATGCTGCTTTCTCGTTTAGCAGATTAGGGCGAATGCCCCATCACCTGCCAGAATGTGTTCTTCCTCCTCTTCGGTGGGAAGCACTTCGTCGTGGTCCATACGCCTCTGACAGATGTCTATGTCATCTATCTCTTTGTCTGTTGGACCCAGTCTAATACTTGGCAGTGATGTTACCTGGCTATCATTTGGTTTGTTTGTTGACAGCGGAGCTGTAGATGGTGACGATGGTGAAATGGTTGGTGATGCTGTTGGGAATTGGGTGATGGGTGGACTGGGATTGGTGGTGTCAGTGGATACCGGTGCTTTCAGGCCTCCCTCGGTTGGGACTTTTCTTTCATCTCGGTTTCCTGGTTTAAAGTGGGTGCTTTGGGCTGATTTCTTTAAGCCAGAGAGCCATTGGCTTTGACAATTGTCTCAGCTGACTTGGGATCGATGCCGATCACCAGCAGTTTGGCTTCAATTTCGATCTTCACCACTCTCCAGGTCATTCAATCCCTCATTTTGGGCTTGAACAAGTGCTAAGGATTTCTTGTCATCTTGCCCCATACTTCTTGGCAGGAATATCGTGATGGTCTGCATTTTGGGGATTTGGTCACCTATGCAGGTCATCAACTCGATGCCCTTCCAAGTACTCAATTTTGGTGCCCTATCTTTGAGCCATTCTGCTGTTTCTGTGCCAGTACAGTCGCCCACAATCTTCAGATTGTGCTTCCAGCCAAGTGAAAGCTCCTCAATAATGGCTTCCTCAATTGAACAACTCTTCGGCATTTAGGGTGACCTGAGGATATTCCCCCTGCATGACAGCAACTCTGACACTCAAGGCCGCAGCTGCATAAGAGCCTGTGATCGACGGGATTTGTCTTAGCGAGATTGGGTTCCTAATTTGACGTTGCCGCCGTCTTGGGCTTCTTGCCTTTGGGGAGGAGTTATTTGGCTACTTTCCTCTTAGCTTCGGTCAAGCTTTTTATCTCAATGGTAAGTGCATGTTTCCTCGCATTCGCTTTATTCCTAGGTTCCTCCGGGGACATCCCCTCGGCAAGGAACCGGTGATACCAGTTTGCCCAGGGTCCACTTAGCCCTTTCCTATACGGGGCGTCCAGGGCACCTGGTGCACCCAGTTTCGGAAGCTGGTAAGTTCGTCGGTACCGTGGCTTCTTTAGTGGAATTGCGGTCTTTGATGATGGTAACTTCCCATCATTTGGGCCGTCTGCGGCACTTGGAGGTACAGTATTCACTTGCGCGGGAGGTATTCTCCTCTTGCTAGTGGAAGCTGTAGCTGGAGTGGCGCTTTCCTCTTGTCTAGATGTTCTCCCTTGACCAGAGGTCTACGTTTCTTCTACTGCCCTGTTTCGTGAGTTCCCGTAAGGCATCGTCTTCACATACTTACTACCTTCCGGTCTCAGATCGTATCCACGGAGATCTCTCTCCATTCGCAACATCCTGCGGAGTGTTGAACTTTTTATAATTTTGGTTATTTTTTTGTTTTTGTTGTTTTGGCATAAATTTTGTTCCCACGAGTAGCCAGAGAAATAATGGGGTCCGCCCTATCAGAAATCCGCATGATATGGTAGAGTCTAGTTACTCTTTGATTCGACCTGGTTTCACATAGACACCGTTATAATACAGTCCGTATACCCCCTGACTGCAAATCATCCAATGGACACGGTCCACTTTACACCCTGGATTAGGGGAGGCAGATCTTTGTTGGTTTCTCCTCAAAAATTTACTACCGTTCTGGGGGTTGTCTCCAAGCCAGTAGGTCAAATGTGCCTTTGAAACTTAAGCCTTCGCACCACGACAAGGTGCCTGCCGCGCGAAGGTATAAAACAATGAAAGGCATGAAACAGTGCGATGGTGTTGTGTTTGTTTCAGTTACTGCTCTATTACATATCATTGTTATTTAAAAATCAAGGTAAGCATTTTTTCTTACATTTTTTACAGGAAACTTCTGTTTCTTCCATCCGTGTTTTTTTATAAGAAACTTGTTTCTTATATCCGTGGTTAGGATAAAAGAAACACACGCTTGTAAGAAATACAAATTGTGGCATTTTGCATTTTCTTATAAGCGTCATTTACTGTATGCAAGATACTGCGAAAGAAAACATTTTTTGTAGGTCGGTTGTTTTAATTTACGCGCTGGTACGCCAGATCAAGTATTTTGCAATATTTATTTTAAATGTTAATTTTTAACTAATTAAAGACTAAATATTTACAATACAAAATGATAATTTCGGCAAGCCGATTTTTAGGTTTCTATTACATCTTAAACGGATGGATATCTATTTTATATATAAAATTCAAGGTAGAAACTGTGATTTACCAACTGTGCAACCGTTGAAGAATTTGCTTTGCTTTATCACATGATTGCCTGTAAGTAAAAAAAGAATTAGTATGATTAAAAGAATTAAATCATTATCCCTATCAACGTATCCGTTCGGTGAAAAGTAACGATCGTAATATTCATTTTGTTCATGACATCTGATTTGTAAGAACCCTTACCTGCTTATCATCAATTAATCCAGCGGCCTATAACACAAATCGACAAGTACTTGTAGAATAAGTAAAACTATACAAGTCTTAAAAAATTGTAACATAAATGTCAAGTCTACAAGCTCTGTGACAATTGTCATTTTGAAATATGACAAGAGGGGAATTGTTCGATTCCCATCTTCTATAACAGAAACTCACATGTCACAGAAGATTTGCTTAACTATTGTTAGCGTGCGACAAGTAATTTAAAATTTGTCATTAGTTTACAAGTTCGTATTTTCTGAGTAAAAACTGTTAGAAAATAAGGAATTTAAATTTAAGAAAATTAAATTTAAATAATTTTTCAAATGTGTTTTGAACCCGTATGTTTAATTTAAACTTAATTTAATTTAAAATATTTGTTTTTGATTTTGGTAGTTACTAAGAGAATAAAAACAATGAACATTTGTTCAGATTGAAAGTGCTTAAGCCAAAAATAAATTTCGAAGTTAATGATCATGTTTCTCGAAAAATGTCGAATGTGAAAATTAACGGCACAGAAGATATCTTGCTGAAAAATTATCCCTCTATGCTTTGGGAATAATAATCAGGTTTTTTATCAAAGTAAATATCTCTGTCCACTATCCACTTTGTTTTTGTGTTACAGAATGCATTTGTCCTTGTCGTACAAGTGTAGTTCCAGAAGTGATTTTAGACTTGTCGACTTGTCAGATTGTGCTATAGGCCATGAATTTGAAACGCGTTAGTATTTTAACATTTAAGCACATGGTTTTGTTTTCGGAAAACTGTAGGATTTATCGATCGGAACAGATACCATGATATACACAAAACTGGTACTTTGTTATGATCGGATACGATGATATATCTATATATATGTACATATGCAAAGGGTTTTTGGGGTCGAAACTTTCAAATATAGACTTAATAAACATTATGAGAGGTTGTAAGCTCTGGAGTGTTGCTGATTCTGGGTGTAACCAAGCCGTAGGAAGAGTATTCACCACAATACAGGCTTTGCTGAGTGCATCATTGGTGGAGCACATCTGAAAACAATCATTTATAAACAATTATAACGGTAAATATAAAGCGAAGCAAAAAAAAAATGAGTGAATATTGAAAATATTTAAAATGCTCCGTAACTGCCATTAATCAAATTCTATATCGGCATTGTTTTTATAATTGAGCAAGTACTGAAGTAAAATTCATAGAAGCGCTAGTATAAGGGTTCATTAGTTTTAGAATGGTATACGACTTTGTCGTACTTTGTCGAAAATGTGTTTCACTCTGCCGACAAGAGATAATTCAGGCGAAACACCATAACAACTCCAAGTAGACTTTATCGTGTAGAAACTTTAATTTAAAATGTTTGCCTCTTACCGCGGGTGGGGGAAATCAATAATATAAATTACCTGGAAGGCCAATCACTAAGTCAAACCGTTGAGTAGTGAATGATCAGTACTTATTTCTTACAATACTATTTATAGGTACTTAAAATATGCTTAATTAACAAAATCATTATTTTCAAATCACCAATTTATATTTCGTCAGGCAGGCTTCCATGTAATTTAATAACTGTAATGTGTTCGATACAATCACGACCGCAGCCTGTGGGTACGTGATAAAAAAAAAAAACATTTACTATTTTTTGTATTTATTAATTTTTTCTTTTTTATTTATTTATTGCTTTATTTAATTTACAATATTTATTGATAATTTGTATTATATTAGATTCTAAAAGGACGCCGCTGTCTTTAGCTAGGCTTCACCTCACAGTTAGATGAATTAAAACGAACTGAGGCTCAATAATAATTTTGGCTACTTCAGGTTATCATTGTAAAATGCATTGAATCATAATTTATGTTGTTTTCCAAATATTCATATTTCGTCTGGGTTCAATGAAATATGATGAAGCTTGTGTAGATAGGTTTTCTATTGGTGAAGTTGACAAGGGGTGTTTCCGTTTGCGATTGGTATTTGTAATGTAAGCCAAAATGGCGTGGGAAACAGTTATGAGTATTTATGAGTGCCGTTAGGCGAAGGGGCCTGTGGAGAAAAAGGAGTTAGTCGTTTGGGGTGACGTCTGAAACGTAACTACTCCCCGCTAAAGATTCTGCTTCGGAGAATCATTACACTTTATATCTAATTTAATGTTTGTTAAGTTTTTAAAAATGAAGATCAAAATGATTGGAATGATAATAAATGTTATAAGGAATGTTCCAATATTCATAGAAATGTGGGCGATATTTTGTTCTTTTAATTTCTTCTATAGCTTTACGATTTTCTAATTGTGTTAAGGGAAGGTCCTCTGATTTATTTGGTCGTTTAGTCCGTCAATTAATTTTTTGCCGTTCCTTTTGTTGGTTTCTAAGCTCTGTATTATTTTCTGTTCATCTTCATGGTCCATAGTATCAGCTAGTACTTTTCCTAATATGTCAAATGACCCTCTTCTCGATTTATGATGGTGATGTCCTAAGGTATTTTCTTTTTCTGAAACCAAACTATTAAAGTTGTGTTTTACAGTTGGGAATTCATTATTGAGAACTTGTCAATCATAGTAACGTACATATGATTTATATTTGCGTACCTTATATCGATATGTAATATTTGATTAAGTTTGTTGGGAGTTTCTGTTATTTTATAAGTTATTTAGTCAGTAAGCGCTCAAAATTGGATTTATTGCAGATTTCGCCACAATTGTTAATGAATTTTAATTTTTAAATTTGGGATATATTACAAGTCTTTTATTTCAGCGAATATTTCATTTATAACTCTATGTTTAAGTGATATATGGGTTTTTAATATAACTAGTAGTAACTCTTTCTCTTCATCTTCAAGATCTCCTAAAAATTTGGTGTATTTGAAAACTTTAAGTAACTTATTTTTGCTAAAATATTTTAAATATGTGTCTTGAAATTGAGCGAACATATGGTCGTTATTACAGTAGATACCCTTTTTTTAAATTTAACTATATGTCTTTAAGACCTAAGGTCATTTAAATGCAACCTGAATTGCACGGCACTAGTTTGTCACAGTGGATTTGAGAACCAGGTATTGACTGTCTCATTTTAACCCATGGGCGACATCCAATTAAAATTGGAGGTATAGAAAAGAATGCGCCAAGCGTGGGGATCGAACCCACACGTCTAAGTTAGCAATCAAGCACTTTATCCACTGCGCCATTGCCACCTTAAATACCTTTGTGCGTGATTAGTTTTTTCATAAGGTTTAAGATAAATCTTTCTTTATATTCACTTAGTTCAATGTCTATTTTTTTCATTTTCATCCCAAATGGGGTGTATACTTTGTGATTATTTAAATTATTTGTTTCATGTTAAATAATTGCGTTTTTTAAAGATTTACGGATGAGTCTATTATAGAAATATAGTCGCTACTATCCTCATATGCGCTGTGGATAGTGGCGTCTAACTGTTCACCATTCATATCATTGAGGTGTGTCACATCTTCGTTGTGTAAAACCTCTGTCCTTGATAGTCCATCACCGAAATGGTTATTTTTTCCCTTAACGTAATGAACATCAGAGTTGTATTCTTCTAACTTAACCTTCCATCTTTGAAGTTTGGTGTTGGGTTCTTTTAGTGAACTCAACCAAACTTGGGGTCGATGGTCGGTCTTAACAATAAATTTTCTTCCGTAAAGGTAGGGTCTATGATATTGTGTGACCCAAACAATAACCAGTGACTCCTTTTCAATGGTGAAGTATTTGGTTTCGTGATCATTAAGTGTTTGTCTAGCAAAGCATACGGGTGGTTTTCTTGTGATAACACAGCACCAATTGCATAGTTTGATGCATCTGTAATTAGTGTAAACAGTTTATTAAAATCTGGATGTTTTAGAATTGGATCCGACGTTATTAAGGACTTTAATTTTTCAAACCTTTCTATATATTCTGAATTATTTATGTCAATTTTTGCTCCTTTCTTTAGGAAGGAGGTCATTGGTTTTGCTACCGTAGTCTTTTATAAATTTCCGGTTAACCGGTTTTACCCAAAAATGCTTTAATTTGTTTCGTTGTTGTGGGAAATTTATAATTTTTTATTGCTGAAATTTTATTTGGATTCGCTTTTAAGCCTCTGTAGTGACAACATGAAAATTTTTTTAAATGATGATGTGTTCTTCTAGAGATGTCGAGAAGACAATAATATCATCCAGATATACCAGACAAATTTTTTCCATAAATTCTGATAAGACTGAGTTCATCAGTCTTTGAAATGCGCCCGGTGGGATCTTTACCCCAAAAGGAATTCGAACAGATTCATAATTGCATTTTACGGTTGAAAATGCTGTATCCGCTTTTTCGATTTGGCGGAAGCATTTAGCCAAATCAAGCATTGTGAAATACATAGAATTTCCCATTTACTAAGTATTTCAATATAATTTTTAAATACTTTACACCTTTTTTGATTTCACAAATTGGATTCAAAAATTAATGTACATGTATGTATACTAGAGGACCAGGCGAAGTTCGTCCCGCCACAATTTAACACATTCAAATGAACTGCAGGCCTAGAATAAAACACAGATAGTTAAAATTTCAATGTGATTTATTTGAATGGAATAAATATAAGGAGGGAGTGATATGATAAACAATGTTTTTCGATTTGTGTTCCGGCGCAAAAACAAAAAACAAAGACCGTTTACCAAGCTATCGACGACGTATTGCCCGTACACAAATCCAATCGAGATTTTTATAATTTTTTGGAATGCCAGGGGAACACTTTATTTTGGTGATGAGTTTCTCCGTCGACGTTGTTAACTGGCAAACATTTGTCGGGAATGATATTAATTCAATCGAAACATCAACAGAAATTTGGCGGTTGCCAAGCGCCAGCAGTTATCTTAAGAAATCAACAGCCGATGGTTCGTTCTGCAATGCCAGTCATATTTGTTGTCAATTTCAACTTATTGACATGCCGGCACAAAGACGACGATTTTAAGCATTCATTAAGTTAAGTTCATCGGCAGCAGTTGATTTCAGGATGACGGGATGCGTTTGAGGAAAATCTCCGCTGAGCAATATCATATCCCCACCAAATCATCCCGAATCACCTTGTAACTCCTTCATTGTTAGGCCAACTGCCTCCAAAGCACATTTATGCGCTATCGTGCATTCATCCCAAAATATCAACTTCGTTGTCGCCGAATACTTGGTCATTGTCAACGTTATTGGTTTGTCAACCGTGAAAAAATTCATCGCCAGTTTCAAAGCGGAATATGCAGTTCGACCGCCTTCAAATGGTGTGCTATCAATGCCATAGATGCCATAGGATGCAACAGGCAACGAAACAAATCTTGGCCGAATTGTTGCTGGAATCAACTAAATGACGAATGTCTTGCAACTCCCACCGGGAGCATCGAGCAAGTAAATGCGATTGCGGAATCGTATTTCAAAGCAGCGCGATTGATGTCGACATTTTCCATTTTTCTTATTCTAATAACTTTTTGTCGAATTTATGGTGCAGTTTGAAGCTGTGCAATATGGACACGTCTCCATTTATTTCTTCTGCACGCACAACTTGCGTTTGATTATCACGGACATTCTGATTAATTAATCAGTGTAAACGTATTATTTAGAAATCGTTTTAATTTCTTACGCAACACAAAAACGAATTTTCACTCAGCGGTTAAACGATGTGTATAACTAACAAAGGGAAATCAGGAATTATACTTTTTTGACAACATTTGATTTATATATATATATATTTGTTTATGTTTATTGTTTACGTTAATGTGTATTAGTTCGTGAGATTTAACAATTTTAGTAAGCATATTTAAAATTTAAAGCTCATAAAAACAGCCTTAAATCGAAAACCAATACACATAATCACAATGTACATGGCTTAAAATCTTCTTCTCGACCATATCTTTCATAAAAAAAAGTATATTGAAAATGGTCGAATGCCAACTGAGATCATTATTTTCATTCATTTTTGTTTGTGGTTGTGAGGGACTTAGGAAGTTCGACAATATTATTTTACACAAAAATCATCTGTTTTTACTAATGAACAGTTTGGCTTGCTGTGGTTTTATTTGTATACATACAAATATGACACTATCCATATTTGTAGTTCATTTACAAAAGAAAAAGAACAAAAATATAAAATAGCCCAAATTAAAAAAAAATTGCTTAAAAAAAATAATAGAGCGAGTAGGAAAGAGTAAGTAGATAATGTGAAGCCTACAAAAAAAGCTCCCATGAGCTCCGGTCGAAAATTCTAATTTTCTTAAAGCTTAAACTATTGCCTAATATTCCTAAATTTCAATGAAAACTACAGACAACTGTCGAACAAAGCAATAAAAATAAGAGTTGAGGGGCTACTTTTCAAAAGGCTATAAAATCGTTTTCTCCACATTATAATGGTTTTATATTAGTGGTCTTATATTGTAAAGATAAATAATACAGCGAGTAGGAAAAAGTAACCAGATAATGTGCAATTTTGTAAGCCTACAAAAAAAGCTCCGCTGAGCTCGGGTCTAAAATTGTGATTTTCTTAAAACTTATACTATTGCTTCCTATAAATTTTAGACAACTGTCGAACAAAGTAATAAAAATAAGAGTTGAGGAGCGAATTTTAAAAAGGCTTTAAAATCATTTTTTCACCCCATTCTAATGCTTAATTAAGGTGGTTGAAGTTAGCTTAAAACAAATAAACTGAACCCTGTTAATCGGACTTTGAAAACATGGGAAAATCTAAAAATATATGAACAATTACAATTTTTCTTGTTTTTTTTTTAATTTTCCGAGAAATGACTATAAGTACCTATATTCTCTTTTGAAAACTCACTCTTAAATTATAAGAAAACAAATTGCAGGCTGAACTGCTTTGTCACCGTTATATAACCATTGAAAGTTTTTAATGCCACAACAACAATTTAGTTGTCTATTAAAAATAAAGTATGAATATGTGGTAGACCACCAAGTTGCTGCTGTTGCATTAAAAACTTTCAATGTTAATATAGCGATCCGAAAGCAATGCGGATTAAAACGATTAAAATGTAGGCGTGTCAGTAGGGGTAAATTGATGAACAACATTTCTCTCGCCATTGATTATCATTCCTGAAAATTCCAACAAAATCGGTACTGTGGTTTAGTTTTTATGGAGTTTTTTCCACTGTTCCATACAAACGGACCCACTGTGCGACGTACGGAGCTACAAATTACCCTCCTAACTTACATAATTAAAATCCATAATCTAGATTTATATAAGCATTTGGGTTAGGTACCGATAAGAAGTCTATCGAGAAGACAGTTTATGGAGTCACATAATTAATTTCCATTTTGTTACAATGTATGCGCTATTATTCAAATTATTCAAAAACTGTCGAGACACAAACCCTCGAGATACAATCCAAGAGCCGTTTTACACTTTGTAGGTTACAGCATGAAAACGATTGCAATATGGAACTTGAGTGTTGCTCCCAAAGATCAATGTCAGCTGCAATTATGGTTATGAAGATCGCAAGAATAACACTGTCACTAGAACGAAGGTTGATAATTGCAGCATGTAATGAAAGTCAAGCAGGTGTGATGTTCCAAGATTCCTTTACAGGTAGCACATATACCAAAAAGTTTCACTTACAAGGGAGAAAGAAAATGAAAACTTAAACGGGAGCAATGATAAATAAAAGTTGGAGAGCAACAATGACTGTTCACATAATAGTAATGGACTCTAATGAAAAATCAATTTTAATTTTAAGATTTTTTGTAAAACACCTATGGTAAACTGGCCCACATTCGTCTTTGGGGGACATTCGTCATTGGCGTTCTTACTATGAACGCTTCTGTGTAAACCCCTTATTTAAATGTCGATCAATCCCAATTGCAAATGTTAACTATGCGTTATAATTTGACAATTCTTGTTAGTCGGCAAAGAAAGTTGGATGTGTTTGTTTGTTTTGCGGTGCCTCTCAGTAATTTTCGTGTTTGCGTAAGTAAGCATTTTTTTATATTGTTTTGATGAAAATAAAAGTGATTTATTTTGTGAGTTATGTTATCAAATATTAAGCTTAAATTATAACTACCTAAATGCATTCAGAATTTAAGTCGTTTATTTATAAAATTTTTAAAATGAATTTTGATACATCGGGGTGCATTCGTTTTTTGTGAAAGGGGCACATTCGTCGCCGTCTAGGGGCAAATTTATCATCTGCCGAATGTACCCCGAAGCAACATTTTTAAATACTTTGTCGAGACATCTTTTCTTTGTTTCTTTTATCGTAGACATGGTTCGAAATTATAAAAAAAAGACCGACAGAGCAAATATATACAAAAAGCCATATCAGATGTGAAAAGTGGGCGAGAAACAATTACCTACCAATTTCTTTAAAACACTATCTTTCGGCGAACAAACAATACAAACGAGTTTGCAAGGAAAAGCAAAAAAAAATTTCTAAACACTGCTGCAAAAAGTCTGGTGTCTTGCAGAGACTCTAAATCATTTTGTCGTAAGGTTCGAGTATTGGGTGGGTGTAAACCCTTTTCTGCTTCAAGTATGAATGTGGATACTCTTGCAGCTTATTTCAAAAACCTCCTTTGTCCAGGTGATAATCCCTCTTCCTTCCACTATGCTCTACCAGATCACTACATAGCTGAACTAGATAATCAGATAACGATGCTTGAACTTCAAATAAGTTTACAAATAATGAAAAACAACAAAGCAGTAGGTGTGGATGGAATTCCTATTGAATTTTTTAAATATGCCACACCTTATTTTCTTACAATTCTTCTAACATTTTTTAATAAACTTTTAAATGAAGAGGCAATGCCCCAATCTTTTTTGAAGTCTATTATTTGTGCAATATTTAAAAAAGGTGACTGTACTCTTCCAGTGAATTATAGAGGAATTTCAATTTTACCGGCTTTGAGACAGATATTTACCAATATTCTATATCATAGGTTGGTTAACTGGGTAGAAACAAATAACCTCCTTAGTTGTTGTCAAGCAGGCTTCCGTATAGGTCTATCAACGATTGATCAGATATTTGCTCTATCTAGCATTGCTAAGCGATATGCCGACAATAATGAGCAGCTCTACACGTTTTTTGTAGATTTTAAGGCCGCGTTTGACACTATTAATAGAAGCTCCGTACTTTATAAACTTTCAAACATTGGTATTTCATCTAAGTTCCTTAGAATATACAAGCAATTGACAAACAACACTTGTTCTTCATTATATAATGGCATCACTATGTCTGAATTTTTTGACACCACAACAGGTGTTCCACAAGGATGTGTATTAAGTCCAATTTTATTTGTAACTAAAATCTTAGGTGGCGGAGTGAGGGTGGGTGACGAACTTATAAGGATCCTGCTTTACGCAGACAATCTGGTCTTACTTGCTGAATCCCCTTCCTCACTTCAGCTCCTTATTAATCGACTTAAAAATTATTGCGACCTATGGGATCTACAAATTAACACCAGTAAGTCGAAAATTATGATTTTTGAATCCATAAACAGGAGGATTTTACCACAAAATAAGTGGTTTTTTGGTTCAGAACCCATAGAAGTTGTGAAACAATATAAATATCTCGGTTTTTTAATAACAAGCAACTTAGATTTACGTCCTCTTATTAAAGAAAAATGTCTTGTTGCTAAAACTGCTATTAATATAATGTGGAGCAGGTTCTTTTGTAATCAAAAAGTGGATTCGTCTTCCAAATTCAGAGTTCTAGACGCAACGATAAATACCTGCCTTTGCTACGCAAATCAAGTATATGGTTTCAGGTTTGTTGAAGAATTTGATGGAGTACAGCGCTTCTTTTTCAAACGCATTTTTAGGTTGCTATCGACAACACCTACATATGCTTTGCATTAGAATCAGGTATACCACAAATCTATACAAAAAACTTGAAAGCGAATGCTGACTACATAGTCAAAGTAATGCTGCGACCAAACACGAATTTGCAAAAGAAAATAATGATGCATGCCATGATATTTAGCATAACTCCTTTTCGGGAATGGTTCTATATTGCGGGTAAATATGGAGCGGATCTCAGTATATATAATCAGCCGATTGAATGCTGGCGTGATGCATTTTACAACTGCATTGCAAAAGTAGATGAGCATTTTTATTTACAATGCGCACAATCCTCTTCAAGTCGGCTGATTTACAGAGAACTGAACCACTCCTTAGGTAATAGAAATTACTTTAATAACTATCTGTCCACCTACCAAATTAGTACCATATTCAAAGCAAGAGTTGAAATCGTAGGACTTAACTTCAAACCGCACAGGCCAGAAATTTCACCAATTTGTAATCTATGTAATAGAAATGAAAATGAAGACATTTATCACTTCGTAGCTATCTGTCCGATTCTGCAAGAATTGAGAAGGCTTTACTTTCAAAAGAGCTTTTTATCTTTTTCTGAAACCAAAGATATTTTAAACGGTAAAAATAGATGGAGAGTAATTTTTAGTTTTTGCGATCATGCACTTAGATATCGAAATAGTTTTGACCTGTAATCTCTCTATTAAATTTTTTGTTAGCCATCCTTAATTATAACTTTAATACCTATAATTTATATTAAATTTGAATTTATTTAACAAAATATTCAATGCAAATTGTATAAATAAAAATTTAGTACAAAAATTTAAATTATCAAAAAAAAATGTATCAGTAGTTCTTTTTCAGTTTTTTTTTTTCATTTACAAATTAATGAATATATGTCAAATTATTTTCGACAGACGGCACTTGTTGCCATGTTCTATTTTGTTTTGAATATTTCTTTGTCATTCATATATGTATTCTTAAATCTAAATAAAGAATTTGTAATAATAATAATAATAATACAATTACCTCGGCCTCCTAACAACTGTGGAAATCATCTGCCACCAGTTTATATTTTTCCAAGACAGCAATATACAGAGCGCTTTAGGAAGCTGATGCTTGGCTGGTTTGGTAAGTAAGAGTGGATGGATGATATCAGAGCTATTTGTAGATGTCCTTAAACATGTACAACGCTATACAAACTAATCAAAGGATAAACCTATCCTATTGTTCCTAGACAACCACTCATCTCACTGTTCCCTAGAGACCATCACCTTTTGCAGAGATAGTGGTATTTACTTATTATCTTTTTCACCTCATACTTCACACCGTCTTCAGCCACTCGTCGTTTATGTGTTTGGGCCTTTTAAAAAATTCTGCCGAACATCATTTAACGATTTTTTATGTGCAAAGAAAGGGAAGCAAATAACTATATATGACATCGCCAAGCTAACTAGGCAGCCGTTGCTAAGAGCGTTTCAGCGGAGAATATATGTAACTCCCACGTTTTTCAAGAGGAAGAATTTGCATTGGAAAGGGTGACAGCCAATTAAATCGATGACAACATAACCACTACTTAAACTTTCAAACAAATCGAACCAGTGAGTCCCACTTGGTGTATGCAATCACCTGAAATGATACGTACAAACCTCCACAGAAAAACAACGAGTGGAAGAGAATGAAGCACAAATAAAGTTAACACAAATTCTAAAACTTAAAAAACAAATCCAAGCTGTGAAAAGAGTTGTGCAATTCCCAATGAAACATGTGGTACAAAAGCAGCATAATAAGCATGAGAAATGCCTTAATCAAAAGAAAAAACGTAAGGACCCTGAATCTTCCGATGAAAGTGATACCGAGGTACCATACGCCGAGTCAGACCAGTCAGATGGTGCATTTAGTTCAATTAATTGTGGAACTGAAGAAGAGATTACGTTCTTGTTAAATTAAATGGAAAAATAAAAAAACAAGAATTTTATGTTGGAGAAATAATTGAAAATTTTGGCGATTTGACCTTTAATGTCAGCTTTTTACGAAGAGTGGACAATGTATCTTGGGTGTTTGTGGAACCCCAAATAAAAGAAGTTTCCTTAACATTGAAGAGTGAAGTTGAATTGAAACTACCTCATCCGTCCAATCCAGCAGCAACATCAAGTTCTCGAACTAAATATTGTTTCGATATTGACACGACTCGCTACTACGTCAAGTAAATAAACAAATTTGTGATCTTTATATTATTTTATAAGAGTCTTACGGAAAACGTAATATGAATGTTTGTGTTCCTTTTTGTATGACTTTGTTATTTATTTTTTTTTATTGAAGTGTTCTTTTTTTTTGTTTTACCTGTTTAAGAAATAAAAGTTTAAGTTAAATAAAAGACTTTATTTTTTTTTATTTTTGATGTGAAGGAATTTTTTGCCGAAAGTGCCCCGGGCACATTCAGCGAAATGACTTTTTTTCTTAAATTTAAAATATAAATGTTTTTTTGTTAGTAACAAAAAAGTTCATTGTTTTATTTAAAAGGTAAAATATTAACGTTTCATATTAAGTTGAGAGTTTTTGTCAAACTTGTAAAATTATCATAAATTTGGACCCTTGAATTTTTTCAGCCGATTGTGCCCCGGGTTACCATACTTCAAATGAGTTTTAATAAATTTGGTTGATATACTAAAAATTTAATTTTTTTCTTTTTTTATGGCTTTGTTATAAGTTTTCCTCGATTTCACAAAAAAAGTTATAAACAAAACTTTAAACGATTATAGCTCAAAGCATCAAAAATGTCACTTGACCCCTTCTCATTCTCAATGCTCCAATAATAGGTATACAACAAGCTTTATTAAAAAAAAAAAACAAATTAAAATCAACAATTAAATATCGATGCAACATATGTATATTCGAACCAACAGCTTCACAAAATATTGATGAATAGGAGCAATACCTACGTTTTGAGCGATGGGGTAAGTTATAAGCCCTCAACTGTAAGAGGAAATAATCTGAAACAGCATAGATAACAAAATCAAATATTTCACAACACATATTTTATGATACACACGGAAATCCTACACGTAAATAAATATCACTTTGCAAGTTAACTAGGCATTTCCCACGACTTGTTATGACTTGTTATGACAAGGCCAATAACGAATTAACTCCCTATCTGCTATTCCCACAATCGAGAAATGCTGAGCATACATTTTTCCCTTTCGCGTGCAATTAGTTTCTTATGTGTAGGATTATTAAGTTTTAGTCTTAGTAATAATAATTTTATACTGTCTTTTATACGATTTTCATTTCGTAAGTCGAATAGTTGGGCTATCCCTGTGGGTTGGCGTTCACGATTTTGAACAGTAGGAGACAGGACACTTCCTAATCGAAGTAACAATCAGTGTCCACATGGGAACACTATTACCATCCGGATTCTTCTTTACTACTTCCATATTCACATGGAAACATGGGGATATGTATTCGAAAAGAGAGGAAGGTATTCGGAGTATTATTTATCGGAGAACTTTTTTTTTTAAGTTTAAAGGTATATCTCAAAAAAAAAATTTAATAAAGAGTTAAATTATCAACTGAAAAAATTGTATTTTTTTTGAGAAAAATAAAGAATTAATTCAATAAACAATTAGTTTAAGTCAAAAAGAAAAATCCTAAATTTAAATTGTGGGTGGCAATGGTGCAGTGGATAGTGCTTGATTGCTAACTTAGATGTGTGGGTTCGATCCCAACGCTATGCTCATTCTTTTCTATAGCTTCAATTTTAATTGGATGCTGTCCATGGGTAAAAATGAGACAGTCAATACCTGGTTCTCAAATCCACTGTGCCAAACTAGTGCCGCGCAATTCAGGTTGCATTTAAAAGACCTTAGGTCTTACAGGCATATAGTCATATTAAAAAAAAATTGCAATTAATTTGTCATACAAATATCAAAATATAAAAGTGGATGAGTTAAATAAGTCAAGATTTAACCGGGATGGTAAATCGAGGACGACTGAAATCACAAATAAGCCATAATAAGATTGGAAACCTTCGTACGTTTCACCCCCCAAAACCCATTTGTTTACATTGTTGTATTTGTAGCTTTGAAACTCTATCCATGAATAGATGGGAAATCGAAAAGCAAAACAAAAACAAATTACTAGCGCTGTGTTGTCTATGTGGCTATAGGAAGAGGAACAGAAAAGATTCTTGCGTGCGTTTTTATCAATGTATCTATTGGAAGAGGAACAGAAATGTTACTTGTGCGTGTTTCAGCTTGTAGGCAAATGTCAAATGAAAGCAGAGGTTTCTGGTCTTTAAGTTATTAGTTTATGACTGAAATTCTATTAAGCGGCGCATGTCGCTCTATTACGCCCATAAAACGGACACAAGGACCCTTGATCACCAATTGAGTCAGGTCTCTCAAAGGGGTTTAAAGATTGAAGAGTTCTACGCTACAGTAAGTCATTAATTCTCCCTTATTATCAATAAGATGAAAACAGACCTGCCCTCACTCTAAAACCCTGGTACTGTTATTCTTTTAAAACTTCGGTTTTATGAAGAAGTTATTGCTGTTCTTGATGAAACTCTTCTGAAAACGTAAATGAATGATCGGGCCGAGATTAAAACAAAACTATCCTTATTCCGCGTGCATGCGAGAAGTCCATACAATTCCCCAAAAGTGGGTTGCACCTAAAAAACCTAAACCATCATTAGAAACACAATTTCGTGTTATAGTTGACTACAAACGCCTTAACGGCATTATAATCTCAGGCATATTCAATGCCGGTTATTAATCACAAGAATTTCGTGAACATTCCCATTTCTTACAAAATCCACTTTTACCAAACTTTGACACCATTACATATTCTGCACTGTTTAACACGGTTCCATATTTCATTCGAACAAATACAATTACTTCCTTAAAGACTGGATATTTACAATTGACTTTGATTATATTGAGGTATTTTTGAGAAGAAAAATTGGTATGGATAAAACAGATGTGCAGCATGTCCGTACGCATCGCTGCATACAACGCTGCGCCCGAAACACATGTGCATACTCTGACATTTATGATGCCTAGTTTTGCCAAGATTATGTCCGCATTCAGAAATCGATACATATGTAGTTTCCGTATAGGTTGGTGTTGTTGTAATCCCATCTAAAACTGCAGCTGGTGACAAACTAGCTCCTACCAAAAAATAAATCTCAAGCTATTCGAAACACTTTTGTATACTCTTGTATCCCATGAGAAATGTAATAACATATGCACGAAAATTTACAAATTTAATTTATCTGGTATTGGGTGTTCAGGAACTTAGATAGATATTAACCTATTTTAGATAGGCTATCCTACCGACATTTGAACGCGCCCAATGAGAACAGTCATTGTGGGGTAAACAAATTTAAATTTATTAAAAATAGATATTAATGAACTAAAAAGGGAAAAACAAATTTGAAGGTACATTTTGTCCTTCATGAAGATTCTTAAAACAAGAGCTTATAACAATATAATAATTTATTTTCCTTAACCAATTCATAGATTTTCTTCCATTTTTAAAATCATAAAACAAAAAACATTTTTTAAGTCAATATGAGTAATGCCAAAGTATAATTATTTCAGATTTTGTATTCTTTATTGTTGTGGCTGCAATGAAACTTGGCAGCCAAATTAGAAATAGAGACATCTTGCAGCGAGAGCTGCATGCAGCCCTTGGAATGTGTCAACCCTGTGTAATTTATTTTCGCTGCATATAAAGCTGCACATCTGTTTAGGGCATTAAACTTATCATAGTAATAAAATAAAAATGTAAAGAAATATATATACACCTAATACATATTATAAATAAATATATACAAAATATATAAAATTTGAATTTCCCGCCCATCCGGCCATATTAAATTGTAAGAAAAAGAAAACAAAAGAATAAAATTCATTCCATTTGAAACCTTAAGACCTTTTTTTTACTAAATATATTGCACAGCAATAGTTAGAAGGGATAGAAAGATATGAAAGAATTCTTTTGGTTGGCACAGTGGATTTGAGAACTAGGTATTTACTATTTCATTTTAACCAACGGGGGGTATTCAATTAAAATTGGTGGTATAGAAAAGAATGCTGGCTAGCGTGGGATCGAAGCACTGTACCAACTGCGCCATTGCCACCCGAATATTCTATTCTTTCGTAATCTTCATTTATTTATTTATTTATCATCAATCTGAGATAATATTTCTCAATTAGATTACAAATTTTAAAAAATAGATTACATCAATATATAAATACAAACATAATACCTATAATACAAACAATAGTAATAAATAAAATTAAATTAATAAAGTATAAATGACAAAATAATACAAAACAAATTAACATTAAAACTTGACGAAAAATCAACGAAGGAAAAGTGCTTACATAATTTTGTTCTTAAAATAATACGAGAGCAAGAAAGAAAAATGTCAATTTCTTCCAAAACGTTATTAGTATCTTTGATGCATCGCGATATAGGTACATTTCTACCGTAGTTGCTTCTAGAGAAATTGTCACTGAAATGGAAGCGAAGGCGTAGCGCTCTACTTGGAAAAACAAGTTAATACGGTCAAGCAGATAGAAACAATTTATATGATTATTTAATATATCTCTGATGAACATTATTGAAAAATAATTTCTTCTTGTTTCAAGCATTAGTATATTAAAAAGCAGGCATCTTACGGAATATAAAGGTTTTTGGATATTCCATTTTAATTTGTAGAAAGCAAACCTTGTAATGCTCTTTTGAACTCGTTCTAACCTAAGAGACTGAGTATTACAATAGGGATTCCATACGACGGAATAATATTTGAGGTTAGATCGAACAAACGCTATATAAAGGATTTTTAAGGTGTATGAATCAGAGAATTCCTTTGAGTTCCTCATTATGAAGCCAAACATCTGGTTTGCCTTATTGACAAAATAATCTACATGATAACTGAACGAAGTCTATAATCAAAAACAACCCCTAGGTCTTTCTTATGGGTAACTTTTGCAAGGGGAATATCATTAATAAAATAATTAAAACAGATTGGAGAATCTCTACTATAACACGACAAGGATTCACATTTAGAGACATTAAGATATAGGGCATTATTATTACACCAACGGGATAACTCAATAATGTCTTTTCGTAACATAAAATAATATTCAATGGATTTCACATGTTAAAATCTGTGAGAAATTGATGTAATTAGGTAAATCATTTATAAATAAAATGAATAGCAGAGAACCAATATGACTTCCTTGTGGAATTCTCAAAGTTACGTCAATAGCTTTGGATTTAACTCTGCTAATTTTAAAAAATTGAGTTCTATTTTTTAAGTTGGACCCAATCCACACCAAAAATTGAGAATGAAATCCAAGTAATGATAATTTGAAAACTAAAAGATCGTGATTAACTCTATCAAACGCCTTTGCAAAGTCAGTATAAACAATATCAGTCTGAAATCCTTTTTCGAATCCTTTATAAATTGCATCACATAAAACGGTGATGCTAGTTGCAGTAGACCTACCTGACATAAAAGCATGTTGAAATTCAGATATAATACTTTTGGTGAGGAAATAAAGTTTATCTGAAACAATCCTTTCAAAAACTTTAGGAATGATAGATAAATTTACAAATAGGTCTGTAGTTACTAATATTTTGTCTAGAAACTGATTTAAAAATTGAAGAGATAAAGGAAACTTTCCATTCATCAATAAATGATCCAGTGGCTAGAGATTTATTGAGAATTAAACAAAGATGCAATGAAAGTGCCAATACAAATTTTTTTAAAACTATTGGCGAAATACCATCAGGCCCAGGACATTTGCTTATATCAAGCTCTTTAAGAGTATCATATACATCTTTAGTATTAAGAAGTAATCCCCTAAGGTCAACTACATTTGAATAGGAACATTAACAAATTCAACAGAGTACACGGATTTGAAATAATCCGCAAACAAATTACAAATGGTAGATATATCACTAGACATAACTCCAGAAAACTCCATACAGTTTGGCAACCCTGTCGACTTTTTTTTCAAAGTGA
Source organism: Philhelius pedissequus (assembly GCA_910595825.1). NCBI lineage: Eukaryota > Metazoa > Arthropoda > Insecta > Diptera > Syrphidae > Philhelius > Philhelius pedissequus. The sequence continues at coordinate 152,108,852 of OU343161.1, forward strand.
CAAATTTCCAGAATTTTCTACTGTCTGATTTAATTTCTGATTAAGTATCGCTAACAAATTGGTTATAAAGGAATTTATACAGAAAATTCAACTCTCTTTGAACAGACAAATAGATCTCACGATTTACAGAATTTGTTAGGTTAGGTTAGGTTATAGTGGCTGTTAGCTGTTAAAGAATAACTAACTAACACACTTAGTCCAAGAAGAAAGGACCATTGTGGTACCACAGGAGTTGGGTTTTTTTGCCCCAAAAGAAAGAACTTAAAACCATTTTGAGCTTCTTATGAAGCGGAGGAGAGAATTAATGTATAATTGTGCTAGTTCACTAAAGTCGCTGAAGAAGAAGTCTCCTAGAAGAAGTCTTCGTCTGTTAGACAGTGCAGGGCATGTACAGAGGAGATGAAGAACAGTTTCCTCCTTCTCCTCATCTACACAGCTTCTGCAAAAGTCGTTTGCGAGCACGCCGAGCCTTGCAACATGTCTACCTATGAGGCTCCACTATAGGTGTCCTGTGATGACACCTATAGTGGAGCTAATGCGAAGTTTCAATAGAGAGGTCAAAGCCTTAGAGCGTTTAAGATGCAGCTTTGACCAATTTTTTTTTGTCGCTAGACATGTCTTACCACTAGTCCACCTAATATTTGTCCTCTCCATAGCATTTAGCATTACCATAAATTTACATGTAGCGATTGGAATACCCAGGTTACTGTAGTCAATGGAAATGGGTAGTGTTGTACCTTGTTTGGCGAGTTCATCGGGCCTGCAGTTCCCCGGAATATCTCTGTGCCCTGGCACCCAGCATAGGTGAATGTTGAACTGTTCCGCCAACTCTTTGAGAGATGATCGACAGTCGAGGGCTGTTTTGGAGTTAGTGGAGATTGAATCAAGAGATTTCAGCGCTGCCTGGCTGTCAAAGAAAATGATGATATGCTTTGCCGATATCACGTTTTTTTTAAAGCCAGGATAGAACCTCAATTGCCATTAAGGAACACACTACAATGGTTAGGAAGACGGAAGGAGAGACTAAGATTTAGTCTGTTAGAGTAAACACCACCCAGTGCACCAGCATTTGTTTTTGAGCCATCGGTGAAAAACTGAATTTTTTCATCTTCCAAGAAAGCATAATCCTCCCACTGTGATCTGGAGGGTATGCTTACCTGGAAGTTTTTATCAAAAAGTGGTTAGGGTATGATGTAGTCTATGTTACTTTAGGGGATACTGAACGTGTTCATTATGTTGGCTTGGCCAAAACAGTTGCCTTTTCACTGTGAGGTCGCCTTCAGACGAATAGCTGAGCAGGCTGCGGATTGCTTGCTGAAAATATCTAAGGGTGTCAGATTGAAAATTATTTCAAGCGCTGCAGTTGGAGTAGTACGCAAAGCACATACAAGCAGTGCGCTGAACTCTACTCAGTTTATTATTATTTGTCCCTTTGTCTAGAGCAGTCCACCAAACGACCTCTCCGTAAGTAAGAATCGGTCTAATAACCGCTGTGTATGGCCAATGGACTACGCGGGGCTCTAGACCCAATTTGTTGCCTATGGCCTTTTTGCAAGGGAAAAGTGCTGCCGTGGCTTTCTTAACTCTTTCTTGTATATTGTATTTCCAGCTAAATTTCTTATCCAAAATAAGACACAAATATTTTACTGCGTCCGAGAATTTAGGAGTTATACCATTTATAGATGGAGAATGAACGTGCGGAATTTTGTGTTTCCTTGTAAAGAGGACAAGCTCAGTTTTATGGGGGTTTACACCTAAACCACAACCACTTGCCCAGTTGTTTAGCTTATTAAGTACAAACTGAAGGAGTTCACAGAGAGTATTTGGATGTGTTCCTCAAACCGTAATAGCAAACGTCATCCACATAGGTATCACTCTAAATCCCTCCTCTTCCAGATTTTTTAACAGTTCATTCACCAAGAATTACCTCTATCTTTTTTATATTTTTTATACGCCTTATTCTTTTTATTTTTTTAAATTTATAAGCCTTCGATTAAACCCGGGTGGATTGGTATTTAACCTACTTTTCTTTAAAGGGATACAATTTTCAAGCCCAATTGATAGGTTCTGCTAAAAAATGCAAAACGCTTGTTCAATATCTTTCTGAGCAAATATTTTCTCCCAACTGATAGAGCTTAAATAAGTGTTAAAAGCATCAAAGTTACCACGTTTATAATCATAAAAATCGATATAATCATTTCTATTTCAAGCAAAGTCAAGTAATTTAAAATCAATTGACAAAGCAACATGATGTCTCGTATTGTTTACAACAGGAAAATCCAATTCTTCAATACAAACGAGATAGAATTTACTTGGGTTAAATTAAATTGACTTAAATAATCTATTACTAAACTTTCAAAACTACTCGTAACATTAAAAGGAACTAAACAGTTTTCAATTGAGTCATATATCCAATGTATATCGCCAATATTAAAATCACCTAAATATATTATATGATCCGAAAGACTTAAGTTACAAATGACTGGTTGGATGTTTTGTAAATGGAAGTTATATAATTCAAAAGGGGTACCTGGTTGAATATAACTCACACTAAGATAGACATTTACTTTATATTTGATCAATATCAAAGCTGTGTGATAGTTGAGTTGAAAATAAATTGACCTGACTTGAAACAAGACCAGTATGAACCGTAATTAAGACCCCACCCCTCATATCATAACCAGTAGTGGTGGAACAACGATCTTTACGATACACATTAAATTGTTGAGCATTAAAAATTCCACTCGTAAGGTGACTATCATTCAACCAGGTTTCCGTTAATACAATAATGTCATAACCATGAGAAGCAAAATAGGAATATAAATTATTTAATTTAGTTCTTACTCCTCCTACGGTTTATAGTATACATTAAAATTATGGTGGTTAGAATTTATGAATTCTACATCATCACCAACAATGACATCTCCACCCGCAGCATGGGAAGAAGCATCACCAACAGCGACACGATTACTAACAGCGGCAGCATCACCAGCGGCAATATTTTCTTCGGCAACAATGTAATCATAATCGGCAACTATATTATTCAAAATAGCATCATCTTCAACAGCAACATTAAAAGGCATATTATCCATACAAGCTTCAGCAGCGGAAACAGTATTATTGACTACATGAACAAGCATTTAAGGATTCCTGGGCTAAGTGTCCGTAGTATTCACCTAAGGCGTTACATTTTTTAGCCGAAAATTAAAAGGCCGAATACGAATTCCTCGAGGCCAAAGTTCTGAGTTAAAAATCGCACCAACATAATCGAAAGGTACTCCAATTTTAAAATTGACAAATCGAATCTTATATTCATCGGATGCTTGCGATACAAGCTTATAGCACGGGAAAATGGACGCTTCCATTTTAGTCTTTGATTGAATATACGATGTAATATTATCAGTTGAGGTATTTTTACTGAAACTCGAAAATGAAACCATCTCATTCTACAAAATACATTTGTTTTGAGCACATCAGCATCAACATTAACACCACTTTTAAACATTACGCGAGGCAACTGGTTGACTTTCTTTAATCCATTTGCAGCATCATCGTCCACCGCAGTAGCACTATTTAAAATCCGTGGCTTATCGGGGTGGGGGTAAACATCAATAGCATTAACATTAAAGAGAGAAACTCCATCAGATTTTTTGTTTATCTCGCTTCCACAACTAGTATTGGGAGCAACGCCACTGTGGCATCAATGTCTACTACCCCGCTGTTATACACGTTTGTATGCACGTAATCCTCTTCTAGCTCCATTTCTTTCGTAGAAAGAGAGATTTTGGATAATGAAGAAGATGGTGCACTGGCTTGTTGTTGTTTATTCGTGCCGAATTTATTTTTGGTTGTTACCTTTTTATTGTTTATCAAGTTGGTTGGAGTATTTGTGGTCGGGAGACACTGAGATTGCCGGTAATTGAGAGACGATTAGGAGTGACAGTTGATTGCAAGTTCAATTTAGCGATTTTATTTTAAGGCAGATTTGCTTTAGGTGGTCGTTGACCTTTTGTAGATTCACGAATATTTCTGCTGACATTAAATTTACTTTAGTGGTTCTCTGTGAGGCATTTTAAACGGGCGCAAATGTTTTTTTTTGCTTTTTTATTACAGAACAAAGATCGATGGTAGCACAAGACTCGCACTTCCAAGCTATATATGAACTGGGTTTTATAGTTTTCAATTCAATTTTATTTAGGGTAGTAGAATTAGAATGAAAATGGGCAGCTCAAACACTGCAGACGGCCAGATCACTTGCAAAAATGTCGCCCCAATTTTCACACAGAGCACTCATTATTAAATACGTCTACCGTCTAAGAAAGCTAGTCGTTGATTGTGATCAGTGCTACCATATTCCTGAGAAAGCATTATCCTACTTGTAGTTCGAAATTATGCTACCTGAATAAAAATTATCTTACGCAAGGAAATTTTTAATGGATGCATTCAGGAGTCTCACTTAACAATGTTGGTTGTGATTTTTGTTCTTGTTGTTTGTAAAAACTAGAGTTCGTTTCTATTTTACGATATAAGGTGAAATTAACTAAAAAATCACTAGGTATATTTTTTTAACGAAATTTACATATGTTAAACGAGATGGCAACTAAAGTATTCACATCTTAACACGATATTTTGGTATTGAAGAATACTCAATTGTTCAGAATATTTCTGAACTTAAGAACTGTTTCAGTCCAGGTCCAGAATGGTGTACCGCCTTGTGTTTCAAGAAAGTGAACATCCCAACTATCTTACAATTAATGTTTATTATTTAATAAATCTTTAAAATCTTCACTCTTTTCCATATTGTGGGAAAGTGCTTATATACGACAAATTTATTAAGAAGGACCAACAAATTATATCGGCGACTACCACCCCTTCGCTAAACTATCTGTCATTCCAAAATTGTTTTGAGTCTCTTATATGTAAATGTCGTTTAACAGTAGATCTATTATTAGATCAACATGGTTTCGTTCAAAACAAGTCTACCGTTACGAACTTGTTTAATTTCACTTCACTTTGCATTAACTCATTTGAAAAGCGGAAGCAATTAGATTGTGTATTTACTGATTTCAGTAAGGCTTTTGACAAACTGTGTCAGAAAATTTTATTAATAAAACTTAAAGCTTTGGGCTTCAATGAACGTCTTTTAATGTGGGTTGCTTCTTATTTAGAAAATAGAAGTTATGCTGTTATTTTCCGTAGTGAGTGTTCCGAACAATTTTATGTAAATTCTGGTGGGTTCCACTTGGGTCCGTTATTGTTCACTTTATATATACCTGTTCTAATTTATGCCGACGATATAAAACTGTTAAAGAAATATCTTCAATCAATGACTGTCTACAACTTCAAGAACTTCAAAACTTAAGAGAATGGTGCAATACAAATCGTTTGTTTTCAAATGTTGACAACAATGAGTCTTACACGCAAAAAGAAAATAGTTTTGTATAATTACATGTATAACTCTTTTCCTTTAACTAGACCATCCGTTTATCTGACTTGGGGATTATACTTGACTCAAAAATCACAATCACTAATCACTATGATTATATATCAATAAGGCCAATCGAATTCTAGGATTCGTTAAACGATTCTCCGAGATTTTCATGATCCATACGTCTTAAAACTTTTATGTATATCATTTGTTATGACCTTACTAGAATATGGCTGTATTGTATGCTCACTATACTACTCAATTCATATTGAAAGAATAGTAGGTATTCAGAGAAGATTTAGGCGATTTTCTCCCATGGTCCCCCGGAGTCTCACTACCCCTAACATTCAAAGACTTCAGGTTTTGAATATCCCTCTACTTTCAAAACATAGAGAATACTTACAGCTTTGTTACATTATTAAATTAGTAAACGGTTATATAACATCGCCATCAACCTTGAGTCTTTTGCATTTCAGTTTTAGTCAAGCTAACATAAGAGGACACACACCTTTATGTCCATCATTTAGTAGAGTAAATTATGGATTAAATAGTCCTCTAAATCAATTGTCACTCTTTGGTGTGCTCCATGGTCAGAGGGAATCATTGGTACATATTTCTTCAAAAATGAAGCCGGTTATAATGTTACAGTCAATGGGGAACGCTATAGAGTCATGATTAATGACTTTTTCGTGTCTGAATTGGAGGATGTTGATGTGGACGACCTTTGGTTCCAACAAGACGGCCGGTGGTCGGGAACACGCCGTACAGCCAACGAAACAATCAATTTATTGAAGGAAACTTTTGGTGAGCTCATTATCTCGCGTCGTGGGCCTGTTGCGTGGCCTTCAAGATCGTGCAATTTAACCCCTCTGGACTTTTTTTTGTGGGGTTATGTGAATTCGCTTGTCTACGCAGATAAGCCCGATACGATTAACGCCTTGGAAGAGAATATTCGGCGCGTTATTGATGAAATAAAGCCCCAATTGCTGCAAAAAGTGGTCGAAAATTGGACCTCCGTGGAGGCCACTTGCTCGAAATCATTTTTAAAACATAACGGCAAACCCTTATCTTTATAACAAAGCTAAATTCTTCGCCATAACATTATATTAAAAACCACATGTCTAAAAAAAAGTGGATTTACAATAATAGACAGATGTAAATAATTATACTTTTTATAAATAACACAAACAAATTATAAATATGCATGTGTTTTTAGAAATATAAATCATCACCTAAACGAGCAACCCAGCGCCAGCGTCAACAACAACACAGATTTCTACGTTTAATTTAAAATTTTTAAAAGTTTAAAATTTATAAAAAAAAGATTACTGAACCATTACATTTATAAATACATATTGTACATACATACCTAAAACAATTTATATTTATAAGAATTTGTGTGTTGCTTCCAATATTTAATTGATAAAATATTTGTAGCAGGTTCCAATTCAATAAATTTAATTATTTAACAATAAATTTGTTATTTAATTTCTTTTAATAAAAAGGCCTGATGAAGAGTGTATTCATGCTCGAAACGTTGTACACTATATAACATCGTGTTTTATTGACCTGGAGCCTGCTACAAATATTTTATCAATTAAAGCAATTTATTTTCATATGAATTTTATATTAAAACAAAAAAGCGAACACAATTAACCATTTCTTTTACATACGTACACAAAGTACAAAGTAAAAAATACACTACGGCGATCCGCGAACCGCGACCAAGCTATCATAATTAGTGTTCTGCCTTGTTTAACTTGTAGCTGGCAAAAACAATACAAAATATAAGAAGAAAATGTACATACGTTACTTTATTCATAATATTTATTTTTTCTTTCATGGAACTACGTCGGCTTTATCCTTTATGTGTATTTTTTATACAGCACGGCATACTTGTATTTCATAATCCAGTTATTTTTATTGCTGCTTGTGTATTCTTTCTGTCTTTGGCGGGGATATACAAGACAAGAGTTTGAAATTCAAAGTGATTTGTTTGATAAATCTATTAACACTGTGGCTCCACTTGCAATATTTCAGGCAATGACAATGGCAATACAAATGTATGGTGAATGGAAGTTGAAAATCGACTTCCAGAAATCAGAAACTATTTTGTTTAGGAGTCCGTTGTCTAGCGCCTCAAGGGATACGAGAAAGAACTGGCGCAAGCTGGTAATCGTATGGCCACATGGACATCCACTGGCGAGTAAAAGTGTAGTAAAGTACCTTGGCATCTGGTTGGATCAGTACCTGTATTTCGACAGACATATAGGTGCTGCTTTGGCCAGGGCTAGGGGAGCCTTTGCCTTGACAAAACGACTGTTTTATAGCAGCCGTCTTGACAGCAGGGTAAAGGTGATTTGCTACATGGCCCTCATCAGGCCGATGATTGCCTACGGATGCCCGGTGTGGTTCAACGTTGCTCCATCTCAAATGGAAAAGATTCGGGTGTTTGAGAGGCAATGTCTTAGACGTTGCCTTGGATTACACAGAACACCAGAGTCGGAGTACACAAGATATTATTCCAACCAGGTTCTATACAACGGAGCCAACATAAACACAATAGATAATTTATTGTCCAAGCTGATTCGGGGTCCCGTTGCAAGAGCGATGTCCTCAACTAACAGCTTAATTTTTGGGGCTTATTACCCCAATAACGAATATTTTGAGAGTGCGCGGTTAAGTGGTTACATCCCTCCCGAGGCATTCCTCTATTTAGACAGTCGAGGGCTGATACAGGATGGAGGGGCGGTTCCGCTCATCTACCACGTCAGCCGGAAAACTGTAGATAGGCGACTCCTGTATGGTCGAGACGTCATCGCTCAAGGTGGAGAAGAGCGCCTTCGGTTCAGTAGGACTGTGTCCGATCGGGACCGAAGGGATAGGGCGAAACAAGAGAACCAGTTCTGGTGGCTCTCTGAACAGCATTATGATACATAATGTCGATTAGGATGGTATGTCTTGGCCGACTTACGTAGATTTAGGTAAATTAGGTATAAGGAACAGTCGGGTTAGCACAAAAAAAAATTTAAAAATATGTATGTTTGCGGGGGCATTTGTGCATGCAGCTGCGTGCCTGTGTATGTATGTACATACGAATATGTATGTACGTATGTACTTGGCTGTGTGGGTTGCATGTCTCTGTGTGTCTGCATGCGTATACAAAATATACAAAAAAAAAAAAATTTAAAAACGAAAAAAATGCTGCTGTGGCTGTTCTAGTTTTTAAGTAGTTTTAAGTGGTTTTGGGTATTTTTAGGTACCTTAAGTAGTTTATGTTAGTTTTAGTTAGTATATAAGTTAATTGTATATAGTTTTAATTATTTTTAGTCTAGATTTAGGTAGTTTGTAAGTAAAAAATGATACGAGACCAAGTTTTTTAAAAAAAAGTTTTCTTGGTAAAACAAAAATAAAATAAAATAATTAGAATTAATTAAAATAGATTTAAGGTCGAAAGACATTAGTATTAAGAGATATAGTTTAGTTTAGAGCGCCCGTAAAGGGCCAGTAAATTAGTTGTAAGTTATTGATAATTAGGCTAGTTTTAAACATTTTTGTCTAGCTTTAAGATAGTTATAAGTTAAGATTAAATAAAAATGAAGAAAAAAAAAAAAATGTATGGTGGGCGTTTCATTGATAGCATTTTGAATTTCAATAAACCTTATTGTTTCTATTTTTGGTAATTTAAGCTCACAAGTTTTTAAATTACATTGTTTTTTTTGTAGTTTTTAGGCTTATTTATTTTTTTCGTTTTTGTTCAGTTATTAAATTGTTTTACGCTCGACACTCTTTTAAAGTAACGGCAAGGTAGTCAAGCTGAAGGCAAGCAATTTTGAAATGACTCAACAAATTGCCTCGGAAGTGGAAAGCAAGTATTGTCAAATCGCATCAATTGGAAAATATTCAAAGCAATGGCAATACGTAAAGCAATTTATTGCATTAAATATTGCATGTCGAGCCCTTGGGTTAGAAACCACCGAAAGCTTGCGAATAATATACTCAAATGCTCTGATTTCTACAGAAAACAACTTACGCTTAAAGGCAGCAGGAACAAAGATTTTTACAGTATACCTTTCTTAATATATCGTTTGTACTCACCCTTGTAGCTAATAAAAGGTACCGATTCAAAAGAGAAGATATAGCTAGATCCATTAATGCTTTGTCAGCAATAATTCCTTGCCAGCTCAGGAAATTTCTGAATAATTTTAAAACGCTGCAAAATTGTCTCTGAAAAAATGATGTCCGTGCCTCTTGAACTCTACACATGACAACATACAAAACCATATATTTTAGTTTCAAATAGATATTTAGTGTTTTACCGTTTTGGAAAAATTGGTATGAAAACATCGTTATCAAGGGCTGATTTTAATTTTTCTAGAATGGCATTAAAAAGTTGTTGAAGTTGATTTGAGTATTGTCCAATTGGGTAATCTCTGGTAATGCGATTGATATAACCAATCAACCGTAGGCTTTGTGTTGTTGACATCGGATCCCAGTAATAACTAACAATTTCTGAAAAAAAAAATTAAATCATAATTGGAAATTGTATTTTTACTGAATTTAGGTATTACATCAGGCGTGATTCGAAGGATATAGGGACCTAAACATAGTCAATTACACTTTATAACACATAGTACAACAGTCAAAAATATTCGAAATGAGTTACCTTTTGATCTATTAAAAAAGTAAATTCCGATGAATATCTTAAAACAATTCAGTACAAATCAAATCTTTACTATTATACAGGGTGGCCCACGAATCGTGCTACAATAAGAAATTTAAATAACTTTTATTTTAATCGATGTATTTCATTAATTTTTTTTATTGGATTAAAAATTAAATTTTATTTTAAATAACTAATGGTTTTTAAGATGGACCGCAAATGACCTTCACGCTCATCCACGCCTATGCGGCACCTGATCAGAAAATTGTTCATTGCGGCCTGAAGAAACTTCGCACCACACAGTGCCTCGTTCTGGGTGCAGTTCCGTCTCATGGAGCATTTCTGGATTAGATTCACTCCATATCCGTTTAAGTCAAAATGGGCCTCATCAGACATGAACAAACAATTTCTTCGGCCATTGCAATCATTTTCGGCAAAATTCCAGGCGAACAGGCAAATCCTAAGGGTTTAACTTGCTTGTAATTTGGACTTTGTACGGAAACAAGTTTAAATCATCATGAAGTATCCGTTGTAATGACCGTCTGCTAACTCCAATTTGGCCCGATAAGTTTCGAGTCGACACACTTGGATTTGCCTGAACCCGAACATTGGGATCTCGATGATACAGTCTTCGTTCGATGCTTCCAGATTCGGCAAACATGTTCACCAGTCTTATAATGGTCCATCTACTCGGGGGAACCGCCAAACTCCACCCTAAAATCCCTTTGGACGGAAATGACGGACTGTAAAGAATGGTATCGCTGCGCACTATCTAAATCCTTTTTTCAGTATCCCAAGCATTAATTTTCATAAATCTAAATAATAGCCTATAAAATAAAAAAAATAAGCCGATTACTCACACTGAAAAAAAGTTATTACGTTTAATTTTTGTAACACGATTCGTGGGCCACCCTGTATAAAGACGAACCAATTATTAATTTTATCACGGTTAATTTCCGAAAGTGTTCAACTGATTTACTTGAAACCAATTTTATAATTTTCCTTATTCTTTTAATAATGCTTTAGGATATTTTTTTGTTAAATATGTTTGTTGAATTAGATTATTAACTTAAAATAAATCGTACAATTTTTGTCGAAGTTGACCAATATATTAAATTATGCCCTTAAACCTGCTTGATATTTTATAAAAATGATATTTTTTGTATAAAGTCAATGGCGCAAAATTTTAAACAGCCTGATGTTAAGAGCTTAGCATGATACTACTTAACAGTTTGCTAAACGCTTTACAAATATTTTCCTAATTTTAAACACTTTTTTAACTAGCACCATACTAAATCCATTTTCTTAATAAACTACAACTAAATACGCCTAAAAAACACGCCACTTGAATAGAATATGGATTAAGTTTGATTGTTACCTTTGACGCGTGGACTCATATTTTTCGTTTTAGTTAATTTCGACAATTTGGTAAAAAAAAACCTAAAATGGATCGAGGAAAAGCACTAATTGAGACAAATCAAAGGTTATAAGGACACTACACCGCCGGATTTTCTATTGTCAAAATAGCTAAAAAGATATCGAGAGGAGCCGAACGCTTATGTCCAGATTTTTAAGTAATGAGTTTAAGTATGGAAAAAATATGAAAGGCTGCCCACACAGTGTGCTTACTAATGCGGAAAGACGACGTATATTTAGAAAAGCGTCAAATTCTCGTGACTTTTAAAAAAAATCAAAAAGTGTGGTATCGACCCAAGTCTCACAACTATGTGTCGTATTATTTCAAAAGCTAAGCATATTAAAGACTTAAAATCAAGAAGAAACCACCACTTAACACGGTTCGAAAAGAGCAACGCCTCAATTTTTGTCGGGCACATGTAACCTGGACTTCGGAGTGGCATCGCGTGGTCTTCTCCGGCGCAAAAAAAAAAATTATTTAGAAGGCCCCGATGGCTATAGCTAATATTTTCATGACCTCCGCAAGAAACTCATTATTTGGGCCAGCTGCATAGCAGAGTTGGAGGTGTGATGGTGTGGGCGGCAATTTCCTATTTCCACTAAAACGAATGCACTGACTGACAGTGGTATATTATAAGAGGCCTTTCGATACTTTCATACCCTTTTTGGACCTTTGTCGTGGACCTATCTTCATGATAACTTGCCAATACATACAGACGGGGTAGTTGAAACGTACAAAGAGAGCCAAAATGTGGAACTATTAAGTATTCCGACCTACTTACCTGATTTAAACAACCTTGAAAATGTTTGGGGATGGTTGACACGTCAAATATATGGATCAGGACAACAATATTCGAGTATATCCGAACTAACTAAAGCCATCGAATTAGCTTGGAGCTCGATTTCGCTAAATTATTTGGGCACTTTGTATGCATCGGTTCCAAACCGAATGTATGAAGTTCTGGAGCAAAAAGGTTACTCAACACACTATTGTTGTTTAATCAAAATTACCTTTAATACGTTAAATTTAAGTAATGTTTGAAATAAAAATAATCAAAATTCTCTAAAATGACCCCGCATTACATCGGTTCTTAGTAAATAATTTGTTTTAATACTTAAGTCAATAGCATTCAACTTTTCTTATAATGTTAAATAACGACAATTATGAACTTTGATTTAAACAAAAATTAAGTCTATACTCTGTTCAATTTATATTTTGAGTATAGGAAGATAGGATATTTGCCTTTCACTCTGCCAATAAGTTCGTACTGTCTTAAAGCGTTTACAGGGTTGCAGTAATAAGCATACTAAATTACCAAAAACGTAGCAGTGGTAAATCTGATTATTCAATAAATTTATTTTAAAAGCACACAACGAGTACGAGGGTTGAGTGCGTGGAGAAATCACTCAAGCAGCAGTGTGTACTTGGATGTACAGTAGGTAGTTCATGATGGATATACGCTGGTTTTAAGATTGCAAACATAATTTGTATGTAACTCAGTGGTTATTTTCAGTTGATTTCAGCGACCGGCACCGATGTCCTTGAAAAAGCTCTCCCATCAAGACCTGTACTGAAAATATAAATTGAACAGAGTAAAGCATGCTTGGTTTAGGAGCAATGAATGACAGAAAACAGAACTAAGACGTATCCTATTAAAGTGGCTAGGAATGTATGTAGAAGCAAACAATTATAAACGCCTAGAGTTCTCGGATGTGTGTTTCTCTATCTTTCGTTCTGATTTCTCGGTTTTGGACCTTCGGCTTCGAGTTTGTCATTGCTTGGGCACAAAGGTGAAGCTGAATCGTATCAAATGGCTACAATTGAAGTTGTAGCTGTAGTACAAATAAAAATGTAAGCTGCATTTGCATGGTATAAAGAATACTGGTATGATATTCCGCATTTCATTATCCTATCTCTCTCGCAAACATTGTCACCGAGTGACGTAGTTCACCCCAAGTTTGTTTTTGTTTCTGAATTTGTTTTGTATGCATTTTTGTCACCAAGTCACGTAGGCCAACGCTGAATATCATACCACGTATTCCTTATAATTAAAAAGGTTACGTTTATGAAAATCTTAACTTTTAAATCGTTGGGCCCCCATCAACAAAATCCTAGATCCACCTCTGAGTACGATACAAAAAAAAATAAAGTAGCCATTTTGTGATTTTGACTTTAGTAAAATGTTAAGAAAATAGTACGATACTAAACTGTTTTAAAATTAGCAAAATCCTCTTTTTAGCCTAGTATGATACTAAAAATTAATTAAAATATTACTAAATCGACTAAAATATTGCGCCAATAGTTTTATGCAAATCTTAAGTCCTATCAAATCATTTCTTAACTGTGCTTACAAGTTGAGAAATAAATGCATGTACAAATTATAAACTCATCACATATTTGTATTTTTTATCTATGAAATAGAAGAGCTTTTAATTATATACCACAATTTCCGTATTCGAACAACAAAATAATAGACATAAGAAAAATGGATAAAATTTTCAATTTTTGCAAAGCCAAAAAGGGGCTGAGAAAATTTGTAGCATGTGTTGTGCTAATGGTAAAGTAACCATTCCCTCTACTGCCCAACCACCTGAACCTTTAAAAAGTATGCTCAATGGAGATCATCCACAATCTAGGAATATCCTGGATAATTTGAAATCATATAATAAACTTTTTCAAATGACATTTTTCGGTGGAAAAGCATCTTAGGGAAAGTGTGTTTTCTCATGTTGAACCTTATGTCGCCCTTTCAAGAGTGTACTCAAAAAATAATCAGTGTTTACTTCTACCTGAAAGAAAAATAAAATTGTTAATATTTTATATCCAGAATGTTGTGATCAAAACGGTCCTGCTACAAATTTCCTGGTAAGGAAAAATCGAAGATAGTGTTTCAAACTGTAGTATCGACAATGTTGCAGCGACTCTGAAAAAAAATAAATAAAATTATATATATTATATATAATATATAATAATAAAATTTTGATTGCTTGCCAACAGAAGACCGATCTTCTGATGCGTTTCTGGGGCTATACACCAGAAAAGTACTAGTGAAACAAACGTGTTAGAAGTCCGAAAACCTTAAGTTCTTACCAGCTATAGTGCTAAGGTATTTGGCAAACATTGGGCAGTGAAAAAAAGAACAGTTGGAACGAATCAACTTTATTGCGTGAAGCTTACCTGGCGTTCACAACAACAACAAAAACAACAACACCAACAACAACAACAACATCATCCCTGTTTTCGATGGGAAACCACCAGAATTAGGCAAATTTATTTCCTGCGGGGATATGTTGTTCAAGGCAGTGAAAGAAATTGAAAAGCAAACTTTCCTGTCTATAATTAAAACTAGGTTACAGGGTTCTGCTTTTGAGTTGACCCAATACAATACCCTTATGTTTACCGTAATAACGCCAAAGACAAAATTGGTGAAATATTGTTATCAGCTGAAATTAAGACTCTTGAACAGCTTAGAAATAAAGCCAGAGAAGCCGAGAGGTTCTTGGCGAAGCGAACTTCTTCCCAAAAAACGGTACACGAGATAGCCATCGAAGAAGGTCCCCAAGAACTTGACCAAGACGATGCGGAAATCGCAGCCATAGCGACGGTAAAGTTCACGCGTACCATTTTTGCCCTTCACAAACCAGAAATTTGTTTTGTTTTATGTGCGGTGCGAAGGGTATTAATACTGTTCAGTGCGGTAAGCACTCGGGAAACATGCCGAAGAGTGGGAAAATTCGTCCTTAGCTATAATTCCAGCCAAAAATAATTGAGAAAAAACTTGGTGGTAGTACACTCAAGTTGTTGTTGGGCATTCAAAGTCATCAAATGATACGAAAAATGGCTGTAAAAAGCAAGTATGTAATCATACAAAAACTGAATATAATAAAGTGTCAAAATCTTTCACGTAAAAAATCTCCCTCCTTATATGACCAACAAAAATGTTGGCTTATACACGAGCAAGGAGAAAATAAGAAGGAACGCGAATAAACAACAACAAACTTGTGTGGCTAATAAAAGCGCTAGTCGTTTCAATGCAATTGATAAACAGAAAAAACCTGCATTAGCTTGAATCTGATCATGTTGTCTCGGTGGCGTGATGCGAAGTGCGTTGGCTACTAAGCGGCTGGTCATGGTTCAATACACGATGAAGGCACAAGAATTTTTTCAATTAAAATGAAAAAATAGACCAGCACCACTAGAGCAAAGGAATCTGATGATCGACCTTGGCAAGTCGTAAAATAGCTATAATTCCCGCCAAAAATAATTGAGAAAAAACTTGGTGGTAACACACTCAAGTTGTTGTTGGACATTCAAAGTCATCAAATGATACGAAAAATGGCTTTATAAAGCAAGTATGTAATCATACAAAAACTGAATACAAATTTGTTTTCTTGAAAGCTTTGCCTAAAGCGACGTCTTCTAAAATAGTGCACTTTCTAGAAACAGACATTTTTCATACTTTCGGCACCCCTAAATTAATTCACACGTCAGTTCGTGTCCCATCAGTTCCGAGACGTTTTGGCGAACTACGGCATTAAGCATGTACGAACGGCATTGTATTCACCACAGGTAATAGAGGTGTATTGAGTAAGCTTAGAGTCATGATATCAAAAGAGCAAAACGATTGGGATGTACATTTATCTAGTATAGCATGTGCATTGCGATTAGACATGCACGATTCATTAGGTTGTCAACCTTACTACGCTTTTTCGGGCAAAATATGATATCGCATGGCCCTAGCTATCGGATACTGCGCGATTTAAAAGCCCTAGACGACTCGGAAATGTTAACACTCTCTGATGCACTAAAAACTACATTGGCCAGACAGAAGTTGTCGGATAATTTATTCAGGGCACCCGTTAAGTCAAAAAACACTTACAATTTACGATCCAAACCTGTGGTATATCGGGAAGGCCAAGAAGTGTTCCATCGAAACTTCGCTCAAAGTAATTTTGTCCAAGGTGTCAATGCTAAATTGCTTCCAAAATTCCTAAAATCCCGCGTCCGAAAAGTCATAGGCAATTTTATGTACGAACAGGAAACTAGAACTGGTAGCCCATCGGAATATTTCACGCTAAAGACATAAGTCAGTAAGCACCCTGCAACAAAAACGAAAAAAAAAAACAAAGAATCGATTTTTATTGAAATATATTTTTTTTTACTTATCTGATATTAATAACAGCCCGGCAGGTTAAATGGGTTCGCGACCAACTTTCAAATGCATTAGTTTTACTTTTTTTAAGATTATGCTGGCAAATGTTTTCGGATTTACTTATACTCGTTTTTTTTTCTTTCTACACTCGAACTCTATTAATTTCTATTTACTTCTGTATAAACACTTAGTTTGAATTGAATCAAACCACTTTTAGCGACCGCGAAAGAGATATTTATCATATTTTTGACATTTTCGTTTTACCGGCTGCAAAGAAACAATTCCGAAATAAATGTTAATTCCTTTGTTTACATAGATCATAGCGGTGATCATATACGTCAAAACTATACCGTAGGGGATACAAGCTATTTAAAGTTTTGTTTACCTTTTCGTTACCGTTTTATTTTTTTTATAAAAAGATGCATTCTTCAACACGAATAAAATCTCACCGTTTTTACGAATTATGCTTCTCGCATTATCACACATAAGACACTATACCCGTCTCGTGCACAACCGACGATAATTTGCAACGTATGTTTTTTTTATTATCCCGTTATTCAAATACATCCCGACTATTTGAAGGCATATGAAAACTAGATGCTTTTTAACAACAGCTTTTAAATACCGATAATGCACCAAGAGAAATTGGTAAAAGATTTCATAGAAATAACTTTTGGCACTGCTGCGGCTGTGTCTGCTGCTGCTGTTTTGTCTGCTGTATTTGCTGTTTTCATGTGTTCTGCTGCTGTTGTCGCCTTTGCTTTTTAGGCTGCTGCTGCTGTTGTTGCCTTTGCTTTTTAGGCTGCTGCTGTTGTTGTATGTTTAGCAGCTCGTCATTTGGCTGCTGTTGGTTTTGTTGTTGTTGTTGTTGTTGTTGTTGCTGCTGCTCTTGTTTTGCCTGTAGCGATTTTTTGCCTTCCAGGGCTTTCTTCTCCTTTTGTCTCCGAGCTTCCCGTTTGTCTGCCAGAGCTCGTAATATGGGCTGTAATTCACACTTGAGACGTTCAATTTCTGCCTCCAATTTTTTTGATCATTACTGCTCTTCCCTTGTTTCACCCTCCTCGGAGGACGCCTATGACTTGGAGAGGTTCACAAAGGCAGTACTATCGCCCGTCGTGAAGTGCCGTTCTCCTTCCTCAGGCATGTATTCAATACCCTCTTCGGGTGACGTGTCTAGTTGGTTTTGTCTTGCTGTCTCTGACGTCTCATCTATATCCGACGTCTTCACCCCAGCTAGCAGCTTTGCTGCGGCGGCGCTGGATCTCCTCTTTACCAAGTTTGGTGCACATTTGATCCTCTTTCTGCGCTTCGGATTTACATCGGATGATGTTGCCGTTGTTGTTATGGCTGTTGATGTTGTTGCTGCAGAATCACTGCTTGTAAGTGGAACATCTATCGATATTCCCTCAGCTGATGCCATCGCTGGCGTCATTGGCCCTAGGACACCTTTCGATGCCCCGGTGCTTAAACTCCTCCTCCTTTGCTCGTTTTCCCAACCAATAAAGTTTTCCACTTCACGGTTGTGAAAAAAAGCTTGCAAAGTTCTGATGCCCGGCTGGGAACTGAACTGGTGACCCTTGGATTCGCGGTCAGCCACTCTCCCACTGTGCCATCGCACTACTTAAAAACACTTAGGTTAAATTTGTACTTGAAATCACACACGATTTTTACTTTGAATTACTGCGAAAGCCGAAGACGAGTGAACACTTCCACAGTTCGAGATCGACTGATATATATTATATTAACATATATGTGCGAGATCACACATTAGATGAACAGAACGGAATAGGAAAAAAACAAGTAACAAACCAAGTTATTAATGTACATGCATAAAGTGGTATTTATATTAATAAACTATTTTATTTAATTTAAATTAAATTGAATGATCACTTACCACAACAAGTGAACACAAGATGGAAAAGAAAACAGAAGAAAAATTATTTGTGCAAACACATTATAATAAAAAACAAATAATGATGAGAAAATGTAGGTAGCATGCACTATGTAAGTCACCGGCAAGATATTTTGTTATTATTTTTTTTTTTGGTTATTTAATTAAAAGGCCTGATTAAACATTTGCACTAACAGTATATACAATTGGTCAAATTATTATTCATTCAATTTAAATAAGTGTTTACCTACGGGAAAACGGCGATGCAAAAACAAAGCGCTGAGAGGATTTAACACATACACTAATTGCAAGTAATTCAATGAAATTATTGAACTTCTTCTAAATTAGAATTAAAATAATTGATTAATAACAACACAATATTGTGACAATGAACACACAAATTAAATTTGAAGGTGGGGAAAGCAAATTAGATTAGTATAAACGAATTAAAGGACTAACAATAAATTAAAACAAAATAAATTAAATTTAAAAAGCAAAGTAAAACCACGACTACTCAAAGAGAGTAAGAAACTGAAACTGGCAGGCCGTTGGTGTAAACAACAATGAATCATGATCAATATTAGGTAGCCTCGTTTCTTTATGATTTACATAAACGATCTACCTTTAAGTATAACAAATTCTTCAGCAGACATGTATAATAATAATGTCCAACTTAGGAAAAGTGTCCCTTTATTAATTGAAAAATGTAGCTTATGAATCAACAATGCTTTAAACCAACTAGTGGTCTGGTCACAAGCTTGTGTCCACACGCGCAAAATCAAAGTGCTTAGCGATTTCAAGGAAAAGGATTGATACTTATTACTTTCCAAAATTATATCTCAAGGATTCACCTATTGAATTTGTAAAATCTGCGAAACATCTTGGCGTAACCTTCGACACTACCCTAAGCTGGAATGACCATATTCGATTTACCCGATCAAAGGTTTATGGGAGTATTTATATAAAATTATATTTAATATTTAATCACCGACATTAAATTGAACGAGATTTTGTGGTCGTTATAATCAAAGAACAGAATAATATTATGTCTTATTGACCGCAAACAATCGATTAAATATAAAAACACAAGATGATTTTTTTTACTATTATCGGATGCATTTCAAACTTAAAATCGAAAATTCATCTTCAGCTCGATTTTAAATAAACAAAATGAAATGAGAAAAAGGCTGAATGACATTCCAACAAAAACAACTCACAAAATTAACTTGTTTACAAAATAGCTCGCTTACATACATTTAAACAACAAAATTATGCAATTACATACATTACAAAAGGTTAAAAAGGGATGACTCTATTGCCCCAGATTCTAAATTCAATAATTTTTTTGTCGTTTGTATGAAAAATGACTTGGGTGCGTGCCCGTACTCTCTACAACTGCGAAAATCTACGAATTTCTACGAAAAACAGTCAAATCCTGTTCCCGTAATCTAAATTTCCGTAGTTTTTCACAACAGAAAGCGCTCACGAGACAGTAAAATATTTCCCCAGGCTGCGAATTTTAGTCCGAGAAATTTATTTGGACAAAATTATGAAGACTGTCAAATTAAAAAAAAATGAAAAAAATACAATACATAAGCTCTCAGTTGCCATGTGTATCATTGCAAAAGTTGAAAATAATTAAATTTATAGTCTGGTCTGGTTTATTCGTCCAATAAATTAAAATTTGTGATATCAGATTGTTTATTTTAAGAAATAATTTCATGTAAATCTTTAATAAAAATTTTCAAAAACAAACTTTTATTTTGAAGTTTATAAAATGCTTAAAATTGTTGTGCACAGCGTTCCCGTACTTTTGTAAAAATTTGTTGCTCTCTGGAAATTCGTACCCCCACTCTTGCAAAAATGACAGTCTTCACATTTTTGTGCACAAAGTACGGGAACACAGTTATTGTAAGCATCCAACTTAGAGGGTTTATTCACTTTTTTTTATAATTTTAATATTATCCACAATTGGTGAAACAGAGTAAGACTCTGTGTTGTCAAAAATAAATATATGTGATGATATAGATTTTGGAATTTGTCCCCTTGCACACAGGGAAACCAGTTGCTGGAGACTTTTTGACGTTTTCCTTCCATTGCCTTGTAGCTTTCATACGAAGAAACTGGCACCAAGAAACTGAGGTGGAAACTGGGAAGATTTTGTTGGGCTAATTGGAATGAAAAGCAAAACGTCAAAAAAATCTTTTCAAATCGTTGACCGGGAAGATTTTTTTCATTCCCCTTACTTCTTGCCCTTTTCGCCAGCAAACTCCAAGTTGGCGGCAACTCAGTTTCCTTCTGTGAAAGGGGAATTTCATTGTTATCTATTGTTCTTTCGCATTCACTTGCTCTTGTCCTCAAAGCCCTTCTCGTCTGTCCTATGTAAGAAGCATTGCAGTCTTTGTAGGTGATTTTGTAAACACCACTCCGCTCAAGCATCGGTATAGAGTATAGTATTATATATAGTATTATATGTATATTATATAGTAGTTAGAAGAGATAAGCGAAGTTTGTTCTTGTTTGTATGTACGATTTTTATATAAGCTTTCTCTTAGTATTTATGTATTTTGCTTGTGACCTTCGGAACGAAAGTGATAGGCACTCGTCTCTGGTTAGATTTATTTTGATTAGTATTCTGAGCGAAATGCGGTGAAAGATTTCTTTTTCTTATTTTGTTAGAATGTTTTATTATTAACTTGGCTATTAAATGTTTGTGGTAACCGTTTATTATATCCAAATTAAGTATATGATCATACTCAATTTTATAGTTGCCCAAGAAAAATGGAAGGCGGCAAAGTATATAAATCATAGTATGGAAAGCTGCAATTTTTTTTGATGACTGCAGGGGCCAAATTCCGCAAGCGTGAGTTTTCTCTGTGTACACAGAAAGTTGTGTACACATATGTCCATATTTACGATTCAGCAAGATTGCGAATAATTTTTTTTAAGATAATGTGTAGGTAAACAGATAGTAAATTTATTCACGCTTATTTCGAGGGCGAATGCATTTTTTGCACGGAAACGTATTCACGGTTGCGGAATTCGGCCCCCGTACAAATCAAACGAGATGCAGCGGTCCTATACACTACAAATTGAACTTTATCATCAGTGCGTGTGAATTTTAATTCTAAAAAAGTTAAACAATGATCATTTTCTGACTCGAGTTAATATGTAAATTTAATGCTTTCATATCTGCTATTCAAGGTGTTCAAAACCGATTCAACATAGTCGTTTTTAACCACCGCAAGAGTGTCGTCAGTGTAACGCCACCATATCCGTGGTAGGAGCCCTTCTTTTTTGAAACCGGTTTCAAAGTTTGACATAAAGGCTTCTGCGACCAAAGGTGATAAGCTGTTTTCCATACTGCATCCAAAATTATTGCTGTAAAACAATTTCTTAATTCAAACGAATTTTATGTCATGTATTTTTCAATTACATTAATAAATGCGTTTGTGTTCATCATTAACTGGTTTATGGACAAGATGGTTTTTGATGGCTTTTATTGTATAATTTATAGGGACGCTTGGAAGGAGAGTTGTGACGTCAAACGGAATAAGTGTCTCATCTTCTTCTATTTTAATATCTTAAATTTTATCTGCGAATTCGAAACAATGCTATATATGAAATAAAATGCGTAAGATCGTGTCTTGCTTAAGCTCTCCGTTTGCCAACATTTAAAAACGGTGATTAGCTCAACTCAAACAATATCTTCTATTTGACGGTTTCGCAGCGAAAAATAGTTGAAGATGAACTTTCAATTTTAAGTTCGAAATGCATCCGATAATAATAAATTTCGAAAACTAAAATTTCATCTTGAGTTTTTATATTTTATCGATTGTTTGCAGTCAATAAGAAATAATATTATGCTGTTCTTTAATTTATGGAAGTATGCGTTTGCTATGGGCAAGTAAAAAGGTAACACCTCTGAAAACGAGGTTAATACTTGCAAACACTCTTATTATCCCGGTAATACTATATGGCTGTATATATAGAAATTGTGATTTCGTGTGTGTGCGTTCTACTCGTTTACATAATTTAAAACCAATACAATGCATATATTTGGTATCTAAAATAGGCAATTCTTTGTTTATTCTATTCGTTTGTAGTATTTTCTCCCCAGTGAGAAATTTCAAAAAATTCACGCATGAATCACCAACTTTTTTCTCAAGGAATGAAAGCTACAACCAAGAAGTTTGAGGTGAATACACCGATGAAATTAACATGGGCTTGACATTGGCGCTCACCAAGTGACTTTCTTGGTGACTATTCAGTAGTGAAATCACTAAATCGGTGTATTCCAAAATGAAATGTATTGAATGAAAAATTGCGTGAATATGCACCATTGATATCTCGTGGTAAGAGGAGTAAATACTATCTTCGTCTGCCCAGCTCCAGTTAAGGCTGGGGAATTTATCCAACCGTCTGTCCGTGCCGTAACGCTGACTGAGGCTAAGAGAAAATCCTATCGTCGTCGTCTGCCCAGTTCCAGTTAAGGCTAGGGAATTTATCCCACCGTCTGTCCGTGCCGTAACGCTGACTGAGGTTAAGGAGTAAATCTTATCATCGTCTGCCTAGCTCCAGTTAAGGCTAGGGAATTTATCCCACCGACTATATATATATGAAGCACTTTGTTAATTATAATTAAAATAATTTGTGAAATATGAAATAATTTGTGAAATATGAAATAATTTGTTGGAATTAATTCCCTTCTTATATGTATATATAATAACATATAAGAATAACATGTTAGTAAGTTGAATAAATACAAATACAAAATAGTGTGATTAAGATAAACCAAAAGTATTTTCACCTGTAACTTTTGGAAGTAATATTTTTTCAATAATTGTTGGCACTAGTTTCATATCTGGATCAACTAACAAGGACTTTTCTGTTTCTTCTTCCGACCATCCATAGAGCATGCAAGCAGAATACCAGTTCATATTTTCAACGTCTTTGTAGTCTTCGTCTAATGGATTCCAAATTAAAGTTTCTGTTCTTATGATGGGGCCCATGATCTTATGGAAATACAACATTCTAGAATATAAATATAGTATAAAACAATAACAAACCTTGGGTAGACAAAGACTAACAAAAGCATCTTTATATGATGTCATATCTGTTTTTCGCCAAACATTAAGTTTTGAGAGTATAAGTTCTGGTTTGCAGAAATCATCTCCAACATCTGCGAACAAATCATCTACTTCTACCCCTAATTGGTCTAGTTTTTTCAAGTAAAAAATGGATATGATAATCTGATTGATTGTAAAATATTTTTAATAGTTGCCTATTGATGATTTCTTTTGCTCAAGAGCATGATCAGAAACTTCATCATCACTTGACATTCCATCTAAATGTGTAGTACTTATGTCACTTTTCTCTCTTTCGCAGCGTCTGCGAGTTCTTCTGCATTCACGTTCGGCTGTTCTTTTAATTATTTCTTCATGGTCCGCGCCTCTTCTTAGAGCAGATCCCAAACTTTCTTTAATAAAGAGAACAACAAAATAAATGGTAATTTAGATAAATTTAAAATTCGATTTATTTACTGCTTGAAGATTCTGTCATTTCCTTGACTTGGTCTCGAACGTCTTGTCTTCGTCTCTCTATCAAGTAAATAGGATGTTTTGACAAAATTTGCAAAGCACGTTTCTCCAGGTTATTAATTTTCGGCACCTGTTATAACAAATATTTTCGTTAAATTTGAGGGTGGTAAACAGTTTATATTGTTAAAAAATATTAATTAATTACTTAAACTCCGTTTATAGTCAATAAAATAAGGGGGCCAGAAAAATAAAATTTTTAAGGTATTCTATTATCACGCAGATATTTAAAATGTTTAATAAAACGGGACATTTTTTATGGAAAGACATTGTATCATAAACAAAAACTACACATTACATAAAGTTTGCATTTTTCGGAATTTACCGCCTTAAAGTTAGAAATATTTTCAAATTTCTTTTTTCCCGACGCGACGTTTCGAAGAAGTTTCATGCTTCGTGGTTACGGGTCTCATTCCGTGACCACGAAGTATGAAACTTCTTTGAAAAGACATTTGAAAATAATTCTAACATTAACGCGGTAAGATTCGAAAAATGCTAGCTTTAAGTAATATGAATATCGTCCGCGAAAATAAAAACCTACAAGCTCAAACATTACACAGTTTACAAGACGACGATATTCTAATGCGGATGGCCAATCAAAGCACATCTAGTTAAGTAACTTGGCATTTCTGCCAATTCCATTTTAATTGTTTTACGTAAAATTTCGTACATGATTTTTGAACTTTTTCAATCCGATTTCTTGAAGCTGTATAGAAATAGAATGGGTACAAAAATACTAAAGCGTATTTTAAATGTCTGGCACAAGTGATGTGTTTTGATGCTTTTTTCCTGACTGATGCTGAGGTAAGCTCGTCGCGTCCGGTTTTTTTTTTTAGAAGAAAGCAAAATAAAACTCGGATAAAAGGGAGAACTCACCAATTACCAGTTATAATTATTTCTTTTATTTATAATGAGAGCCGATTGTTTTACAATCTTACAATCCTTATATTCTTAAAATAACTACCAATGTATTCCATATAGTTGCAAAGCTGGTTTATTTTAGCTACATGAGTAAACTGAGCCCCAAGACGTTCACTTTGAACTAAATGCCAGCGCAAGGCAAACGGAAAATTACTTGGCCCTAAACTAACTCTCAATCAGAAAGTAGGGATATCGGCGGTTAATAGGAATCTGATATTGCTTTAACGCAGTGTGAATCGTAAGGATGACGAACTCAAATGTTAGGGTGGTGGTCTGGTCGTATGTTGTTGTTCAAGTATGTTGCTGGTAATTGCATTCAGCAGTAGTCGCCTAACCAAGTACTGGTAGTGGTGGCACAGTGTTGCCGTTGTTATCTGCCGTATGATTTGTTACGTGGGACAACCTGCCAATAGTGCCTACCCAGCAAGCGCGGCCGAGCAGCGGCGCGACAACGACCGACTACATCGTCATCCCTCGACGAAGGTTTTCCTTCTGTTGATTTAGATTTTTTTTGTTTTTGTTAATGTGGTGTTTATTTAGTCTTATTATCTTATATTATTGCAAATAATCTGAAAAGAAAGATTTCATTAGTAAATCAATATTATATAGAACAGAATAAATTAAATAAATGTATGTACATATGTAATTTTTTTTACAAAACTCGTATGCTTTCACACCCGATTTTTGCAATACAAATTCGATACTTCACACACGCTACACCTACCTCAAATATAAATATGTATGTTCGGGATAGTCTGGAAATAAAATAATAGGAAAAAAATATTAATTAAATGCTTTACAATTTATGTAAATTTCACAAGTAATACTCACCAATAGATTTTTGTTCCATCCTTGATCGTCTTGTTTACATTCTGACATTATATGTTTGTTAATTTTTTTGTTGTCAAAGCTGCCTGGTTTCTTCTGCGCATGCGAAGGTAGCTTTGTCGCTTTTCACCTAAGGGAAAAGGGGGCAGGCAATTTTCTACTAGCGCATGCGCAGAAAACTTTATGACAGTTTAGTTCATCCAGTGGATGAACTTTAATGAACTTTGGTGAACTTATGTATGGTTTGAGTCCAAGACAGTACTAATGAGTGTAAAGGAATTTTGTTAAAAGGGAAATTATAGTAGGCAAAGATAGTTTTGTTAGTTCAGAGATAGATAATAGGATTTTATTGATTAGCTAGAATAAATAATAGAATTAAATTAGAATTAGTTAAATTAGACTAGTTGAAGAGAATTAAGATAGATTATTAGTGTATATGTGTGTCTGCAATTTCATGGACGTTGATGAAGGGGGTGATTAACTTTAAAAATAGTTGTCTCGCTTAGGTATAGTGGTAACTATTTACTTAGTTAACAGGAGAATGACTAGGAATTAGCTTCAAGGATTGGATGGTCATTGTTTGATTTGAAATCGTATAAGCAAGAAGTTTTAACGGCCATTTTTCTTTCAATCTTATTGAAATTTTTAAACTTAATTTGTTTAAATTTTTAACTTTGTGAGAAATTCTTTTTCTTTAAAATAAGAAAGTGAAGAAAAATAAATAGAAAAAATACATCAGAATATAGATTTGGAGATAGTTCTTCCGAGTAGGAACCATTTTGAAAGAAGAATTCAAAGAACCTTCGTGAAGATATTCAACCCAGTAGCAGAGGTTTAGGATAGATTTGTAGCTGTAGGATCCTAAGTCTCTGCCTAATTATTGACATTATTTCGGTGTACATACCCTCATCTTTACCAAGGCATCATCTAGAGATGAAAACATTCCTTTCAGTAAAGACACGAAGAAAATAGTTTTGGAGGCACAAATACCAAAGTCCTACTGAATACTATACATATAGTACATATACGTATATATATATATATCATATAAGCAAAAAAAAGTATCTGTGCATAAAAAGGGTGCTTTGCTTACCAGAGAGGCAGAGCAAAAAAAACAGCGGAAAAGTGAAGTTAATGAAAAATTAGAATTTTTTTATTCATATTTAAAATTAACGTAAATTGTAACAGTGTAAAATTTGGTCCTCCAAGTAGTTCAAAAAAAAATTTATTCAGTCTTAGTTTTTCTTGAATTCGGGAAGAGTTTTTTTTTATATGAACAAAACGAACAGCAAGAAAGACATCAACAAAAACAAGGGTACTAAAAATAAAATATACAGCATCAGTTCTTCAACGTGTTGCCGGCGGTACGTTGAGGGACCAGAACAACCGTGAGTACCCACTTTTAATTGTTTTTTTATATAGCAAAAGATCTCTTCCAAGGAAAGTTTTAATATCAATATGTACCTTTTTTCCGATACATTCAATTGGTATAATCGGATTTTTATATATATTTTTTTTACGGCAAAATTGATTGGCAATTGGAAGAAAAAGTGAGGTGCTTTAGACAGTTTTCCTTTGGTGTAGGGTTTAGTTTAGGATTTATTTATGTTTTTTTTATACATTTACATTTTTTTTATTTTTCTTTTCTTTTTTTTTCTTTTTTTTTTACTCAATTTTGTTTTTCCTTTGTTCTATTTCTTTTTACTAATTTTTTAATTTTTTTTAATTACATTCATTAAGTTTTTTTAGTCCTTTTTTTAAATTTCTTTGGTGAAGGTAATAGTTTAGTTAGGTTAGTTTCTTTAGGTACATTTATTTTTCATTTAACTTTAAATTTTTGTTTAAGTTCGAAGCACCAAGCTTTCATTTTCTTAGATATCGTCAGAGTTCTTGAATTTGTGTCGTTTTTCTTTTCATCTAGTAAACCTTAGGCACGATAACAAATAATGTGTAGTCGAGAAGGAAGGTGCATGGTGGAATAGCAAGAACCACCCCACGCGACGAGCTGAGCCGTGCAACGACAAGCGTGCCAATGCCATTTCCCATGCATCGAAGCAATCCTCCGTGGAATCCTGACTCCTAACAGATTATGTTGTGGTCGTGCTTTTTTTTGCTCGAGTTATCTGTATTATGGTTATGAGTTGGTCGTATGATAATTGACTGGATCGCCGGTGGTCGGAAAGTGATTAGGGTTCGGCATGGGACGGGGTGCGTAAGTGTAACGCTTCCTTACATGCCTTGATTTCATGAGGATCGGAAAACTCTGAGCAAATTCTTTTAAGAAAACCTAATATTGAATTTGGCTCTGCTATAGCAAAGCCCATGTGTAATGAGAAACTAAACTTTTCATCAAATGTAACCCCAAGATTTTTAACCTCCTACAGCCTGTTGAAAGCAGAGTCTAAAATACTATATTTGTATATAATAACTATTTCTGTTAAATACAGATTCTGGGTGACAGCAAAAGGCAAAGCCCTAATTGTGAAATTGTAAAACAAAAACAATAACTCTTTAATTGTTATATAAAATCACATTCTACTACTACTACTACTACTACTAATAACTGTTTGTTTCTTAGCAAATGAGAAGGTGTTGTATTTTTTTAATACTAACTGAAAGAAAATTGTTTTCACACCAATCAGCTAATTTATTTATGTCACTTTGATCTATTAGACGATCATTCTTGCTTTTTATTACAGAACATAATTTGAGATCATCTGCCAATAACAAATCAGTTGTATGTGAAGGTATTTCATTAATATAAATTAAAAACAACAAAGGTCAACAATGGCTTCCTTGTGGGACACCAGATGAAACGAATATTATCTTTGAGATACAATTGAAAATGTTTATGATTTGTATTCTATTAACTAGATACTCGTAACTAGACATCCACTTAAGAAGAGTCGAATGAAAAACATAACATTTAAGCTTCTTTATCAGTAGAGATATGCAGACTATCGAAAGCTTTTTGAAAATCTGTGTACATAACATTCACTTGATTAATTGTTTCTAGAGCATAATTTAGTTATGGCAGAAAGTTTTGAAATCCAGCTTTAAAAACAGGAGTTACATATGAAAATTTCCAATTATTAAGAAAAATCCCACTTGAGAGACACATATTGAAGATTTTTTGCAGTGGATCTGATAACGAAAAACATTTCTTAACCAGATTCATATTTGAAAGCGAAATTTCATCATCATCAGTGTTAGGAACAGCTACAGTAGAATGACCCCTGTACATAGTTTTTTTTTTTAATTTACACGCGCTTAAGGAATTAGACTACCCTTTAAATGTTATAACACAGCTGGTGTTGGAGGTTAAGGAAGGGAAAGAATAAGAGGAAGGATGTTCTGAGCCCAAAAGGTTTAAGGATTTTTGTAATTTGCGATTGAATATTCATAATGTATTGTTTCTATAAAACTCGATTAAGAAAACCATATTCACGGCTTAACTGACTGACGTTTTCTATCGGAGTCCAGTTTAGATTTTTACATGCGATATATGTACTATAGGGCAAGTTTTGCATTTGGAAAGAAATCGAAATCGAAACTTTAATCAAACTTGACATTACGTCTGTCTGTTTGTCTGTCTGTACCACGAGCTACAGACTAAGCGTTTTAGGCGAATGTCTAAAATAGATTTTTGAACCATTTTTTAGCCCCAAAAAACACAATTTTTACTTGCGTTTATAGGTACTATAAGGCAAGTTATGCATTCTTAAAAGAAATCTAACAATCAAACATGGCATTACGATCATAGAGAGCATCAAAAAAGCGGGTCCCTCAATTCCTTCTGTGCGTCTATCTGCCTGTCCTCGAGTTTGCAGCGTAAACGGCTGGATGGATTCGCTTCAAACTTGGTACATATTATTTTTTCGGTAATATGCCAATACGTTTTTTTCATTTTTTTTAAGACAACAAATAATTGTAGCTCCCATACATTTTTTTCTCAACAACGCCTGCAAAACTTTTTAAAATAAAATTAATAATTAAATAAAAATCAGTTAATTTATTAAGGGAAAAGGTAACTTTAGGTATTTTTTTTAAGAAAATGGTTATTTTTTTGTAGCTCTAGTAGACCCATTTTTTTGGTTTTCGATTTTCTGGGAAACGGTTACTTTTATTGTTTTGAAATTTTTTACGCAGAAGCTAATAGAAAGGTTTAACACTATTGTAAACTGTTACATTTATGAGTTGTGTTTAAGACTTTTTATTAGTTTATATACTTTTGTAATATACATATTAAAATATAAACTTATATATAAATGCTTAATAGTAATGGTGCACAATGATGACAGGGTGATGCATAATAATATTCAATATTATTAAACAAAATTAAATTCCCTCCAGAAATAGGAAAAATAATTACAAAAAATTCAGAAGTTTTTCTTCAAAAACTAAAATATATACAGATAAGAAAAAATATAAGGAATAGGTGTTATATCAAATTTTTTATTTTTACTTTTCCCGACCTTAATTGCATGAAATCATGTTCCTTTTTCGATATATTTTTGTCGGTAGTCTTTTGTTCTGTATTATGCGTGTTTTCCAAGACATGATTTTTTCTTAATATTAATTGCTGTCTATTACGTCTTAATATGCGGCCATTACAGCATTTTATTAAAAACGATCTTGGCACTTTACATTTTTCTTGTATAGTACTATTGGTCCAAGTTGAATCGCTTCGGTCGGCGATT
The DNA here is from genome assembly GCA_910595825.1 of Philhelius pedissequus. Lineage (NCBI taxonomy): Eukaryota > Metazoa > Arthropoda > Insecta > Diptera > Syrphidae > Philhelius > Philhelius pedissequus. The sequence goes on from OU343161.1 coordinate 152,139,449, forward strand.
ATGGAGTTTGCCAAATCTTCATCATTAAACCCGGTAAAACCAAGGTTCTCAGATCGCCATTCGCTTATATCGTTTCGGAGCCATAAGTGATGAAGCAGAGCTCTGTTCTCCAGGTCATGATTCGGGCGAATGCTAGCATTCACCTTGTAAACTTGCTGGAAAGCAGCCCCCACAGCCTCCACCTTCTCCTGCGGATCTTCGATTATGAAGAGGTCATCGTCCAAGACGGCGTCATCTGGGTCTATGCCTGCTGTCAGAAGTACGTCTCTGTTTTGTGTCGTCCTCTGGAGCTTAAGACACGGAAGGTCGTTTTGATCTTTTCTTCTGAATATCTTATTAATTTGTGGGAACATACTCGGGTCGGTAGCGTTCACGGCCCGAATTTTGTTGTGCCAAAACAAATTAATGGACAACCTATAATTTTCTTTGATCAATTGGTTGATGTTTTTGATGGACGACTTCAGTGTCCTTATCTCCAGATCTCGTGTGTCAGTAAACCGTCTGTACAAGCGTTTTAGTCTTGTCAGTAAGCCACTTTTTTGTCTGTGTAATGCATCAATTGTCGCGTTACGGTACATGTCAGTTGCGTTACGTTCTTTGTATTTCGGTATTGTCCTGTTCATTGTTCGTTGAATTGTTTCGTCCATTTGTTCTAAGTATCTGTCAATTTCAGTATTTGTCATGTTCCTGTCATTTGGTGGGGATATACCATTTGATCGTAATTCGCTCAATAAGACGTTCGAGAAGCGTGGCCAGCGCACCTTACTGTAATTGTAAGTATGCACCGGTACATACTCCTCCAACTCCATAAGCTCGTTCGGAAGTTGTATTACGGCGGCGAGTCCGCAGTGGTCACTGTCGTACTCGATCGTTCTTAAACAATTTTTAGGCCGATGGCCCACAGTATTAGTAGTTGTTAGTCTTTCAACAGTAGATCCAGATAGGCACCGCTTCTTGGAAACGATGGCCTGTCTGTAGCGAGAAGTTCAATGCGATACTCCAGGTTGTATCGACCCATCCAATTATACAGATGGTTACCACGAGGATTTTGTATTTGATTTCCCCAATCTATATGTTTGGCATTCAAATCACCAGCCAATATGTAGTAGTTTTCTTCCGAGCTCAATCTTAAGCATTCAAAAAGCTTTTCAAGCTCTGTTATAAACTGTGTGGGCTGAGGTGTTTCCGGTGCATAGGCAGCGATCACATACATTCGCTTCCCCTGTTGGAGATGAATGCATATGATGCATGCCTCCAACGTCCGAAATTTACGCACATCACTATTATATATTACCTTATGACTAATGCCTTTACGTATAAAGATTGCGACGCCCCCTCCTTGAGTGGAGTTGGGTCGGTCTCTCCTTACGATATTGTAATTGTTGTTAGTCAATTTATGTTTCTGGTTAAGCTTAGTTTCGCTAGCCATAAACACATCTGGACTTATGTCTTTAAGCAATTGGAATAAATTCGCTCTACGTTCGGTCCTAATCAGTGAATTTACATTCACAGCTAGGATCTTAAAGGGCCTCTCCGGCAGCGCGCCCTTAACCTCTAAGTTGCGTTAAGCACGGCAAAACAGAGTAGAGATAATCCACCCTAGTCGCCTGCTCCCTGATCTGGTTTTGGAGGCCGTTCAACTGGCCCTGGATGGTCAATAGAACGCCCATAATATCCGCCTGTGCCGCCGGCGCCTTAGGCACGGGGGCCTGTTGGGCGACCTTTGGTGTAGGCTGTACCGTGCTTCCCCTTCCTGACGCCATTTGGGCGTAAGAAATTTGGGGGTTGACGGGCGTTGTTGTAGGAGGGCGCACTGTTGGTCGCTTTTCTACCACTGTTTGCTTTGCTGCTTTATTGTTCTTTATAAGCTGAAACGTCGGACATCCCCGATAATTGGCGGGGTGTCCGTCGCCTCGGCAGAGTAGACATTTAAGCTGGGTCCTATAATCGACCCGTTCCTTTCCTAACTTGCATTCATCTGCATTGTGGTTCTCTCCACACTTAACGCAGCGCGACTGCATTTCGCGATTTGCTGCGGCGTGGCCGAACCTTTGGCAGCGCATGCATTGAAGCATGTCGCCGCGCCTTTTTAATTTGTCCCAAGTTACAACCTGGTAGTTGAGGACGGATATACTCCTCAAACTATCCAGTTTGCTGCTGGGTGAGAGTTGAACAAGGAAGAAGGGAAGACTCCGCTTCTCCCGCCTAGCTCTAACTGTAGCGAACGGCTTGACCCCGATAAAGTCGAGATCGTCATTCGCTTTTTGGCGGAGTTCATTTAAGAGCACCTGTAGTTCCGTGCAGGAATCTATGCCCTTCAAAAGGACTGTTGAAATTTTTCGGTTTTAGGGGTGAAACTAAAGAATTCAGTAGTAGTTTCCTTTAGCAACTCTTTAATTTTTTTGTGCTGTTCCAGTGTGAAGCACTGGATAGCATGCCTGTCGTTATTTAATCTTTTAATAGTAAAAGTCTGAGATCGACTGGCAATAATATTTATATGTGTACCGTCAATGCACATAATTACTCCGAGCAGACTCGCTTTTGAGTAAAATTCCCTATTTGCTTCCCCCTTTTCGTAGGCACTCATTGCAAGTTTTATCAATAAAGGACAGTCTTCTCTCCACTTGAGCACTTTTTTAAATTGAAAGAAAATGTAGCCGGCGCCATGCCAACATCGGAGTCCTTACCAGTACAAAGCTGATAGTTACCTTCTCCCAAAAATCTTAGCGCAGCAGCCAGCCCACAAACCAAGTTTATTGATGAGAAAAATCCAACTTCTTGAAACTCATGTTGCAGCACTCCTACTTAAACGCTTGTTTATTCAGTCGGAAGGAAGGTTTATAGCGCGGTCCTACCCCCTGCCGATAGATGGCCCAGGCATTTTATCATCGTGTGCAATTTTACGTCCATATAAGGAACATAGGAATTTTTCAATTTTTGTATAAACATAAGAGGAGCAAATGAAATAATAAGAAGAAAAATCGAAAGGAAAAGATGATCATAAACATGAAAAAATTCGTAATATTTGCATGATTTTTTATGAACAATGAAGCAACAGTGTTCATTGAACTTTACACACACACTAACCGTACACATAATAATGTGTACTGTGTGCACCGTACATAGACATACTGTAATGATTGTTCGATTCAATAAAATTTACTTATGTTGCCGTTATTTACACACACAGTTGTTAATGTGTGTTAATATTAATTCAGTGCACAGTAGTTTTCTGACAAAAATGAACCATGCAATCAGTTGTAAATATTTATCATTTCATTGGATTTGATATATTATTATTATTATTACAATTTATTAAACTATACATAAATGCACAGTATAATATTAATAAACAATGGTGAATGGTTATTTATATTTTGAATTGCTGTTATTGTTGAAAGGCTGTACAGCTTTTAGTACAGCTAGAGCTTCGATGGTAAAAATTGAAAAGTAAGTTGGAACCTTATCAGCAAGGATGAGGGTGTCCTTCAGCAAGTATGTTCTTTATTGGACTAGTTTTGAATGCTTTAAGACTGCATCTTATTGCAGAGTGGTATATTTGGAGAATTTTAAGTGTCGATTTTGAACAATAACCTATATGGCAAGGCCGTAATCTATTTTTGGCAAAATTATTGCTTTTGTTACATTAATAAGAGTGTTTATATGTATACGACTATTTTTGGATGCTAGATATTTTATAATATTGAGCCTGTTGCGAGTTTATTTTTTAAAGTTAAACAGTGGGTCTTAAAATTAAGCTTATTGTCAAATTCAATTCCTAAAATACTTAAATTATTAACAGAAGGTATTACAATATTACTTAGTTTGATAACGGGTTTTGAACATTTTATTTTTCTACAAACATGCATATGTTTACTTTTATTGAAATTGAATTTAGAAATTATGGCTCCCGATTGCGTGCACCAGTTATTGATGTTTTCAAGAACTTGATTGAGTATGCTTTCGGTGCGGAGGACCTCATTGCATTTAGATAATATGTACAAATCATCAGCTAATAGTGTGTGACTTATATTTTTAAATTGAGTAATAATGTTGCTTATGTCGTCGTATGCTATGATAAAAATCACTACCGAAAGGGGCGATCCTTGCGGAATGCCATTATCCAGATTGTAAATATTTGAATGGTAGTTATTTACCTTTGCTCGGAATTTTCTATTTAAAAGGAAAGATTTGATGTAGGTAAACATCTTTGGACCTATTCTCCATTTTTTTTTTAAATTTATTTAGAACTATGTGTATACCTATCCGGTCAAAAGCCTTTTCGAAGTCAATTGAAACAATTGAAACGTGATTCTTACAGGAAAGAGCAGTGGAAAAGTATTCATCTATGTGAAGCAAAGAGTCTATAGTGCTCCGACCTTCTTTGAAAGCAACTTTATGAAGGTTGATAAGTTTATTACTTTCAATGAAATAAAGCAGCCTTTTCGAAATAATTTTTTCCATCAATTTGCTTATGCACGGTAGAAGAGAAATAGGTCTGTAACCATTGGTTTCTGTAGTACTTTGTTTGGGTTATTTCTTATTATTACTTATTCCTACTATCGAAATGCAACGATAATAGTCGCACTAAACAATTTTTTGAAAATATACTTCTAGAGCTAAATGAATGGTGCTCCCTTTTAGGGTCCATTATCTCACCCGCTAAGAGTAAGCACTTACACATTTGCAAAAGAAGAAACTGTAACACAATGAACATCAATATACTAAATTATCAAATTCCAAATGTAAATATATTAAGTATCTTAGCTATAAATTTTGATAAGAAATACAATTTTAAAAATTATTGTGAAACACTTAAAAAAAAGCTAGCTACCAGATTAAATATAATAAGATTTCTTTCTTCAAAAAATAATTTTGTTCATCCCTACTCACTTATTCAAATTACAAGGAACATTATATTACCCAAGATTGACTATGGATTGGCTATCTATGGAAAATGCCCAAAATCTACACCACAAATCATCAAACCGTCCTACCACTCAGCAATCAGAAGCCGCTTCAAAGCGTTTGCTACTACACCAATAAAAAACATGCTCACCGAATCTGGTCTTCCGTCCATCGAACATCGCCGAGACCAACTAACAGCTCGTTACACACCAAAAATTTGGTACATGATACAAGAATATAAAACATAAACATGGGAAATCCTGTATACAGATGGATCCAAATCTGAAAATGATACAGGGGTAGCAGTTGTGTCTGAGACAGGAGAAGTTTTATACAAGCTACAGAATTTGCAATCTCTAAAACTAAAAACGTAGTGATATGCTCAGACAGTCTTTCCACTCTAAATGCTATCGGAAATGCTAAAAATCAAACCCCTCAAATCTCCAAAATTCGTGACAATGTTTTCAAAAAAAAAAAAAAAAAAATTAAGCTCCTCTGGATACCAGGGCACTCTGGCATCAAGGGAAATGATTTAGCTGATAGTGCAGCCAAAAATGCCTCTATGCAAACAAATATAAGTGAGCTCGCGCCTTCTAAAAGAGATTTCCTGAAAGTAATTAATAATTTCTACGAAAACAAAAGGAAAGAAGAATGGAATTCTTACAACCACAACTATTCGACCATTAACCCAAAAGGGGAACCAAGCACGATCCCATCAGAAACGACAAATGCAATGAACAAATGTTTTATTCGCCTTCGACTTCCACACTCAGTTAACACATATACATCTATTGAAAAAAGAAGACCCTCCAACCTGCCACCTATGCCAATCCAGTCATATCTTAACAATTAATCATCTTATCTCCAACTGTCCCAAAGTAAATAAATTGTGTAAAACTCTTTTCAATACAAACCTAACTGATCTCTTATTAAAAACCACTGTTAAAAACATAAAAAATGTACATAAGATATTAACAATACTTAAAATTGAATCTGTTATCTAAAACTTTTTTATATTTGGTGATGTGGGGGGCTGTCGGGGACTAGCGGCCTTGCTATAGGAAAGAGCCGCGGATCATCGGCAGCCCCATACATTATACTTATACTCCTATTTTTTATTTAAACTTAAATACTTATAAATTTCAAGCCGCAAGCCATGGTAGCTAGCGCTTTCTAAATTTGTATTATAATGTAAATTTATTTATATTGTAATAAATAATAATAATAATAATAAAAAAAATTTGTGAGACTTAAAGCAGTTTTTTTTTCAATTTTTCAGAAAATTTTAGACTTTCGTTTAGGAATTTAAAACAGCACCGATATTAAAATCGATTTACGCACTTGGACTTCCAGTTAGCAATAAAATTCCTTTATTTCAAAGTTATCTACAGTCAACAAAAAGGCTGTACATTTGGAAATTCTATTGACCCAATAAGTTGGAAAATTTCCACTCTAGAGCAATAAACAATTCCTTAAACAACACCTCCGAAACATGCCAAAAAAGTCGTCTCTGAGAAAGAAAACTCAGAACGCATTCCACTATTTAATCGAAACAAACATCTATTACATTATTAGGATTTGACAATTTTCTTGACATTTTATTCTTCTTCGGCAAATTCAACACAAAATTTTTCATTCCTCTGCATTAACAAAAACATAATTTTCCTTCCTCGTATGCCGTACTTCGCGTCGTTTGTTTTGGTTTATATGACGAAAATTTGTTTATTTATTTATTTAAGGGGCGTTTACTGATAGGGATCATAGATTCATAAATATTTAAATTCAACTTAAAACAATTTGTTCCTCTGAGTAGATCCCACATATGTATGTGCTATATGACAAAAATTTGTTTATTTATTTATTTAAGGACCGTTTGCTGGATCAAAAATTCACTTAAATTCAACTTAAAACAATTTGTTACTCTAAGTAGATTCCCACATATGTATGTGATTATGTTGTTGCTTAAGTTCTATATCAGCAAACGGACCTAATTGGTTTGGCGATAAGCAGTTTCGGTTACAGGCCGTTTATGAAAACTGTGTATTAAGCGTGCATATAAGTAAGTAACCAACTTGTAGGAACACAATGAATATTAAAATAAGTATAGGTATTATAATTACCTTCTCATTTAAACACTCAACCAGATTGCTGACATATCCATTTATTTCCTGATAGAAACGATATTTCGCTGCGGCAGTTGGTGCCTTTTGTAAACATTCCATTTCTTCCAATTGTAAAACATTCATTTGTGTTGATAGTTTTTCTATATTTAATTTATGTTTTTCACTAAGCTTCCTTAGTTTTAATAATCTGATAAAAATAAAAACGTATTGAGTCAACTAAAACATAATTTAAATAATTTATATACCTTGCTTGTATTGAATTTGTAATTTCTTGAGGTGTTCTTAGCGCCGAAGTTTTGTTTTCTTTTTTAGTCTTGGAACTTATTAACTGACGTGGTTTTTCAAAAGAATTTCTTGCATAGGCCTCTTCTAAAAGCGTAGAGGTGGATTGTTTGGATGGAGACTCTAACTGATCGTTCGAGAACTTTATCATAAATCGGGATAAGACTGACTCTTGCTGTACTGTTACGAGCTACAGCAAAATATGTTGAAGATTTTCGGACAAATAAAAATAAAATATTAAAAATTTGTACCTGTGCTCCAGTTACACCTTTTCGAATTTGCTGGTTCTCCCATTCATTGGTTTCACGATCCGAATCATCATCGGAATCTACGGAAAAAGTTCGTATAACGAATATAATATTTTCGGTTTTTTTAAACAAATTGTGTTTTATATAAAATTTGATTTTAAGAAAATAAACGCTTGTTTGGCAAATGACAACGTCCATCATCCCATACATCGATACATACAACCATTCTCAACAGAATAAAATTGTTCACGCCGTTCTTCAAGCTCTTTTTTTCCAGTAAGTGCATTCATATCTACACGCTCTTCTTCATCAGAATTATCTATTTCATCTTCTCGATTGATTCTCTTTCCTTTTTTATTTGATACATTTTTAGCGTCTCCCTCTGGAATAACAACACCTTAAAAATAAAAGCAAATCAAATTTAAAGATCAAACAATTTATGATTATAGGAATACACACGCACATTGTTCACGGGCTTTTTGTCTGCGTTTTCTTGCTGCATGGATCATTGCAGCATCTGGAATCGAACCACTTTCAAGCAATATCTTTAGATTTTCAGGTTTCGAAAACATGTGTTTGTTATGAGGATCGTTGCCATTACCTTTTCCTTCAACTTTATCAGACGCGTAATCTTTTTCTACAGAAAATGCAGCTCTTCCATTAAGAATAAGTTTCGGTTCAGACTTTTTAACAACAAGCTGTGAACAAAAATTAAGTGAAAAGATATAAGTTATCTGAATTACAAAGTAATTCATAAGTAATTAAAAATTCGAACTTATAAGTTTAATTTAGACCAATAAAAATACATAAACTGAACTGTTCTGAAGGTTTTTGATCAGCTAAATTCAAATACTACAATTCTTCATCACTACACAGAATTATCATCACTTAAATAAACGATATTTTTTCCTTGTATGTTTGAAGTTATAATTTTCGATTTAAAAAGAAACAAATAAAATAGAAATACAAAAAAGGACTACGGTAAACATTTCATATTCTAATCCATTTTTCATATTTTTGATGTTGCTTTTACATTTTGATCATTAAATAAATTCTTGCTTCAACTATTCAACAACTCCGATTACATTGTGCTAAATTTCCAGATCATTTTCATGCCAAACCAATAATTATTTTCATGACCTTATCATATAAAATGACCTCATCATATAAAATGTTATTTATAGCTTTATTCTGACAACCTCTCTAAACCCTCACAAGTCACAATAACGTCATAATTTGAGGCGAACTCATTTTTGTTATTTTTTTGGTATTCTGGTAAAAACCTCACAACTTGTGAGCATCATAAAAACTTGAAAATAATGATCTGCTTCTTGGCACATCACAGCTCACCTACTTGACAGATCTGTGAAACAAAACTATAAAAAAAAAACGAAAAAAGAACAAACATGGAATTGAATTGGATTTTAATACATCTTTTTGAAGTAGTTTCATCTATAAATGTAAGAATTAATAAAACTGTATTAATTGATTTTTAATAAATCACTCCTTGGTTGTAGCGCAGGAGAATTCTAAGATAGTTAAGGGATATGAATAATCCGTTTGTTATTCAAGATACAACTTTTATCTATCGGCCTATATTTGCCGACTTTTAGTGAAAATTCATTTCGATTTCCACAAGAAAACTTGACACGTAAAGGAGGAAAAGGAGTTATTTCTTCAAGTGCAAACATTGTTCGAGAAAATTTATATCTTGTAGTGTACGAGACAATAATGAAAACGGTCATGATTTAAATGAAACTAATGCGAAGCAGCAATGTGGAAAAATGTACATTTTTTAACCATGATTAGAAATCTCTATAAATCTTTCATTATTTTACCTCTCCAAATGAACTGAAATTAAAATCTCATGATTTCAATGTGCACAGAATTGTCTAAAATCGAATGTGTCATCTTTGCGGTAAGACTTTTCTACGCAACACGGCACTAGATCGACACCAATGGCCGACTTAATCCAGATTTATGTGGATTTACCTAAATCTTCTTCGAAATATTCTTAATTTTGAAGATTTCTCATACAAATTTTAATCTCCTTAAACGAAGATTAGAAATTAGTCTCATTGAAATCTTATAAGTAGGGAATTATTTTCTCAACACAATCCAAACCAACATTATTTTGTGGAACGCGGCCTTTTGCATGAAGTGGGTGTTCATAAATTCCCTAGCTCTGGTGGGGGGAAATTTAAGAACAGCGAGTTAAATAAGACAGGCGTTATATACTCTATAATTACTTCATTTAACAGTACCGATTCACATTTTGTTCCGAGTAAATGTGGGTGCGAAAATATTAAGGTTGCCCGTACGCCGCAAATATCCACATCAATAATTCAGTGTTTTCATCTACAAATTATTATTTTGTATATCCCTAAAGCGCCTTTCATATGATCAGCGAATTGCGAAAGCGAATTGATAATGGTGTGCAAATTCTGAAGTATCTTTTATACGAATATAATATTTGGTCGCCGACCAGCCAGCTGGCAAATGTCATTGACCTCATTCAATAACCGAACTAAAGCTATTCGAATAGGTTGATGTTGTTGTATTCCCATATAAGAACACAGCTAATGACAAAGCAACTGGTGCCAAAAACAAAATTTTACATGGGTATACAACAACACCAACCTATCCGGATAGCTAATAGTTCTATTATTGAATGAGGCAGTTGATACATATCTACATACGTAAATAAATAAAGTTTTGAAATTGGTTTGCAGCAAAATGAGTTCAAAACATTTTTATTAAAAAAAGTGGTGTTTTTATGCAGTTTTTGTTTGCTATAAAACTTTGAAAAGGAGGTATATGCCACATGCCCATCCAATTAACGTGAATTGCTACAAAGATGGAGAAGAACAACCACCTCTAAGTCTAAAATTTGAGGTTAAATTCGAACGAATTATTTATTCCCCGATTTGTGGAATGCGTCATGTTGTTGTGGATTGCGAATTTGGATTTTACAGTTCGCAGAAGTCTGTTGTTGGTCGCGTAGAAAATATTAAGTTGATATTTCCCCTGGAAATTGCTTACAAAGGTTTATTCGCATTCGGATTTCACAGGTCATATGAAATGCGCTTAATTCCCCATCGTGAAAACTTTTCCAATAAGATCAAATAAAATTAAAAAAGTGAAAAAAAAATACAAAAGTGCGAGTGCCAATTATTCATAAAAAAGAAAATTAACTACAACAAATGCAGTTTTTTATTGAGAAAATTATCCATCTTAAATTTATCAGTCCTAACATTAGGTGTGTTTTATTGGGAATCCATCCATTATACCGTAAGTAATTCCCAAAAAAACGCATCGACCGTAGCATGGACCTTAGCTTTTTTATTTTTGTAAAATTGGTACCCTTGCACAGCAGTCACAAGTAATGAAATAGTCTTTTGCAAAGTAAAATTAAGAAAATATCAAAGTTATGAACAATAATTAGCTTTTATTCATATAAAATAGAAAGTACAAAACCGTACCAATATTTAATTTATGTTACAAACCTATTTCTTGTTTTCATTTTTTCTGCTTTTGCAATTTTAAATTCTAATATTCATTTTGCACCAATAGAAAGGAAATGATAAGTGAATGGGTTTGTTCATAGACTATGGTCAAGTCCCTTTTTCACAGGGAAATCTTAGTATTGCTTTAAAAATGGTCTATGAATTTCACACGAGGAAAGAAAAATGCAGGTGATTTACTTGTTTCCTTTTAATGTTTCTTGGTTTGGAACGCACACTACAACATAATTTAAATTGTTCACTACCCTTATATTTCAACCTTTTATTTATTTTCTGAGCTTATCGATAGCTAGAGTTTTATTTTTCAAGTCAATTTACAAATTTATTTTCTGAGTATGTTTTGCTATCAATTCAATATTTACTCATCAGACTGCACTTAACATACGCGGAGTAAGTAACAAAATGTTAACATTTGGTTTGCCATTTCACCATTTTGGATCACAAAAATGTATGCCCAGTCCATGTCCATGTAGTGAATCGAATACCGCCCATGGCCAACGTCCATTAAACAGTGAAGAAAAAGCACACTTTGTGAGCTCAGTTTCCGCTTAGTGCGTTTAGGCTAGGCGCGCATATGCAATTTTGCCTAAACGAAATAGTTTAATCACTAGTTGAACGATGATCGCGCACATAAGCAACTTAAAAATCAATCAACGATATAAACCAACACACAAACATCATTTTGATTTAATGTGCGCGCAGTTACATTATAGTTCGATGTGATACAAACTGAAGAACTTATTTGGGGCGATCGTTCGATTTGTGCCAAACCACAAACTCTTAAGTTGTTTGAATCGCAGAATGAATAGTTTTTGCTTGTGCGCGCACTCTCATATAAGTCCAGGGTATTCACTTTAGCAACCAAACTGTTACAAAACTGAAAGTTGCATATGTGCGCGCCTTTGGCCTTATAAATAGCTCATAGAATTTTATACGAATAAATATTTTGCGGCGCAGTGTCAAGCAATTCCTCTATAGTGTAGTTCCACCCAATGCGGTTTGTCTTCTCAAATTGCTTTTTGTAGATCTAAATAAATAGATGATTTTTTTCACCAAACTCCCTTTACTTACAACTATCAATACAAATTGAACACAAAACGAAAATTGGGCTTGGTTAGTCAAAAATAAAAGTAAAACGGAATTCGTTCGCTAAATATTGGAATCAAAATGGATATCAAAATTTGTTAAAATTGATTAATTGACATTAGGGGTATCCAAAATTACAAATATAGGTGCAATTTTAGACGTACTTCAGAAAATAATTGAGCAAAGAATACAGTTTTTAATAGTAAAAGTCAGAAACTTTTCAGAAGAACAGCCTATAATTTATTAAAAAATGGAGTTATCTAAGATTTGAGAAATATAAACTGGCGAACTATTAAAAAAAAAGAATCAAAAAGATCGATCTGTCTTACGAATGAAATTAATAATTATAAGACTCCATGAACACATCCATCGAGATTCAATTCAATTATCAATTGTACCAACAAAACTAACAAAATCAGAATCGAGACTCGACTGAACGTCAAACAGTCATCCACCGTAACTAGTACTTTAGCTTTTTATGGACCGTAGCGAATTATATGTAAAATGCTACGACGGATAAGCTTACGGCGGATAAATTTCCCAATAAAACACGGCTATTTTACATACAATTCGCTACGGTCGATGAAAAGCTAAAGTAAAATGCTACAGTGGGTAGATGGTTGACGTTTATTCGAGTCTCGATTTGATTTAGTTAGTTTTGTCCGTACGATTGGCCTCATTCAATAACCGAGTTATAGCTATCCGAATAGGTTGGTGTTGTTGTATTCCCATGCAAGAATACAGCTGATGACAAATCAACTGTTGCGGGAAAAAAATCTAAAGCTATCCGAAAAACGTTGGTATACTTTTGTATCCCATGAGAAATGTCAAAAACATATGTACAAACCCATACAAATTCAACCTATTCGATGTTGAATGTTCAGGAACTTCATGGATACTAACATATCTTAGATAGGCTATCGTACCGACACCTGAATGAGGTCACTGATAGTTGAATTGAATGTCGATGGATATGCTCATGGAGTAGTTATAATTATTAATTTCAATTCGTAAGACAAATCGATTTTTTGGATTGTATTTTTTCTTTTTTTGTAGTTGGGCAGTTTATATTTCTTTTTTGTTTTGACTAAATAAGACCAATTTTCGTTTTGTGTTCAATTTTTATTGGTAGTTATAAATAAACGGAGTTTGGTGAAAAAATCATTTTTTTATTTAGATCTACAAAAAACCAATTTGACAAGTTTGAATGGGTCGATTTATAGTAGAACCGCACTAGGTGGAAATGCACTACAGAGGAACTGCCTGACACTGCGCTGCAAAATATTTATTCGTATGAAATTCTATGAGTTATAACGCACTAAGCGGCAACTTAACTTCACAAAATGTGCTTTTTGTTCACTCCTTAATGGACGTTGGCCATGGACGGACTTCGCTTCACTACATGGATTGGGCGTACATTTTTGTGATCCCATTGTTTTTTTTTTCTGGGCCCAATTCCGCAAGCGTGAATGTTTTTCCGTGCAAAAAAATTATTCACCCTCAAAATATGCGTGAGTAAATTTGCCTATCTGTATACACGTTATCTGTCAAAAAAAACAATCGCACCCTTGCGGAATGGCAAATATGTATGTTTACCCGATTTTTTGTGTACACAGAGAAACTCACGCTCGCGGAATTTGGCCCCTGGACATAGAAATGGTAAAATGTTAACTATTTGTTCCTTACTCCGCTTATGTTAAGTGAATTCTGACGAGGTGAATATTGAATTGAAAGCAAAACACACCCAGAAATTAAATTTGTAAATTGACTTGAAGAATAAAACTCTATCAGCCATATTAATAAAAAACGCTTAGTCCACCTTAAGTCCATGGACTTACAAAACCATGGAATAAGAGTTAGACCATGGACTAAAATTTACTATTAATAAAAAATCGAACAAAATCTACTACAATAAGTATCAACTCTATCTCTTTTTATTCTATGTCCCTGTAAATTTTTTCTTAAATGTCAATTCTTAGTCCTTCACTAGACCACCATCTTAGATGGTCTTGAGAAGGAATAAGTTGGTAAACTTAAAATAGCAGAAATTCTGTTTTATAAATAGCATTTCGCAATTAGCCCACGGAATAAGTCCTAAACCTTCCATAGTCTATATTTATTAATTTGGGTGTATCTATCTATCTACTCAGAAAATAGCTAAAAGCATGAAATATAAATGGGAAATGTAAGGGGAGTGAACAATTTAAGCCAAGTGTAGTGTGCGTTTAAACCAAGAAACATTAAAAGGAAAAAAACAAATCTCCAGCAATTTTATTTGTGAAAGGCATGGACGATTTTTGTAAAGCAATAAGAAATTGCCTTGTGTAAAAAGGGACTTTGACCATAGTCTATGGAGTAACCCATTCACTTATAATTTAATTTCTATTGATGCAAAATGAATGTTTGAATTAAAAATTGAAAATGGAAAAAAAGGGCAAACAAAAAATGGTTTTCAATCATTAATTAATATTAGTACGTTTTTCTACTTTCTATTTTATATAATTAAGTAAATTATTGGTCATAATTTTGATAGTTTATTAATTTTACTTTGCACAGTACTCTTTTATTGCCTCTGATAGCTGAGCAGGGGTACCATTCTTACAAAAAAAAAAGAAAGGCTTGTTAAAGATATCAGATTAAATAATTTTAATTTTAAATGGATTCAAATCCAATTCGTATGGTATAAAAAGAAAATAATGAAAAGATAGAAATTTGAAAATCCTCCTCGAAGTAGGCAACGAAAGCTGAAAAAAAAATGATACACACATAATATCTACATATATACAGTTATGTATATATATATATATATATATATATATATATGTAAGAATACGTATTTAAATAAAGCTAACTATGCACATTTTATTTTTACCAATATCAGGGTCCGTTAAACATCCGGAAAAATAAACGGATAATTGCCTAGGAACAGGAGATCCTAATAATCAGAAAGGTTTTCCTCATAACACCACATAAAGACCAAAAGGATCCTGTGAACAATTTCGAATTAAGTATCAGCATCACCAAACATAAAAAGCCCGGTAACCTAGTGTGTCTAGGCGCCAACCAATCACAGGCGGATATTATGGGCATTCTGCTGGCCATCCAGGGCCAGTTGATTGGCCTCCAAAACCAGATCAGGGAGCAGGCGACTAGGGTGGATTATCTCTACTCTGTTTTGCCGAGCTTAACGCAACTTAGAGGTTAAGGGCGCGCTGCCGGAGAGGCCCTTAAAGATCCTAGCTGTGAATGTAAATTCACTGATTAGGATCGAACGTAGAGCGAATTTATTCCAATTGCTTACAGACATAAGCCCAGATGTGTTTATGGCTAGCGAAAATAAGCTTAACCAGAAACATAAATTGACTAACAACAATTACAATATCGTAAGAAGAGACCGACCCAACTCCACTCAAGGAGGAGGCGTTAGTCATTAGGTAATATAAAATAGTGATGTGCGAAAATTTCGGACTTTAGAGGCATGCATCATATGCGTTCATCTCCAACAGGGGAAACGAATGTATGTGATCGCTGCCTATGCACCGGAAAGACCTCAGCCCACCCAGCTTATAACAGAGCTTGAAAAGCTTTTTGAATGCTTAAGATTGAGCTCGGAAGAAAACTTTTACATATTAGCCGGTGATTTAAACGCCAAACACATAGATTGGGGAAATCAAATACAAAATCCTCGAGGTAACCATTTGTATAATTGGATGGGTCGATACAACCTTGAGTATCGCCTCGATCTTCTAGCCACAGAGAGGCCATCGTTTCCAAGAAGCGGTGCCTATCTGGATCTACTGTTGAAAGACTAACAACTACTAATACTGTGGGCCATCGGCCTAAAAATTGTTTAAGAACGATCGAGTACGACAGTGACCACTGCGGACTCGCCGCCGTAATACAACTTCCGAACGAGCTTATGGAGTTGGAGGAGTATGTACCGGTGCATACTTACAATTACAGTAAGGTGCGCTGGCCACGCTTCTCGAACGTCTTATTGAGCGAATTACGATCAAATGGTATATCCCCACCAAATGACAGGAACCTAACAAATACTGAAATCGACAAATACTTAGAACAAATTGACGAAACGATTCTACGAACAATGAACAGAACAATACCGAAATACAAAGAACGTAACGCAACTGACATGTACCGTAACGCGTCAATTGACGCACTTCACAGACAAAAAAGTGGACTTCTAACAAGACTACAACGCTTGTACAGACGGTTTACTGATACACGAGATCTGGAGAATAGGACACTGAAGTCGTCCATCAAAAACATCAACCAATTGATCAAAGAAAATTATAGGTTGGCTATTAATTTGTTCTGGGACAATAAAATTCGTGCCGTTAACTCTAGCGACCCAAGTATGTTCCCAAAAATTAATAAGATTTTTAGAAGAAAGGTTCAAAACGATTTCCCGTGTCTTAAGCTCCAGAGGACGACAGAGAACAGAGACGTATTGGACGATGACCTCTATATAGTCGAAGATCCGCAGGAGAGAGTGGAGGATGTGGGGGCTGCTTTCCAGCAAGTGTACAAGGTGAATGCTAGCATTCGCCCAAATCATGACCTGGAGAACAGAGCTCTGCTTCATCACTTATGGCTCCGGAACGATATAACCGAATGGCGATCTGAGAACCTTGGTTTTACCGGGTTTAATGATGAAGATTTGGCAAACGCCATAATCGCCGACCGAAATGGGCCCAGTCCCTTGTTAATTTCGAAGAATGAGCTCCAGCTCATCTTCGATTCATTAAAGAAAAAGAAGTCAGCAGGAGTCGATGGTATATCAAACGTTGTACTACATTTGCCTCAAGAAGTAGTTGACATTTATACCACACTGTTTAACAACGCGCTGAATAATGCATATTATCCAGTGCGGTGGAAGACAGCTGTGGTGCACCCTCTCCCAAAAAAGGGAAAGGACAACTCCAATCCGGCGAATTTCCGGTCGATAAGTCTTCTTCCAAGTATCAGCAAAGTATTTGAAAAGGTTATTAATAGAGCCCTGTTCAAATGGGCGGAGGACAAAAATATCATCCTGGATAATCAGTTCGGTTTTAAGGCGGGACATGACACAATTCATGCCGCGTCTAAACTAGTTTCTGATATCCAATGGAACAAAACTAAAAAGCAGTGTACGGGTGCCTGTTTGGTTGATTTGGAGAAGGCCTTCGACACCGTATGGTTAGAAGGTCTCTATCTAAAGCTAACCAGACTAGGTATAAGTAAACCTCTATTGTATATGCTTTATGACATGCTAAATGGTAGAAAGTTTGTTGTCAAGGGTGGCAATGTAACTTCTACCGCAATTTTTAATATTAATAATGGTCTTCAGCAGGGAGCGGTTAACTGGCCGATTCTATTCAGCATTTAAACCAGCGATCTGATAGGTAGTCCAACTCAGGCAATTGCGTACGCCGACGATCTAATTGCGTACAGAACAGCTAATACAGTTGGGGTCATTAAAAGTCTCTTGCAGAGTGACTTCGACAAGATTCAG
Organism: Philhelius pedissequus; assembly: GCA_910595825.1. Lineage (NCBI taxonomy): Eukaryota > Metazoa > Arthropoda > Insecta > Diptera > Syrphidae > Philhelius > Philhelius pedissequus. The sequence continues at coordinate 152,157,132 of OU343161.1, forward strand.
CGATATTGTGATGACTGGAAGTTGAAAATCAACTTCCAGAAATCAGAAACTATTTTGTTTAGGACTCCGTTGTCTAGGGCCTCAATGGATACGAGAAAGAACTGGCGCAAGCTGGTGATCGTAGGGCCACATGGACATCCACTGGCGAGTAAAAGTGTAATAAAGTACCTTGGCATCTGGTTGGATCAGTACCTGTATTTCGACAGACATATAGGTGCTGCTTTGACCAGGGCTAGAGGAGCCTTTGCCTTGACGAAACGACTGCTTTATAGCAGCCGTCTTGACAGCAGGGTGAAGGTGATTTGCTACATGGCCCTCATCAGGCCGATGATTGCCTACGGATGCCCGGTTTGGTTCAACGTTGCCCCATTTCAAATGGAAAAGATTCGGGTGTTTGAGAAGCAATGTCTTAGAACCAACCAGGTTCTATACAACGGAGCAAACATAAACGGAATAGATAATTTTTTGTTTAAGCTGATTCAGGGTCACGTTGCAAGAGCGATGTCCTCAACTAACAGCTTAATTTTTGGGGTTTATTACCCCAATAACGAATATTTTGAGAGTGCGCGGTTACATCCTCCCGAGGCATTCCTCTATTTACACAGTCGAGGGCTGATACAGGATAGAATGGCGGTTCCGCTTATCTACCACGTCAGCCGTAAGACCGTAGACAGGCGACTCCTGTATGTTCGAGACGTCATCGCTCAAGGTGGAGAAGAGCGCATTCGGTTCAGTAGGACTGTGTCCGAGCGGGACCGAAGGGATAGGGCGAAACAAGAGAACCAGTTCTGGTGGCTCTCTGAACAGCAGTTTGATAGCTAAAGTCGATTAAGAATGTATGTCTTGGCCGATTTACATAGATTTAGGGAAATTAGGTATAGGGAACAGTCGGGGTGGCACCAAAAAAAAAATTTAAAAAAACTTAAAAAATATATATGTATGCGGAGGCATAGGTGCATGCATCTGCGCGGCTGTATATGTATGTGCGTGTGTATATGTATGAACGTAGATACATGTATGTGTCGGTGGCATGTTGTTGTGTGTCTGCATACGTATACAAAATATAAACAAAAAAAATTTAAAACGAAAAATGCTGCTGTGCCTGTTCTAGTTTTTAAGTGGTTTTGGGTATTTTTAGGTATTTTAAGTAGCTTAAGTTATTTTTAGTTAGTACAAGTTGTATATAGTTTTAATTATTTTTAGTCTAGCTTTAGGTAGTTCTAGGTAAAAATTTAAAATGATCTGAAGTTTTTGTAGTAAAGTTTTCTTGGTTAAATAAAAATAAAATAATTAGATTTAATTAAAATAGTTTTTAGGTCGAAAGACATTAGTATTAAGAGATATAATTTAGTTTAGAGCGCCCAGAAATGGCCAGTAAATTAGTTGTAAGTTATTGATAATTAGGCTAGTTTTAAACATTTTTGTCTAGCTTTAAGATAGTTATAAGTTAAGATTAAATAAAAATGAATCAAAAAAAAAAAAAAAAAAAAAAAAGCCTGCTTCAAACCATAAATGGATTTATTTAATCTGCAATTTAAATTACCTTTAACGACTTCACGTCCATCTGATGTAGCAACAAATTAAAATCATCTACGTATAACAATAATATCATCATCTTCTTATTGTATTTATGAATATATAGACAATGATCTACTTGTGTCCGCTTGAAGCCCAATGTGATGATGAAACTATGGAACGTTCATTCCACATTATGGATGCGTGCTTCAAACCAAAATGGATTTATTTAATCTGCAATTTAAATTACCTTTAACGACTTCACGTCCATCTGATGTAGCAACAAATTAAAATGGTTGGCGATTGCTAAACAAATTCTTAGAGTTAAAAGTTTAGCTACTGGTGCATATGTGCTAGTAAAATCAAATTTTTGTTTCTGCGCAAAACCTTTTACGACTAATCTCGCTTTATATTTTACCTTGTTTCCATTTTCATTGTTCTTAATTTGAAGCACCCACATGGAGCCGATCACATTCCGACCATGAGTTAATTTCACAAGCGTCCAAGTGTTATTCCTTTTTAATGAATCCATCTCCTCCTGAGTTGCATTCTTCCAATCCATCCAATTTTCAGTTTGCTTTGCTTCTTGAATTGTACTAGGTAAACTACTAACATATATTTCAGCGCTAAGTGTTGAAACATCATAATCGTCGTATATTGCTGGAAATTTAACTATGTGACCGATCTCGTTGAAACGCTTGGTGTATGTGGCTTCTTACTTTCGTGTCCTTCCACAGGCTTATTATGTTCTTCCTCTTCCGTTTCATGTTGTTCCACACCCAGTTTACCTTCTTCTGCACCCTGCCTGTTTTCCACATCCCTTTGTTTATCCTCGTCGTGGTCAGCACACTCTACTAACATCTCATTTTCATCACAGCCGTATTCCTTGATTGATGGCTCCTTATCAGCGTTTAAATTTTCAGCACCATCGTCATGGAAAGTTGTTTGCCGATATGACTTCCATTCATCCTCAGATTTACTTGACGTTACATGCAGTTATGATAATTTTTTTCGTTGAAACTCCACAAACGGTAACCATTTGGTGCGTAACGAAGCATGATACATTTTGGAGATTTTCCATCCAGTTTTGCACGATGTTGTGATGGAATATGAACGTAAGCTATATATACATCCAAAAATTTTTCAATTCGATAGGTTAGGATTCTTACCGAACCACATTTTAGACGGTCTGCAATATTGATGTTTATTGTTATTAAAAGCTGCTGTTGGACTTCCGTTTGCCAAGTGTACGGATGCTAAAACTACTTCACCCCAAAAATATTTGTCCACTTTAGATTCCAGCAACATTATACGAGATTTTTCCATGATGACTCTGTTAAATCTCTCTGCAACTCCATTTCGTTTTGGACTGTACGGTGTCGTATATTTTAAACGAATACCAGATAAAATACAAAATTGTTTAAATACTTTCGAACAATACTCACCACCATTGTCAACTCGAAGATGTGAAATTGGCTTTAGAAACTGTGCCATGCTGACTGCATAATATTCTTTGAATCTCTGGAACACCTCACTTTTGGATTCAAGAAGATACGCCATCACAAAATGAGTATAATCGTCCATAAAGGTGACTACGTACCCTTTATTATCATATGACAATGGAGCAATTGGCCCCATTACATCGCTATGGATTAGTTCCAGAGGTCTTTTAGATCCACTTCCAACAACACTTTTGAATGGTTTGCGATTCTGTTTTCCCATTATGCAAGATTCACAAAATTTAACATTAACATCTGTGCTCATATGTTTTATTCCGCCTACTATATTATTATTCGCTTATTTATGATGTCTTTGTTGTTCAAGTGTCCAAGACGTCTGTGCCATAAATCTAAAATCTCATCCTTTTTGCACATGCCAGCATACTTCGCTATATTAACAAAGAAGTTCATCTGGTACAGCTTTCCATTATTTTTTCATTGAAGCATTAATTGATTTAAATCAAATATTTCCACCATTTTATTGTTGAAAACTCCTTTTTCTTCCAGCTTTCGGATTGAGAGTAAATTATTGGATAATTCTGGAACGAATAAAATATTTTCCATTACGAATTCTTCCTCTTTGTCATTCACAATAATTTTTCCACTAATTTTTCCTATTTTTGTTGCTTGTATATTAGTTCCACTTCTCGCGACCGCTATTCGTATGGGATTAGGTAAAGTCTTTAACTCAGTCAAATACATTTCATTATTCATCATGTCATCCGTTGCACCGGAATCAAGATAAAACTCAATTTCTTGGTTAGCTGTGCATGAAGTACCGTTTTTTGAATTAGCAACGGAAGCATACTTTTTGTTTTCTGGTTTACTTTGTGTGGCATTAGCACTGTGCTGATGATTTACACCTTTCTTGTAGTTTTTATTCATATTTTTTTTATCTCGATCAAAACTCGCTTCTCTTATGACCAACTTTTCCACATTTGTAACATTTGTATTTAAATGTAGGTGTCGCATACATGGCAACATTTGTGTATTGAGAATTTTCACTTTGAATGTTTCTTTTTTTTTATTCTTCCAGTAATCTGCTTTTGACAAAGTCGTTTGTTAATTTGCCCTGTTCGACTGTTTCTAGTGCTGTGACAAGTGACTCAAATGATTTTGGTAGACATAATAAAAGATGGCAAACAATGTCTGAATCCTCTAATTTAGCTCCAACTGCCTTTAATTCTCTTACCACTTTATCGAATATAACTAAATGCTGCTCTACATTTTCTCCTTCACCACATATTAACGTTAAAAGTTTATTCCTTAGACACATTTGTGATGCGGTACTTTTCATCTCGAAAATTGTCATTAAACAATCAAACCGTGGCGCGATAGTTGTGTGTTCGCCTGTCAACCTCATGGTCACAGGTTCGATCCCTGCCGTAGTATATGCCTTCTTATTTTTCCATTAAAAACCAATTCTAAAAATAAATGTCATACAATGAGTTACTGGTTTACTCATTACATGCTGTTTAGGCATAGAACTAACAACATGTGATTGAGTAAAACTAGTATACCGATAAAATATGACAAAGAATAAAAAAATTAATGCGAATTATAAGAGACATAGATAAATAAGACACGGAAATTTCTCCGCATTAGTTCAGCCGCCATCCCTGGAGATACAATCTGAGACAACAACCACCTACAGTCTCCGAATATCGCGCCACACATCTTTCCTATCATTCTTTCTCTTCCTTAACCTCACTCTCACGCCCGCGCTGTGTTGAAGCATTTAAAGGGTATTCATAATCCCTTGAGCGCGTGTAGATTATATATAAAAAAAAAAAAAAAAAAAAAAAAAAACATTTCTTTTGCGGTGCTTTTATCCTTGATGTATTCTAGTTGGTCATCAGCTATTCGATGAATGATCATAGCCTTGCACTTTTTTCTTGTTGTATATATTCAAGTTTTTATTATCTGTATTTGAAATATAAATGTTTGAGTTAAAAAGTAATGCATTAATTGGTTAATGAAACCTTCCAATTCGACGGCATTTTACGCACAGACTTATGGGGTTTTCTTTTGGTAATTTCAAATTTTGATCGGAAATTTGATTTTTTTCTTCGCGAATGGTATACGATTTCAGATTTATTTTTTTTTAGCACAGCATTGGAGTATATTCGTGTCTGTGGAACCAGAAGGTATCTTATGGCAAATGATTTGAAAATTGTTTCTTCATTCACGTTTTTTTTTCTTTTGTAACACGAAGCGATCTCAATGTTTAAAAAATTAATGCCGAAATTAATTAGGAGTATTACACAATTGTTAATACATAATTGCTATTATGTTTTTAAAATGTATGTATGTCTTCACAGCCTCATTCGTTTGAGCGATTGGCATTATATAAATATCAACACGTCTGTAGTGCAATTCCACTCAGTGCGCTTCTACCTTAAATCCATATTTCCACTCATCCAAACTTGTCAAATTGCTCCGTTTATTTATAAATACCAATAAAAATTGAACACAAAACGAAAATAGGTCTTAGTTAGTCAAAAATAAAAGTAAAACAGAATTCATTCAATAGAGATTGATTTTTTTTTTTTCAAAATGGAAATCGAAATTTGTTGAAATTGAACAATTGACGTTAGGGGTATACAAAATTGGATTGAGATTCAATCCAATTATCAATCGTACCAACAAAACTAACAAAATCAAATTCGACACTTGAATAAACGTCAACCAGCCGTAGCATTATACTTTAGCTTTTTATCGACCGTAGCGAATTGTATGTAAAATGTTACGACGGATAAATTTACGATGGATACATTTCCCAATCAAACACGGCTATTGTGTGGTCATCCCATACAATAGCTGCGTTTTATTATCTAAGGGTCTGGGTCTGTGTTATTTTTTAACACGTATTACAAAAACAACACGAGATCCAGGTTTCTATCGGGGTTTCTTTCTAGGTTTGCAAATATTAGTATTAAATTCGTCGAATAGAGGGTACATTTAAGTACATAACACAGATCGTTTTATTTTCAGGGGGTGAACCATATGCGTTATTAGCTGTGTTTTATTGGGATTGGAAATGGTACCCCTGCACAGCAGTCACAAGTAATGAAAGAGTCTTGTGCAAAGTAAAATTAAGAAGATATCAAAATTATGAACAATAATTAGCTTTTATTCATATAAAATAGAAAGTAGAAAAACTTACCAATATTTAATTTATGTTTCAAACCTATTTCTTGTTTTCATTTTTTCTGCATTTGCAATTTTAAATTCGAACATTCATTTTGCACTAATAGAAAGGAAATGATAAGTGAATGGGTTTGTTCATAGACTAAGGTCAAGTACCTTTTTACACAGGGCAATTTTTGTAGTGCTGTAAAAATCGTCTGACACGAAGAAAAAAATTGCCGGAGATTTGCATGTTTCCTTTTAATGTTTCTTGGTTCTGATCGCACACAACAACGTAGTTTAAATTGCTCACACCCTTACATTTCCTTTATATTTCATGCTTTTATTTATTTTCTGAGTAGATCGATAACTAGGAGCTTTATTTTTCAAGTCAATTTACAAATTTATTTTCTGAGTATGTTTTGCTTTCAATTCCATATTCACTCATCAGACTGCACTAAACATACGCGGAGTAAGGAACAAATAGTTAACATATGGTTTGCCATTTCCATGCACATGCCCAACAAAAAAAAAAAAACAACGGGATCACAAAAATGTACGCCCAGTCGATGACCATGTAGTGAAGCCAATACAGTTCATTGCCAAACTTCCATTAAACAGTGAAGAAAAAGCACATTTTATAAAGTTCAGTTGCCGATTAGTGTGTTTAGGCTAGGCGCGCACATGCAATTTTTCCGAAGCGAACAAACCACACAGACAATGAACTCATTTGGGGTGATCGTTCGATTTGTGCCAAATCACAAACTTTTAAGTTGCTCGAATCGCGGGCTGAATAGTTTTTGCATATGCGCGCACTCTCATATAAGCCCATGGTATTCACTTTAACAAACTGTTGCAAACTATCCTTATAGCTCATAGAATTCCATACGAATAAAAATTTTGCGCCGCAGTGTCGAGCAGTTCCTCTATAGCGCAGTTCCACCCAATGCGGTTTGTGTTCTCAAATTGCTTTTTTGTAGATCTTAATAAAAAGATGATTTTTTCACCAAACTCCGTTTATTTATAACAATCAATAAAAATTGAATATTGGTCTTAGGTAGTCAAAAATAAAGGTAAAACGGAATTCATATAAAGGATATTGATTTTTTTTCAAAATGGAAATCGAAATTTGTTAAAATTGATTAAGTGACATCATGGGTATGCAAAATTGCAGATATAGGTGGAATTTTAGACCAAAGAATGCATATTTTAATACTAAAAGTGAGAAACTTTTCAGAAGAACAGCTTATAATTTATTAAAAAATGGAGTTATCTAAGATTTGAGAAATATAAACTGGCCAACTATTAAAAAAAAAAGAATCAAAAAGATCGCTCAAACATTGTTTATAAAAATAGAGATAAAATAGTGGGAGACATATAACATTTCGACGATGTTCTAAAGATGTAAATGTTTCCACTATAGTTCTATCGATTACATAGATTATATAGATTACAGCCAGATCAGACGGATCAGTGGATTAGAAGTTCCAGATAAGAGATCATTAATAAAAATGAGAAAGAGGATCGGAGACAATACAGAGCCCTGGGGCACACCAGCATTTATTTTGTGGATATCAGACTTGAAACCGTCCAATACAACTTGTATTGAACGGTCCGAAAGGTAATTTCTAATCCAACGAAGAAAAGATTCATCGATACCAAATGCACGCATTTTCGATAAGAGAGCTTGATGCCAAACTCTATCAAATGCTTTTGAAATATCAAGCGCAATAATCTTACTTTCTCCAAAACGATGTAAAGATTTGTGCCACTGTTCGGTGAGATATACAATCAGATCACCAGTGGACCTATTGCTACGAAAGCTATACTGCCATTAGTCATTAAGGAGCTTTCGTTCTTCAAGATATTTCTTGAGCTGATAATTAATCAGCGTTTCCATGACCTTGGAAAGAAGGGACGTAAGTGCAATTGGACGGTAATTAGAGGGCGAAGAAGATGCGCCTTTTTTAGGGACAGGCTGGACAAATGCTGTTTTCCATCCACTCGGAAAGATACCTGTAGAGTAGCACAGCAGAAAAGCTTACGCAGTGGTTTTGCCAGCGTTGAAGAACACCTCTTCAGAACAATGGAAGGTATACTATCCGGGATAGTGGATTTGTGTATGTCAAGATCTTTGAGGACTCTAGCAACTGCACGAGTGCGAAAGAAGATTCGTCCCATAAAATCGTTTACGCTCCCATGTACTGGAGGAGTCATAACATTTTCTGACAACGTCGAATTAACAGCGAACTGCGCTGCAAGCAAATTGGCTTTTTCGCGAGAACTGACAAAAGGGATTTCATTAAATACGAGCGTTGGAACCGAAGAAGAAGTTGAATTTCGAATATTTTTTACAAAGCCATTCACTTATCACTTCCGTTCTATTGGTGCAAAATGAATGTTCGAATTTAAAACTGCAATTGCAGAAAAAATGAAAACAAGAAATAGGTTTGTAACATAAATTAAATATTGGTACGTTTTTCTACTTTCTATTTTATATGAATAAACGCTAATTAGTGTTAATAACTTTGATATTTTCTTAATTTTACTTTGCAAAAGACTATTTCATTACTTATGACTGCTGTGCAGGGGACCAATTTTACAAAAATAAAAAAGCTACGGTCCATGCTACGGTCGATGCATTTTTTTGGGAAATACTTACGGTACAATGGATAGATTCCCAATAAAACACACCTATTGATTGAGTATAGGAATACGGATAAATTGTTTGAGGCAATGCCGAACATATGTAAGTATAAGGTGTATATGGCAATGACTTTTTCGTAATGTCACTTGACAGATAGAGGGTATCGAATATGGCTGTGCCTTTAAGAACATTAACTTTCGTATTTAATGAATTTGTAATCTATTATTTTAATTCCTTGAAAAAAAACTACTTTTGAATGTAAAACATCGCGAGTTACAATATTGCTGTTATTGTTTTTGGGAAACCCGGGGGAGAAAAATTTATTTTACTATTAAGCCATAGCACTAATAGTAATTATTGATTTGATTTATTACCATGCGCCTCAACAAGCAATTTTTATTTTTGTTTTTATTTCAGCAATTTTTGCCGACATTTTTATTTTTGCGTTCAGTGATCAAATCATTTCATGAAACCTTATTGACAATCAGAGTGCCAAGCAAGACAAAGGTGGGAAGCTTTCGTACATTTTGCCCTCCAAAACCCATTTGTTTACATTGTTGTATTTGTAAATTTAACTTTAAATGTTCGACTTTAGGAAATAAATTATTACTTGTGGAGGCGCAGGGTAAAGAGATAATAAACACATAAATCTCAGTCTATTGTGCCAACAAAAAAAAATCTTTCTATTTCTTCTAAATAGTGCCGTAAAATTCAGGTTGCATATAAAAAGGCCTAAAGTCTTACAGGCATATATTTAAGACGTATTATTATTATTTTTTATTTATCGAAACCCTAGTTTTGATAGTAAGTCGACTTTTAACAAATACGATGCGCTGTCCATAGAATTGTTTCCCAATATCCGCAGTGACATTTTTGTTACGGGCGATTACAATGTATAAACTATTCTATCAGATAACACTCGAAAGAACATATACCGAGGTCTTTGCTGAGGTTAACTATCTGGCTCAGCTGGTTACTGAGCCAACAATACCTGACTCAGTTAATTTATCGTTCAAAAATTTCAATGGCAATACGAAGAAGCCAACAGGAACGGTTTAAATAATTTCTTCAGAAATTTTAAGTGGTACTAAGCTTCCTCGATAATGACGTAGACTCCAGTGCTGTTATGAATACAAAACATAATTTTGTTAGGATACAAACTTTTATACGAAACAGAACCAAAAGCATCAAATCAACCAAAAGCTCGTGGTTAGATTTGAGTTGTGAAGAGGTTATCCAGTTGAGAAAGGAGAGTTTCCGATGTAATGAAGCCAACCCCACTGAGGAAAACCGCAATAGGTTTAAACAAACTAGAAAGACCTGCAACCTGCAACGAACTAAATTCTTATATGAGCAAAAATTAAGCCAAAAATAATAATGTCTCAAAGTAATAAACATTTTAGTCATTTGATTGAAAAACGTATGAAATTGTAAATCATCTTCGATTCCAACGCCCGTATACAACGACACGACTCAGTGATACGACTCCTCTTGTACTTGTTAACGTTAACAGTTGCAAGGGACTTATATTATTTCGTACTCTTTTTTTTAGTTTTTTTTTTGGTGGAAATAAATAAAATGAATAAATAAACCTTAATACTTATATAGTTATATACAATAAAGAACAAAAAATGGAAGTAGGAAAGTTGTCTACCGAAGAACTAAAACACATTTTCAACGATATTCTTACTAATAAATTGAAAGGTCTTGCTACAAGAGACGATCTAGCAAGACTCTACGCCGAAATTAATTCTCTTAAAGCCACAAACGCACAACTTAACCTCAAACTCACTATGATGTCCGAAAGATGCGAACTTCTCGAAAGTCAATTGGAAATCATTTCACGCAAGAACTACGAGAGATCATTAGTGGTACACTTACCTGTAAATGCTGAAACTAATGCAACTCAATTTGCAATCCAAACATGTAAGGGCCTTCTCAAGCTAAGCGAAGGTGACGATATCCACGTTAAACGCACCCGCGAAATTCGCAACAACAATGCTCAACGCGGAACCGTCATACTAGAGCTTCTCTCTACAGAAGATGTAGACAAAATTATATCCGCGGCACACCAGTTGAAAAACTCGGGTATAAGTATTTTCCGAGAGCAGTCTCTTTTGTTCAGAAAGAAAAGACAAACACTTATCGAATTTCGAAGTAAACTTCTGGAAATCAACCCGCACGTTAAAATCATTGTCAAGGGCGACAGAATGCAAATAAATAGCCACACATTTGTTTACAAACACTCGCGAGGTCTCAATGTTAAAACTTCGACGGAGTTGGCATTTATCAAGCAGATGTTTGGTGACAGATCAGCTGAATTTTTTGACTGCAGCGTGGGAGTGACGTTAGATCCAAATCCTATTACGCCATCTTCATCTTCTTCCTACTCTCAACAGACATAAGCTCCACCTATGAGTCAGCGTGCAAACGTTATAAGGGTGGAAACAGATTAGGTAGCATCTGTCGTCTGCCACAATAATATTAGTATTAACAATAATTTATACAATTTAACGATTTTATCATATAATATAACAGGTATTAGAAGTAAACTTTTGCAAACAAATTTTTTTAACTATATTCAAAATTTCGATGTAATTATTTTATTAGAAACCTTTTTGGAAGAAAAAAATGAAAACGAATTTCTTAAATATTTTACAAATTTCAAAATAATGTTTAATCCTGCAAGTAGATCAAATGTGCACGGTAGAGCCAGTGGTGGCATTATTTGTGGAGTCAAAAAAACCTTAAATTGTAATTTTATCAAGCTTTGTCTTATAGAAAACAGACTTATTTTTCAAATTTCAAACAATAATTTTAAATATTCAATCATCCCAGTCTACCTAAACTGCAATAACTGGCAAAATGACTTTGATGGTTTAGTAAACTTTGTAACTAACTTTAACTTGGAGAACATTATGATCATTGGAGACCTTAATGCTCGCATTGGGGGCTATCAAAATCCATCTGTTCATAATTTAAACTCTCAAAATTTACTTAATGCCAGCAGAAACTCCAAAGATGAACATTTTAACAGAAATGGCAGACTTATAACGGAATTTTTTGAGAATTTTGGACTTTTCGTTTTGAATGGTGCATCTAAAAGCGACAGTAATGGAGAGCTCACGTTTATAAGCGGTCAGGGTCAGTCTGTAATTGACTTTTGTGGAATATCGGCTGAGTGGCTTAACTCTTTTACAGACTTCAAAGTTGGAATTCAGAACTTTTCTTCGCATTTGCCATTAGAAGTTGAAGTGAATTTTATTAATGAAGACGCTCAAAGAGTCTCCAATAATTTCTCGAAACTTAAGTGGAATGAGAATACTTCTCCACTCTATAAAGCTCTTTTAAACCGCCACTGTAGCTCTCTTCCTTCTCAATCATCAACAAGTTTTGAAGAATGTGAAGAGCATATTATCAGAGTTATCAAAACCTCAGCTCCGTCTTCGCAAAATAACAAAAATTACTCCTTCACTCCCCGGAACACATGGTTCGATAACAATTGTAAGAGACTACGTAAACTATCATTTGTGTACCTCAAACTTTATAGATCTACAAATACCTTATTTTTCAAAAACATTTACTTGCATGTAAATAAGGAGTACAAAAAACTCTGTGCAGACAAAAAAAAAGCTCATCTTAAAAACTTGTCGATAAAATTATCGAGCTGTAAGAACTCTAAAGCATTTTGGAGTAGTGTCCGGGAACTTAGTGGATGTAGTCGAAGTGTAATAAACACCCTTGGAGCGGAGACACTAGGAGCTCATTTTAAAACCCTTTTGTCGGCTGATGAAAATAATTACACTTTTTCTTACGCTTTACCTAATGTTACAGTCGAAGAATTGGATAGCCCAATAGCGTTATGGGAACTAGAAGCATCTCTTTACAAAATGAAAAACAACAAAGCACCTGGAATAGACGGGATTCCCGTTGAGTTTTATAAAAATAGCACCGATCAGCTAAAGAATTATCTTCTGATCTACTTTAACAGATTATATAACGATTCATATGTGCCAAAAAACTTTAACAAAGCAGTTATTTTCACCATTTTTAAAAAAGGAGATGCAAACCTCCCAGAAAACTATCGAGGAATTTCTATTTTAAATAGTCTAAGGAAAATGTTGACTTCTATTCTATACGAAAGGCTCTCCAAATGGATCGAAGGAAGAAATCTACTTAGCATTTTCCAAGCCGGTTTTCGAGCAGGTTTCTCAACGATGGACCACATCTTCGCCTTGACAAATATTGCCAGAAAGTCAATAGACAAAAAGAAGAAATTGTACTGCTGCTTTGTGGACTTTAAAGCGGCATTTGACAAGGTTAACCGACAAGCTTTGTTGTACAAGCTTTCGATGCTGGGGATTTCCCGCAAATTCCTTATGATGTATTTCAATTTTCTTGCCTCATCGAGTGCCTCTGTATGGGTTGGTTCTGAATTTTCAGAATGGTTTGAAACAACGGCTGGAGTTCCACAAGGCTGCATATTAAGCCCATTGCTTTTCTCCTTATTTATTGACGATGTTTGTGAGGTACTTCCTGGAGGAATACTGTTTGCCGGTATCCAAGTAAAAGTTTTGCTCTACGCTGATGACTTAGTGCTATTGGCTGACAACCCATCCACCCTGCAGTTACAAATTAACAAACTTAATACTTTTTGCAAGAGGTGGGGCCTTCATGTAAATACAAGCAAAACTAAGGTAATGATTTTTGAAGCACGTCAAAGAAGAAGATTGCCCGAAGAAAATTGGTCGTTGAACAATACACGTATAGAAGTTTTGCAAGAATTTAAATATCTTGGAGTTCTGATTACGCATAATCTAAACTTTTCAAGGCACGTGAAGCAAAAAAGTAAAGAGGCTAAGATAGCTTTGAGCTTAATGTGGCCAAAGTTTTTCGCAAACCAAGAAGTTGATCATGCGTCAAAATACCGCGTTTTTCATGCAACAGTGAACACATGTATGTGTTATGGAGTCAATTTTTCTTCGAAGAGTTTGAAGCGACTCAGCGCCATTTTTTTAAGCGACTGTTTAAATTGCCCAATTCAACGCCTAATTATGCTATTTATGTGGAGTCTGGTATAACGCCTATATACATTAAAAATCTCAAAGCCAACGCCGATTACTTAACGAGAGTGATGCGAAGAAGCGGTAGAAGTCTTCACAAATCTATCATGGAAAGTCTTCTGCAAACGAATTCCTCCCCTTTCAAAGACTGGAATCAATTAGCTCAGGCCAATGGGGCTAATCTTTCACTTATGGTGTCAAATGTCGATGAATGGCCGGGTATGTTTGCAGATGTAATCGCAAAAGTAGATGAGAAAATATACAATCAGCACATAACTAGAGCAACTTCCACAACATCCAGGAACACGTATAGAAACCTCAATCACCAGTTGTCATCGGGCAAGAACTATTTTAGCAACGAATTTTCGAGCGAAGCTATAAGCTGCATTTTTAGAGTACGTGTGGAGCTCCTAAACTTAAATTTTATACCACATCGAGCAGATCTACCACAAATCTGTAGCTTATGTAACACAAGGGAAAACGAAGATGACCACCACTTCATTGCGGCCTGCCCTATTTTGCAGGAAATCCGCCGCTTATACTTCGAAGAGAGCTTTTTGTCTCCAAACCGACTACATGAAATATTGAACGGAACATTAGGATGGTCAATTTTGCAAAAGTATTGCCAACATGCGCTAAACTTTCGTAACAGTTTCTTATAATAAAACGAAAAATTCAACCAGTTACTGCAGTTTACGACTACCTATGTATTTATTTTATGTTTCAAATAATATTTAAATTAATATTTTTTTTTTGTGTTTCAAATCATGTCAAAATTGTTAAAAAAGGAAAAAAAATATGTAATCATTAAAATTTTCTTTTTAATTAATTTACTTCCATTCAATATTTAAATTGATACTTTTTATGTTTCAAATCATGCCAAAATTGTTGAAAAATTAACATCTTAGCATTAATTACACTTTTTAAGTTTTCAATTCTTTCTTTTGTACTTTTTTTTTTATAAATTAAATGAAATGTCATTTCAGGCAGACGGCAGAATAGCCAAGACCTTATTCTTAGGATAATAATATTGTTAACCATTTCATAATAAAATAAAGAATTTTAATAATAAATAATAATAATATATAGTTTTTAGGTCGAATGACATTAGAATTAAGAAATATAGTTTAGCTTAGAGCGCTCGCCAAGGGTAAGTTAGTAGCAAGTTGTTCATAAGTTGTCTAGCTTAAAGTTCATTATATAAATTTCGCCAAAAAAACAGCTACGAGTACAGTTATCTTCTCGAAAAAGAATAAAACAAACTCATGTGGTAAATAAATAAATAATTTCTTCAGAAACTTTAAGTGGTCACTAAGCTGTTATGAATACAAAACATAATTTTGTTAGGATACAAATTTTTATACGGAACAGAACCAAAAGCATCAAATCAACCAAAAGCTCGTGGTTAGATCTGAGTTGTGAAGAGGTTATCAAGTTGAGAGAGGAGAGTTTCCGATGTAATAAAGCCAACCCCACTGAGGAAAACCTTAATAGGTTTAAACAAGCTAGAAAGACCTGCAACCAGCAACGAACTAAATTCTTACATGAGCAAAAATTAAGGCAAAAAATAATAATGTCTCAAAGTAATAAACATTTTTGTATTTGATTGAAAAACGTATGAAATTGTAAATCATCTTCGATTCCAACGCCCGTATACAACGACACGACTCAGTGATACGACTCCTCTTGTACTTGTTAACGTTAACAAGGGACTATTATTTCGTTATCTTTTTTTTAGTTTTTTTTTTGGTGGAAATAAATAAAATGAATAAATAAACCTTAATTTTTAAATAGTTTTTAGGTCGAATGACATTAGAATTAAGAAATATAGTTTAGCTTAGAGCGCTCGCCAAGGATAAGTTAGTAGTAAGTTGTTCATAAGTTGTCTAGCTTAAAGTTCATTATATAAATTTCGCCAGAAAAACAGCTACGAGTATATGTAGTTATCTTCTCGAAAAAGAATAAAACAAACTGATGTGATAAATCAATTCTTTCGAATATGTAAATCAAAAACATTGAGATAACTAGTCTAGTTTCTTATTTAGTTTACAAGATGGAAATATGTATGAGTATTTTATCGGCCTATTCAATTTCTATTTTAATGGTAAAAACTGATAATAATAACCTTACCACAAAGTCGTCTGTGCGAATTTCTGTTTCAATATTATCAATTTTTTTACTTTTACTTAGTGTTGATAAAACAGATGACATTGTCAATTGACATTTTTCATCACATTTACTTTTAGAACTAGTAGTTTGAGCTTCAGTTAAATATGCTGCACCCAAATCGTTCTCATCCTGTTGGTGTGATGAATAGTTTAAGTAGTCGTGCTCGTTGTGCCTTCCCTCTCGTTCTTTTTTCTTTCGCCGTTCTTTGTCCATCATTCGCATAACTTTTTTACTGTTTGATGATTTTCGAACTTGAAAAACCTCATCTTCTTCATCTGTAAGAAAAATTAAAGTGCAAAATTATTACAATTACTACTCTTAAACAATGGACAACGACAACAAATAAGGATAGCGTGTTATCGCTGGAGAGAGAAAATCAGCTGAGGCTTATTGGAATAAATAGAGGAAAGGGTATGTGCTTGCAATTTTCTGGTACCAGAAATGTCAAATCGGTTAATTTTAGTCAGTAAATCGGAGAAATAGACCAAAAATAAGAACATTTCTTCTCACAAGAGAGTTTTATTACATTTGACTCAAAGAATTTGCAGAAGTATTTAGATTAAAAAACAATCGATCAACAAATTTGGAGTGAAATAAACTTCCAACTATGTAAGTATAGCTTGAACCAATTCAATTGGCCATTCTACTGCACAGCTCTTTTAAAATTTTGTTGCGCATCTCATTCATTTTGAAAGATACATACAATCACTTTCCAGGGATGGACTTTATTTACATGAGGTATGATCGTGGTTTATTGTGCAGTTTTCAAATAAGTTTTTCATCTCTGACATTCTACTGATTTAAGCTCTTGCGCACCATTTTTGTTCTCTTGAATCCTCTATCTGCGCAACCAACCGTTGACTAATTGAATTGGTTCAAGCTATACAATCAACAAAATACAGCTATAATCCCACCTCAAGTTGGTACGTTCTCTGAAACCATTAGAAAAACAACAATATAAAACAGAACAACGAATAATCTTTAAGCCTCTCTTCCAAGCTCATCCTGTACCTAACCCTCCAAAACCAATTACAATTCAAATAGAAATAATGTAAATGCCAATTCATTACCTACACCAGAAAACAGATGATGTGTATATCTGGTTCTGCTCTAACAATTAAAACTGAACTACCTCCCACTCTACCAAAAGATAATCAAACCACTACCACTGCACTATTTAACTTAAAAACTTCTCCATCATATTCCACTCATTCGATCTCAAACGACTCACAGCACTCTTCAGACAGAAACACCAATACCCAATCTTCTTCTTCTACCTTCAATCACTCCAAACGCATCTGTGCACATTGCAATTTGACAATTCTGAAACAAGAATTCCAATAAAAAACTATGTGCACATTTTCACTAAAATAATAGGAGTTTTTCTTTTTTCGTTCAGAGCAGAGCACTGAACGGAGTTCGTACACACAGCTTATGCACTGAACTTGTTTAAAACAGAGCGAGTTCTGAACACTGATATGTTTTTTAAACACACTTGAACCACACAAATCAGAACACATTTTCATTTTGAACCATAAAAAGCAATACCTACCCTTTTTTGTACACTGATACATACCGGATACAGAAAATCAACAAGCAATCAATTTCTTTTGCCAACTTATGTATCTAATTATTATTTTCTTCACATTTTCCTTCTCGGTACACTTGGCATTTGGTGCATTCAGCAATTTATTCACATGCTCAGTCAATTATGTTCGAGCACGTCGAGTGCGATCTACACGTGTTCAGAACGAAAAAAAAAGCACACATTTGGAGCTCTACATGCTCTGAGTTAAAAAGAAATACAAACAAATTTTTTGACAACTCATACTCTTCTCTGAACTAAAAAAGAAAAACGCCTAATATAGCTTGAACCAAATCACTTGGCCAACGGTCGGTTGCGCAGAGGATTTAAGAGAATAAAAATGGTGCGCAAGAGATTTAATGAGTACAATGCCAGTGATGTAATAATTTCTAAAAACTGTACATTAAATCACGATCAAACCTCATGTAAATAAAGTCCATCCCTAGAGGGCGATTGTGTGTATCTTTCAAAATTACTGAGATGAGCAAAGAAATTTGAGAGCTGCGCAGTAGAATGGCCAAGTGATTTGGTTGAAGCTAAAGCTATATAATGGATATTTGGTTGGATTGTGGGCAAATAACAATGTAGCGAGGATTTGTTACTCTGAGAGACGGGAGGGTTGGGAATGCGCTCAACGGTAGAGTGTTATGCTTCGATTTTTTTTTGGGTTGAAGATCAGGATCAAGAATCCCGAATCGACCACCGATATTATTTGGCCGACTGGCCATTTTAAATAATTATTTCTATTATTCAATGGGTACACTCGAATGCGATACCAAGAAAGCGAGAAACAAAATAATAAGGAGAGAAATTGGTTTAAAACAGTAACCGGTTTGCACGTTTAGCTGCAAAAAACTAATTACACAGTAACTTGAGGAACTATGTTCACGGTTTGAGAGTTAGTCGGTGACTGACAAAATTTTAAAATGGCACCTTCTATTGTTTTTCCTTCTTGAAAGCCATACTGTTGATTACAAAAGTAAGTTTTTATTAAGGAAAGGAAAAAGAATTCGTTTTTTCATATTTTTTTTAAAAAGTTTAGAAAAAGTTGAGAGCATATTGGTCTTTTTTAAATCAAATCAACAATTTAAAATTATCAATTTAACAACATCAGTGAACAACACCGTGAAGTCTATTAACATTAAATGTAACGATTAATAAGACGCCTTATTGACTTCACCAAAACGTTCAATGACATTTATCTTAAATGAATAAACTAAAACACATCAATTATTTTGAATGTATTTCGGTAAGAAGCCATCATCAGAAATTTTTAATTTTATATTGCCTCTTACATAATTAATCTTGATTACACAAATTTTGTTTCGACTTTTTGGCAAGAGTTAGCAAGCTATAACATAAACAAAATTTTGTTGATATATTTGTCTACATTAAAACATATGTAAACAATTTCATAAATTAACTACATCAAGTAAGAATGTTGAACAGAGACGATTTTATCAGATAATTTCCATTGTGTTAATCATGATGTTTTTATGTTTTTGTACATGCAAATACTCTCGTACGCGTCTAAAAATCTTTCTTTACTTAAGCCTAGTACGCTGCTGATGCGAAACGAAAAATCCCATACAAAAATGACACGACGAAATCATGAACGAAAAATTTCGCTCTACTTTTCGTTTTCCAGTAGCTGCTGAACGACGAAATCTGTAATTTTAGTGAATAGCTGTACTAGATTTCTTAGTACAATTCTCCACTCTTTTCGTTCCCAATTTAATTGACCTGCACATTAATTGCCTGCGAAATTCTCACATTTCATTTTATTTATAAAAAAAAGTCAGACTTGTTTTGTTTATTTTAATTTTTCTTTGGCTTTGGGTTTTCTCTAGTGTCTGGTTTTTCTGTGCATTTTCTATAATAAATTATTCAAAATAAATTCAATTCTAATTTTTGTATTAGAACCAATTTCAAAATCGACTAAACTAAATCTGCAGAATGAAAATGGGAAGTTGAAAACAAGCACACCCTTCACATATATTATCGGCGGATCTTTATTTGGAGTGCTTATTATAACCAACTATCGACTTTTCTCATTCCTAGTGCTAGTTCTTAGATTAAAAATAACCTGTTTTTTTAAAAAAATAATTTATTTTAAGTGACTACTAAATAAAAATATTATAAACAAGATCCAGTAGTTTGCTCTGCAATGAACTGTCCATGTCCCATTTTTAAAATCCAAATCAAGATATCGCTCGCCTATATTGGACAACCCGTTCCAAAGATATACTCCAAAGTATTTTCAGAATATATATTTCAAAGTGGACAGTGAATAGCTTTTGGAGTATATTATCTTTGGAACGGTTTTCATCAATTTTTGTATGATTACATACTTGCTTTTTAAAGCACTTTTTGTATCATTTAATGATTTTTGAATGACCAACAACAACTTGAGTGTGCTACCACCAAGTTTTTCTCATATGATTTTCGGCTGGAATTATAGCTATTTCACGACTTGGCAAGGTCGATCATCAGATTCCTTTGCTCTAGTGGTGCTGGACTACTTTTTTCCATTTTAATTGAAAAACTTCTTCTGCCATCATCGTGTATTGAACCATGACCAGCCGCTTAGTAGCCAACGCACTTCGCATCACGTCACCGAGCCCATATGATCTGATCCAACTTAATGCAGGTTTTTCTGTTTATCAATTGCATTGAACCGAATAGCGCTTTTATTAGCCACACAAGTTTGTTGTTGTTTATTCGGGTTCTTTCTTATTTTCTCCTTACTCGTTTATAAGCCAACATTTTTGTTGTTCATATAAGGAGGGAGATTTTTTATGTGAAAGATTTTGACACTGGTCATTTTTTATTTGTATTATATTCAGTTTTGTGTGATTACATACTTGCTTTTAAAGCACTTTTTCGTATCATTTAATGACTTTGAATGCCCAACAAAAATACTTGGTGGTAGCACACTCATACAAAACTGAATATAACAAAAAGTTGAATTTTCCACATCTGAGTATTCCAAAATGAAAGGGTATGTTCGCATTGCATAAATTATCGCATTCATTATTTAACTATTAATGGGGTTTTCTTTTGATAATTTCAGATTTTGATCGGAAATTTGATTTTTTTCGTCGCGAATGGAATACTCATTTCAGATTGTTTTTTTTCATAGTATTGGTGTATATTCGTGTCTGTGGAACCATTCACGGTATCGGATGGCAATTGACTCGAATATTTTTTCTTCATCCAAGTTTTTTGTTTGCTTTTGTAACACGAGGCGATTTCAACGTTTAATAATATGTACGACTGGATCGCACGAACTTGCTCTTATGTTCGATCTCATCGTATGCAAAAGATTTCTATTAAAAATCTAAATATATTAATAACAAGGTTAAATAAATTAAATAAACTTAAAATCAAAAGATTAAATCGGCTTAATCAAAGAAAAAATAATACTTAAAATACTTAAACTAATTTGAGCTAAAAAAAAAAGAATTTATGAGAAAAAAATTTTAAAAATCTGTGGAGCGGTTTTTGAGAATTTTTTTTTCAAAAACTTTTGAAAACATTTATCAAAAAATCAAAAACCCCAATTCATTGGTATTTAGCAAATACATACGAGTATAACTATAAATTTTGAAAATAAAATTAATGAGCAGTTTTCAAAATTAATTTTTTTTAAATGCTTTTAAAAATACAAAAAAATATTTATTAAAAATATGGGTACGCAGTATAAATTGGGCTACCTAAACCTATATACTCGTATGTATGAAATTTCGAAAGAATCGGTTAAGCAATTTATGAGATAGTCGAAAACAAAAAAACGGTCCTATGGAAAGTACCTTTTTTAGAGATTTAAAACAAAAATTTCAACCATATGATCGGTCGTACCTAAAAAGCTGCACATTTTTTAATCGAAATCGCTAGAGCCGTTTCCGAGAAAAATAGGTATGTGCAATATAGGTACATAATATTAATGCGATTTTTAAAGATATAGGTAGGTATAGGTATATTTAAATGTATGACGTAATCTTGGGCAAATATGAATATACCTACCCATTGTATATACATTTCTATAGTACTATCATGATGATGAACGTCCGGGGAGCCACCTGAGTAGATACTATAAGAATTACTATCTTGGGTTCATTTGCAAAATGTGTACTAAATAATTAAAAATTAAGAGGGAGTAGAATGCATATGCCTTAACATTTTCTAAAGTTAAAGCAAGAGAAAAGAAAATATACCTTTTTAAGTGAAAACCATAAGGGAGAAGAATGCATATGATTTAACATTTTCTGAAGTTAAAGCAAGAGAAAAGAAAATGTACCTTTTTTGTGTATTTTTCTTTCCTCGCATTTATTTAAAATTGGAGAATCTACGCACATACATACATACTCGTATGGATGTATAAAGATCTTTGGAAGAACTAGTTTTGGTTTTGGCATTATTATAATAATATATATGGGTATGGTATGGATTAAATGTTTGCCGTGTTCGTTTTGTGTTAAAAAAACAGTTTTTGATCTTGATCTACTGCACTTTTGTTTCGGCAATAAATTTGTCCGTCGGTTTGTTTTGAATTTAAAAAAAAATATTAAATTCAGTTTAATTGGTGCCGTAGAAAAATAATTGAGTGTAAATGAGTGTAATTCAAGCAAATTTTAAATACCTACCTATGAATTTAAATAAACTCTTTTTGTGTGATAAAAGTGTTGTGGCATTGAAGATAGGTATGTATGAACTTATGTAGGTACCTTCAATAAGATATTTAAATACCTACAATGCTTGTGATTTAAATTCAAGTTTAAACCGTATTGGAGTAAAAATTAAAGAGGTAAATAAAATACTGCCACTGTATATATATTATTTATTCTTACATAGCCATATTAAAGCATTAATCTACGTTTTTGTATAGGTATACCTACTAATATTAATAAATTTTATGAAATAACTTTTTCATTTTATTTTATTATTTTATTTAATACGTACCTACACCTATCATTAAGAATGTATTATTTTTTTGCATTTTTTGAAAAGAATGTGTATAACTTTTTACTTGCGAGGTACTACCTACATACATACAGTGTTGGCCAAAACAAAAGAAACTTAAATTGCTCCTATTATTAAGTAATTAAAAAACAAATTTAAGAATCAATCATGGTATATTTTTATTTTTTTAAATTTAAATAAATATTTACAGTTTCTAATGGAAAATAAAATAAAATGGTTTTTATAATAGTTCATTAAATATAGCAAAATTAGTACAATTAGTTCAATATTAGGCTGGTCAAAACAAAAGCAACTTTTAACAAATACTTATTTTTTTTAAACTATATAAAATATTGCTAGTATTTGGTAGCAAATCTCTTGTTTTTTATCACTTCAGCACATCTTTAAGGCATGGAGTCAAGCAAATTGTTTATTATGCTGTTTGGGATACTTTTCCAAGCGAATTTAATTTGTTCAAACAGATCACTTTTATTTTTGCAATTAGTCCTTACAATTCGTCGATCTACAATTTCCCACAGATTTTCTACGGGATTGCGATCTGGGGACTGTGCTGGCCATTGTAACACGTTAATCCGGTTTTCTTGAAACCACGTCTTAACCGTATTGGAAGTGTGCTTTGGATCGTTGTCCTGCTGAAATATCTATTTCAGAGGCAGCTGATCCGCAGCGTGTGGCAGCATTACACTTTGCAAAATGTCATCGGAACCCTTGAAATTGAATTTGGACTCGTCCGAAAAGAGTACGTTCCTCCATTTTCTAACGATCCAGTTGATGTGGTCATGAGCAAACTTTAATCTCGCCAGCTTGTTTTTGGTTGAAATAAAAGGCTTTTTTACAGCTTTGAAGGATTTTAGTCCACCATCAACAGCTCGTCTCCGGATTGTTCTTGCGCTTACGGCCAAGTCAAGTTGGGCTCTTATTTCCCGCGATGATATAAAAGGGTCTTTTTTAATCGATTTTATTATAGCAGAATCTTCTCGTTTTGTTGTTTTTCTTGGTCTGCCACCTCGATGAACCGTTTGGAATGACTTTGTGGATTTATAAAAATTTACTAATCGGCAAATCACTGATTTTGGAATGGAATATTTTTCCGATAATTTAATTTGACTCATTCCACTTTTATATTCTTTTATATTTTTTTCTTTTATTTGGTTAGAGTATTTGTTTCCGGCCATTTTATTAACTTTTGCTAACAACTCTGATTAGCTTGCCGTGAACTGAACAATAACTAATTAATAGATTCAACTGCACTTTATTGCCAACACCTTTAATATGAGCAATGAATTTTTTAGTTAACGGTCTAACTTCTCTTTATTAATAAGAAAAAAAGAAATAGCAATAAAAGTTGCTTTTGTTTTGACCAGCAAAAAATTGGTTTCACTGTCCTACTTATATCATATTTAATTAACCGTATGAAAACTATTTTCTCTTCTCGTCCATTCATACATAATGTATTAAATTTTAGAAAAAAAATCAACATGATTTGTTTTAGTTATTCATTTTTGAATGACGTAATGATGGTGATAGTTTTAGTTGCTAATGGATTGGCCAACACTGTAGGTATATGGCAAGTTTTGGATTCGTAAAAAAATTAACTCGAGATTTTGATCAAACTTTACATTACGATGATAGAGAACACGAATGAATTGGGTGCAGCAATTCCATCTATCTGTATGTCTGCGAGTCCACCGATTAAGCGCAAGCATAGATTTTCTTCAATCTTGGTAATAATAATGTTCGTAATAGGTACATATATGCCCACAGGTCGTTTGCATTTTTTGAGACCAAAAATAACGGTACATTTTATTATGCAAAAAAGGTAAATCTTGAAAAAATCAGTGGATTAATGAAGAGAAAAATGGTTATGGTTCTCCATTTTCTGGAACACGGCTTATTTGATTTTTTTTAAATTTTATTATGGAGAAGCTGCCAAAAAGCTTAAACAGTATTGTAAACCAAAATGTTTCAACAAATTTGTTTAACTCTATATTTCGAAAAACACTTAATTGATTTTTTCAAAACCTCGTATTTAATAGTTGTTTGACATTATCTTGAATAGGTCCTTAAACAAAAATATTGTGCCGAAACAAAAAACAACGGTACCTCCCACACAAATGTTAGAAAGATAAAAATTCATAAAACAATACTTGTGCGTTCTTATTCCACTTTTAAGAAAACAAAAATATATTTTATCACTGATTTTAAATTTAAATTTTAAATTAAACTATTTTTCGGACCATCTACACACATACATTAATAATATTACTACTTTAAATTTGCGTTTCAATTTTATTCCTATATATAGACATGTTGCTATTTACGTTACTGAATACATACATATTATACAATAGGTACCATGCAGGTTATCATACATTTAAACTTACACATCTTTAAAAATCACATAAATTGTAGGTATATTTTACTAATCATATAAGATTATGTATGTACATACATCCTTCAATTTTATTTTATAGGTACAGTGAGTATCAAAAGTGAGTAAACACCCATATGATTAATTGAATAATAAACAATTTAATAAAAATAAATAATCATAAATGGAATTTCCATTATATAAAACAAAGGCTTTATCTATGAGCAGTAAATAAAAATAAAAATTCAAAATTAAACTAGTACATTTTTCACTAATAAAAAACTTAATATTTATGGCAGTTGAGGTCAATCTTTCTTTTTACATCACTTCAGATTATAAGCTGTAGTTGTGTTTAAAAGCTTAACAGTAGTGCAAAATTACTTTTTAACAATGAGAAGTGAAATTTTCTTTGGAAACGCAAAACTTCATTGTGGATTTGAAGAAAAAAGGAATATCATATCGGGAAAATTACCAAATTTTTAATAGAAACCTGGTTTGAGTGAAAAAAATTAAATTTGAAAAATTTAAAACATTGAAATATTTCAAACGCACTTAAAAACTAAAAAAGCTAAAAGTTAAATAAAGAATTTAGTAAACAAAATGTAAGAAACACAGTGAAACATGGAGGAGGTTCAGTGAAGGTTTGGCGGTCTATGGCATCATCTGGGGTCGGAAATCGTGGCTTCATTGAAAGAGCAATTAATAAGCAAGACTATCTTAACATCCTAAAGAATAACGTGCAACGGGCGTATACAAATTAGGTTAGCTAGGCAAATGAATCTTTCAACAAGACAATGAAACTAAGGATACCTCACGACTCGTGAAAGAATGGTTGCTTTATTGAACTTCAAAACAGCTCGATCACGGTCTCAATGGCCGGACCTCAACACCATAAATATTTACGGGATCATTTGGACACCCAAATTCGTAAAAAGACTATAGAGAACAAAGAAGATTTAAAAAAGGCTTTAGTTAAAGAATGGTCCCAAATATGTTCTGATGTTATAAATAACTTTGTTCTGTCCAAGCTACGTAGACTTAAAGAAGTGATAAAGTCTAAAGAGAGCCAATCGAAGTACTAATTGAATATATTTATTAAAGAAATAACAATGTTTATTTACTTTTGACATGTAAAATATGGAATATGTTTAGTTTTTTTATTATAGTGAAAATAAGATTTATTTTGATGTTTTATGTTTATTTTGATGTACTGCTATAATAAAGCTTTAGTTGTAAAGGGTGATTTTCTGGCTACTTGGTTTTTGACGTTTATATTTTTGACAGATCACACATGACAAATTCCACGAACATTTGACATTTCGATTCAGTAAGCAATGTACATATTAATACCTTTGCATATATAACCAAAACCTTAGTTCTAAGTAAAAATGATTATGGGTTGTGCATATACGGTCACTGCCCAAAGTATGTTTTAAACATCATAAAACCCAGCTACCATACAGCAGCTAGAAGAACCATAAACGCCTTTCCAACATTATTTTGAATAGCCCGCTATTTCGGTAGCTGTCACTTTTGAAGCTGTCATTTTTTGACATTTGACAAGTAGAAACTACGCTATTAATAAAAATGGAACGATACACGCTTCAACAACGCATTTCTTTTTTTTGAATATCAAAATAACACCTCTTATTGGAAAACCCTATATATTCAAGAATCGCCTCTGACTTAAGAACTGATGGATGGACACTTATATTCACCGATGTCTCTAAAATCCCGGACACCACATCTTATGCGGTGACCGATGAAAACGGGTCAATAATAAGCATTGGTATTCTCCCGGACTGCGCCTCAGTCTATACCGCAGAAGCATTCGCCATACTTCAACAACAACACCGAAATCATATCATTAATAAGATATCAACTTATAAAAATGAAAAACATTAAAATAATGTGGACTCCTGGCCATGTTGGAATAAACGGAGATGAATATGCCGACAGTGTAGCGAACTCAGCCAAAAACGCACCCGTACTCACTTTCAACTTTTTCGCTAAAGCCGATCTCCTCAAGCTCATCGGAAAGATATCTTTTGCTAAAAAAAGACACGATTGGAACCTTTAAAAACATCACTACAAGGACATAAACTCATCGGAAAGATATCTTTTGCTAAAAATAGACACGATTGGAACCTTTAAAAACATCACTACAAGGACATAAACCCCTTAAAATCTACACCGATGTACCCCACAAACTGCTCGAAACAAAAAATTTGCAATTTTGCTAGACTTCGACTTGGACACACCACTGCATCCCATCCCATCAACACCCGTTTTGATTTAAAACATATCATGGAACATTGTCCGTTGTCGCAGTCCATAATTAAAAAAAATATTCGAAAACAACTCAATATATGAAATCCTCAAGAATCCCTGCATAACCAATGTAAATAAAATCACTGAGTTTCTCAAAAAAACAAATATTGTAATTTGAATCCCCAACCAAAAAAGCCAATAGTCTCTGCAGCTAGGCTTGTTAATTTTTGTATTAGCTTGTAATTTTAATTGCTTGTTAATAAATATTAATAATAATAATATTTTTCAATCATTATTATTATTTTTACTTCATACTAATATTCTTTTCTTAGTCATTCGATGTATACATATCCTCAAGTCTCCCGTAACTCTACCGAGCTAGGGTCGTTTGGTAAGTCTAGGTGAGGCTTCCATCCTTCGGTTTCATGATAGTAATTACTATAGGAATGTATTTGTATACAAAGCATCGACGGTCAGTACTGCCAGTGTGGTGTGATAACACATCTGTTCATTGACACGAAATTTCTTAAATTTCACTGTCTCATATTGTCACTGTCGTTTGTCAGTGAATCGTACGTCAGTTTAGTGTGATATCCAGTTTTTCAAGCGTCAGTACACTGACCGACTTGTAAAAAATTTCACTCACGTCAGTGAGTTTTGGGACACACTGGCACAAGCCTGCCAGTAAGTGTGATAACCATTATTTCACCCCTGAACACTGGCGTAGAAACCGCGTCAGTTTGTGTGACGCCACAGACCATCAGTGGTCAGTGAATTCACTGGCAGTGTGATATAGGCTTTATTTAAAAAAAAATTGGAATAAATAGCTATCCGAGAACAAATGTATAGAACAGCTAACTGCAAACTTCCTTTGGTATGCGTTTTGCTCTGATTTTTTGACATCTTTCAGCTTACCTATCTGATCCGTTCACTGATATACTCCGATAGTTTGGTACCCAAGATAACATATAAGTGAGTGAACGCGGTAAAAAAAATTAAATTTACTGAAAATGGATCTTAATGAAATAACAAAAGAAAAACAAATAAGTATGTTCCTTTTATCATTTATAAAAATTCTTATAACAAGAACTTATAGGTCTGATCCAGACTTTTTTTGGGCAGAAATTGGCAGATTGTCAAAACTTGAAGAGTGGGGATAAAATTCTCTCATTAAGAAATAAAGTCCGAAAAGTCTGGAACAGCTTGTGCACAATTTTCTGCCAATTTTTC
Source organism: Philhelius pedissequus (assembly GCA_910595825.1). NCBI lineage: Eukaryota > Metazoa > Arthropoda > Insecta > Diptera > Syrphidae > Philhelius > Philhelius pedissequus. The sequence goes on from OU343161.1 coordinate 152,185,594, forward strand.
AACGTCAACACATTTGTTTTTTTTTTTATTTTTTTATTCGCTGTAAATTCACATTTTTTTCTCTTCAAACTAATTATTTTGTATTTTATTGTTTCTAAATTAATTTATTTGTTCAAGAAATATTTTTCTACACCAACTACGAAACGATTTTTTTTCGTTTATGACAAACGTCAGTCTGACAATTGTAATGTCGATTTCGTTTCAACAAAAACATCGACTTGCCGTCGATCCGCCGTCAATTTTTTTCTGAAAATCAAATTCGTTTCAAATTAAAACCAATATTTTTCTGGAAAAACAGATCCGTATTGAATCTCTTTTTGGAGACGGATGCAAACCGGATTTGTGCACAGATTCGTACACACACTACAATATTTGTTTTGACGTTTCTCAATTGTTGTGTTGTGAATTAATTTTTATTTTGTGGCAGTGTACAGAAAAAGTAAATTAATGCATTAAAAAATAAAAAAAATTGTTAAAAACTTCTTGGAAACAAATATTAAAAAAGTGCAAGTGGGTTTATTAACTCCCCCGCGTCGGAATCGGGAAATTAAAACGAAATAATGATGTTTTAACGAATTGAAGATTTGTTTTTTTTAGAGCTGCCAAGCAACACACACAGTCCCAAAAAGAGATTCGGTCCGTAATCGTTCTTTTCAAAGCCAAAAAGTATTGGTTTTAGTAGCGAATCCTAATTATTGAAACGAAATCGACATAAATTTTCTGCCCACAAATTGCTGCCTACAAACATCAATTGGGCAGCAATTGGCAAGAAATTGTCAGGAAAGGGAAATATTTTACTCTCTCAAGAGCGCTCTCTTCTGCCAAAAACTACCAAATTTGTAAGTCTGGAACAGGTTTTGGCAGAAATTGCTGCCAATTTGTGCCAATTGGCAGAGTGTGAATCACACCTTATCATACAAGAATTTATTTTCATTAACCAATTCATTGATTTTCGTTCATTTTTAAAATCATAAAAAAAAAAATTTAAGTCAATATGAACAATGCAAAATTCCATTTGTTTCAGATTTTTTTCTTTGCTATTTGTGGCATGAAGCCCTTGGAATGTATCAATCCTCCATAAGAACCTGTGTAATAATTTTGGCTGCATGCGAAAAAGCTGCGCGTCTGTTTAGGGCACATACGAAATTAAAATTAAAGACGATCGGCACTTTAGCCATCATTCAAATTCGGCTAGAGAAGCCCAGATAGATTATATAGAGGTAGAATCACACCCCATTCTGGTTTGTTGTGCGAAACCATATTTTGATCCTTTAATTGGACTTTGTAAACCCCTGACCGTGTAAGAGATTCACGTTGTTCTAATCACTTGGAAAATTGGTCCCAAAATGTGCGGACATGTAAAATCATCTTTATTAAGCAGAAAATTCAGATCAAAAATCAATACCACTGAATCCAAAGTACCTAGGTATACAATATTTTGTACAGGGTAATCCGTGCATAACCAGTCAAAAACGTAAATACATCACCGAAGATGCTTGTGACCCAGTCGAATTACGCAGAAACATTCTTTGGTTACCTTTGCCACTTCGACTGTCCTCCTAAACGAACATAATTTTTATTTCTCTTGACTAATTAACATCATGTATTTTTGAATCGATGTAAATCTAATTAGCTATACATTTACTTATGTAATTAAAATAAATTTTTGTATCCTTTTCGCCTTAAATGTTCGTGAAAAAAAAAAGCTGTATCCAAGCTTACCATCATCCACAAAACTTAACAATGATTTTGTTTTGTTTAATTTGTAGTCCATTAGATCACTTTTGTTTTTCTCTTTATTAAGTGTTTCCTTGTTTTTATAATTAAAATTGTAAACAGCTTCCACATCAACTTTCTGTCCGATATCATTTTTCTTAAAATGATCACCATCTTCATCGCCAAATGTTGAAAATACACGACGTTGTATTGTTTTTTTAGGTTTTCGAAAAATTGACATTTTATAATATTTATAGGTCAATATCCAAAAAATTTATTAAAAAAAACTTAAACCAAAATCAATTTATACTGCGATATCAATGCAGTTGTCTATGGTCAACTCCACAGATGAGTAATACAAAAATAGAAAATTTCTGCAGCTAATTTTGTTTGCCCACACCCATGAAATAAAGTTTTCTTTAATTCATAATTCATTCCGAGTTTCACATAATTCGAAACCGCAGTGAGTGAGTGAGATGAGTCACTCATGATTGCGTGCGTTCAATCATTTTTCTCGGATACCAAGCTATCGGAGTATATCTGTGGACGAATCAGATAGGTTAGCTGAAAGCTGTCAAAAAATCAAAGCAAAACGCATACCAATGAATATTGCAGTCAGCTGGTTCTATACATTTGTTCTCGGATAGCTAGTTATTGGGGGCGTTCGGCAGCGCACAGCTTTGCTGTGCAATACGTTCGTTTTTGTTGTAATACGTGTTAAATATCTGTCAATTAACAGCCGACGACCATACAACGAACAAAACATATGATTTCCAAATCGAACCCAAGGTAGCGCTAAATTTCTGGTATACTTAGGTATCGTAGTGCAAGGCTGACTACGAAATCAGCTGTCTTTTCAATTGTTGTTTGAATTTTGACAGAAATGGTTACCTATTGGTTTTATACGTTCACAAACGCACAATATATTTTTCAGCAATGTATCAGAAAGCTGTGCGCTACCGAACGCCCCCATTCCAAATTTGTTGGGATAACTGAAGATAGCTTTCATGAGAGCAGCTGTTTGTTCATCAGATGTGGTTTTGCACGCATTACAACAACAGAAAGTTATTCCAGATTGGTGAGAATGATTGAGTGAACGTACCCATTAAAAATCGTTTAAGCTAGTAAAAGTCACTGATCTCTATAAAGGGCTCTGTAAACAGTCGAACATGGTGCGAGTAAACTTGGTTCGAACAAACCCCGCAGACAGTGAAACCAAAGTGAGACAAGCTACTCGAACTTTAATTTTTTTGTATAATAGCGAAATAAGACTTTAATTTTCTTGTATGCCCGACAATGTGACTTTTCGAGTAAAAACCTTAAATTTAGTCCGCAGACACTCGAACTTGGTTTCACAAACACGAAGCCCCGCCCTCGAACATTGAAAAATATCAAAATGAAAAATATTGATTTTGGTGAGACCAAATTTTTGGTTTACTCGAACCACGAAATTGGTACTAGAACCAGCCCGCAGACAATTAAAATCAACTCGAACTTGGTACTCGCACCAAGTTTACTCGTACCATGTTCGAGTGTTTACAGAGCCCTTAATACACTGGATAGTGTATTCCCACAAATAAAACGACCCCAATAGAGAACTGTAATAATTGTAGTGGGTCCATGTCAGTATAACAGTATAACATTTTTGTTGCCAAAGTGAAATTTCAAGATGGTTGCTTATGTTTGAAATTATGTTTAACCAGAGATCAGTGGTTTAATCAAGCCATTGATCTCTATTACCCCGTTTATATGAGTGAATTGAGGAATCGAATCGAATCGAATTGAGATTTCGATTCAGGTATATGGCCTCGTGGGATCGGAAGATTGAATTAAAATGGAATCGAAGTGACAATTTGAGTTTACAGAATAAACAACAAAAACATGCAACAGAAAAAATACAAAGAAAACGGAAACCCACTGAACACAAAAAAACACTATTGGTGCACACACACACCAAGAATCAGATGTGAATTCGATTCTTCAATTCCTCGATTCAGGTATATAAGTACAATTTCAATTCGATTCAGCCCTTCTAGTGGGATCGGATCGAGTAATCCTATTTTAATCCGATTCAAGTATACAAAGACCTAAATCCTGATTCAATACCGATTCAATTCTCCATATAAACGCAGTATATAATACACTGGATAGTGGATTCCCACTGATCTCTATAATACACTGGATAGTGTATTCCCTACAAAGTATAACAGTTTTTTTGACTCCATTTGAATTTGACAGTAGCACCAGTGCAATTGCCTATTTCGTGTTTAAATAGAAAGAAAAAAAGGGACAGATCCTACTGCCTTTTTCAATGTTTTCAACAACAAAAAAATGACGTAAACAATTTATTTTAAATGTGGACGATTGAATTGAAATCGAATAAGTGAAATTTAAATAAATATCAATTGCAAATAATTATTGATTTTAAACATTCGATTAAATAAAAGTAAGAATTATTTATTGATTTAGAAATTTGAAAATATATTTTTCGTGCTTGAAGCCTTCTTTTGGTAATTGGTTTTAAGCAAAAAAGTTAAAATTCTTCAACATAATTTGCCTTTGAATAATTTAATCAAGTGCTATATATAATGTGACTTTTTTAGAGAAAGTTGTTGATTAAAACAAACTCGTGGAAATAAATTTGTGGTGAGAGATTTCGTATACATGAAATAGTTGGCTGCTCTAAAAAACGAAATCAGTAAACTGATGTTCATTTATAATTAAATGCAATTTGACCATCTCGTAAAATGATTAAAAGTAAATTTCAGATAATCTTTTTGCGCTTTAGTACGTGCTAAGGCGCTACGTTTTCCATTGAGTTCATTTTAAGGTATGTACCTCCAGTAAATTGTAAATTCCCAAGCTATTCTTATCCAGCAAAACAAAATAAAATGCACGACTTGATCATACTAAATTGCTCTTGGAGCTGACAACTTCAATGTACCCAAACATTGACACTGTTTAGTAGGTAGGTAGTCTAGTTATGCAGGTTGAGAGCCGATGAGGAGGAGGTAAAAGTGAAGCAAACTGCTGGAGGAGTTGGCCGAAATCTTGCTGAAGGGATCTACAAACTTTATGGCTCAGTGGACTTCATTTCTGCTATTGGAAATGACGAGTTGGGAAAAAGTTTTCTGAAATTAATACCAATGCACTTGACCGCTGAGATCTTTCAAGATCCAAATAGTTGCACGTCTCTCTGTTCTGTGATATTTGATAAATGTGGAGACTGTAAAATAATCATGGGAAATATGGAAATCCATCGATCTATCAGTCCAGAGCTAATTTTGAAAAACGAAAACATTTTGTCTCGAACACCTCTCATTGTTATGGACGCTAATTTACGTTACAAACAATGGAAACCATCTTAAATATAGCTCGTAAGCAGAAGAAGCCCGGGTTCTTTGAAACAACTGACATGAAGATAGCTGCTAAACCGTTTAGTCTTCCAAAAGAACTTTGGCAACAAATTAAGTTCATCTCACCAAATCTTTATAAATTAGTTGAGATATCACAAGCTTTAACATGAAAATCATTCTCTCCCAGCGACAAAAATTCCGTTGATTCCGTTTGCGAAAACAGTTCTCAAAGCAGTTCATGAACATTTTCATTGCATTTTACTTACCTTGGGCGCTCATGGAGTTATTGTTGATCGAAAAAAACCCAGCATTTACTAGACATTACTGCGGACCATACTACTGTTAAACGTTCCATTCGTTTTTATCCCAAAGACGAGATTAAAAATTTTGTTAATGTATCAGGAGCTGGTGATAGTTTTTCGAGTGGTTTCATTGCAAATATGTTACGTGGAAAAACTGAGAAAGAGCAGCCAACTGTTATTTCATGTATACGAAATCTCTCACCACAAATTTATTTCCACGAGCTTGCAATTTTAATCAACAACTTTCTCTAAAAAAGTCACACTATATAAAGCACTTGATTAAATTATTCAAAGGCAAATTATGTTGAAGAATTTTAACTTTTTTGCTTAAAACCAATTACCAAAAGAAGGCTTTCAACACGAAAAATATATTTTCAAATTTCTAAATCAATAAATAATTCTTACTTTTATTTAATCGAATGTTTAAAATCAATAATTATTTGCAATTGATATTTATTTAAATTTCACTTATTCGATTTCAATTCAATCGTCCACATTTAAAATAAATTGTTTACGTCATTTTTTTGTTGTTGAAAACATTGAAAAAGGCAGTAGGATCTGTCCCTTTTTTTCTTTCTTTTAAAACACGAGATAGGCAATTGCAATGGTGCTACTGTCAAATTCAATTAGAGTCAAAAAAACTGTTATAATTAGTAGGGAATACACTATCCAGTGTATTATAGAGATGTGGGCGGCAAAGTAAAATTTATCAATACACTAGCGCCGTCACATGGAACCAAGATTGTATAAAAAATCGTCTCCATAAGAGTACTATTTATAATCAATGATAATATATGTAATCGCAACACATGTGTATTATCTATTGAAAATGTAGTTATAAAAAGTCTCAAGAAAGTTTACTACACTCCTTCTACATGGATGTAGCTAAATTACAAAACCAACATTTTAAAACAAAGAATTTTGGAGGGCGAAAAGTGAAACTGACGAAAGCTTACGTTCCTCGTATAACTTATCTGTGATTGATGGCTGTATTGACGGAATTTGAATAGTGTCATTTCTTATTCTGTGAATTTTTTTTTGTATTGAGAAAAATTAGACACAATATCTTTGTAAATCTTTTTCACGTAAAATATGTATCGCATAATTTTAAAAGAGGGTCAAAAATGTGTCCTAAATGTAAGTAAAGTCTAAATAAATAAACATTTCAAAGGACATCACTATGGGATAAACACTATTCGCTAGGTCTTTTCTACAAAATGTTATGTCATTTTTCATATATGTAATAGTATGGGTCCATGCCTACTTTCAAGGGATTTTAAAATGCCATAGTTTTGGCTTTTTCCTATTCCACAGAACAATCACTTTCCTGTTCCTAGCAGAAAAGGGCATTTCTGAAAGCAATCAACATTTCTACTCCTTGCCAGATTTACAGCCCGATTTCCCCCAATATCACTGATACATCGCAAGTCGCAAGACGACGTGAAATTTATTTTGTGAATTTTTCGGATTCTCCCCCAAATTCACAACTGTGAGAGTCAAAACCAATCGAAATTGTGATCTACTTTAGGGCAGGTCACAACTCAGAAATAGTTTGGGTTTTGACATTTCGATTCGGCGGTCGATATAATATTTTAAGAAACAATTTTATTTATATTCCAACATGAAGTAAAGTCCAATCAAACTTTAGTTTGAGATGAATACTTCAGGAGCGTCTACCTTCCAGAGGGAAGGAAAAAGGGTTAGAGCATCTTACATAAACTCTATAAGTAAGCAAACAATAATGTGATTATCTGTAGGTATTCTGTAACATTTTCTTTTTTGACAGACAAACTGACGACTTACGATTCGACACGCCATAAAAATGATTGTATCATCTTCTGTTGTCCTTTGGCCAGCTTATAGGCTATTAAATTTAATATATAAGTTATGTTTTATATGCTTAATACACAAATATTTGCACTTACCTCTTAAATTTATCCTGATTTTCAAATAGAATTTCCATATTTATATTTGCTTTTGTTTACTTTTTGCCGTTTCCGTGTATTGTATATCCAAATTGGTTTTTGTTCTGCTTACTTCCGCTGTAATTATGGATATTATTTCCAAACTAGCAGAAAGAGCCCGGTGTTGCCCGGGCACCCGAGGCAAAAGTCTTTTAATGCAATATCTTCTAAATGAAATAAAAAATTAAGAAACAAAATTTGTAAGGAAAAGGATTTATCATTTATTTTGTTGTTTATTTAATCAGGATTAGTTTTCTTATTAAATTTAACAAAGAAGATTTATAATTTGTATTTTTGTTTACACACGAACTATTCTTCATTTTGAGACCCTTCGCTTTCGTTCTTTTACATGCGATGATAGTTAGTACAATATAAGGCAAGTTATGCATTCTTAAAAAAAAAATTGAGATACTAATCAAACATGAAATTACGATGATAGCGAAGACGAAAAGGGCTGAAATTCAAGTGCGGATTGAAAATAATTATCCATAGTGTCGGAGAGTGTCGCATTAGTGCGGTCTTACTTTAAACCTTTAAAAACCCGACATTTTGTGTTTCACGCTAACAGGCCTCAGCATGAAAAATTCCGAAGATTTCGATAAAAGAAATTCGACATTAGACGTGCTCCTTTTCTGTAATTTATGCTGGGCTTATACACATACATGGATTGACCGTCGCCAGGACTAGTTTCATGAAAGCAAAAACATCGCACTGAACTATCTTTTTTTTTCAAGTTTGCAAGGAAAATTTATTTTAGTGTGTAAACATATACAATCGCGAAATCTTGTATTTTCGGCGCCGGTGAATTCATGCAATATTCCTTGCATTTCAGCGTAAGGTTGCGTGTGTTTGGCACCATGTTAGAAATGAATAGTTTGTTGAGAATATTGAAATTAGCAGTCGATCTCGTACTGTGGAGGTGTTAACACGTTTTCGGCTTCCCAGTTTTTTCCAAATTAAATTTCGTGTGTGCGTTTAAGTATAACATTAAATCAAGATTTCTTAAGTGTTGCAGTAGCACAAAGGTAGAGTGGCCGACCGAGAATCCGAAGGTCGCCAGTTCGATTCCCAGCCGGGCATAAGAACTTTGCAAGCTTTTTTTCACAACCGTGAAGTGGAAAACTTTATTGGTTGGGAAAACGAGCAAAGGAGGAGGAGCTTAAGCACCGGGGCATCGAAAGGTGTCCTAGGGCCAATGAGGCCAGCGATGGCATCAGCTGAGGGAACATCGAAAGATGTTCCAATTACAAGCAGTGATTCTGCAGCAACAACATCAACATCAATAACAACAACGGCAACTTCATCCGATGCTAACCAAAAGCGCAGAAAGAGGATCAAGTGCGCACCAAATTTGGTGAAGAGGAGATACGTCCGATATAGACGAGACGTCAGATGCAGCAAGACAAACCCAGCTAGACACTTCACCCGAAGAGGGTATTGAATATATGTCTGAGGAAGGAGAAGGGCACTTCACGACGGGCGATAGTACTGCCTTCGTGAACCTCTCCACATCAGAGGCGTCATCTGAGGAGGACGAGGAACAAAGAATGGTCGCTCAAATTGAAACAATGGAGGCAGAAATCCAAAGTTTGAAAAGCCAACTTAAGGCCAAACTAGAAGCGCGCAGAGCGAAACAACTGAAAGAAATCGAGGAACAAAAACAACAACAGCAAAACGAACAATTACAAAACAACAGCCACAGCAGCAGCCAAAACAACAACGGCAAAAACAACAGCAACAGCGGCAGACACAAGCCCAGAAACTACCGCAACAAAAACAGCAGCAGCAGATTCAAAAGCAGCAGAATCAACAGCAGCAGAAAAGTCAGTCTCAGCAGCAGCAGCCATGCATGGAGTTACAGGATACCATAAATCTGTGTAAGTTGGCCATAGGTCAAAATTTTACTATAAAAAGATTAAATAACGATAGCCATGCTATCCATTGCTTCACACTGGAACAGCACAAAAAAATTAAAACGTTGCTAAAAGAAACCACTACTGAATTCTTTAGTTTCGCCCCTAAGAACGAAAAATGTCAAACGGTTCTTTTGAAGGGCATAGATTCCTGCATGGAACCACAGGTGCTCTTAAGTGAACTCCGCCAAAAAGCGAATGAAGATCTCGACTTTATCGGGGTCAAGCCGTTCTCTACAGTTAGAGCTAGGCGGAAGAAGCGGAGTCTTCCCTTCTTCCTTGTTCAACTCTCACCCAGCAGCAAACTGGATAGTTTGAGGAGTATCTCCGTCCTCAACTACCAGGTTGTAACTTGGGACAAATTAAAAAGGCGCGGCGACGCTTCAATGCATGCGCTACCAAATGTTCGGCCACGCCGCAGCAAACTGCGAAATGCAGTCACGCTGCGTTAACTGTGGAGAGAACCACAATGCAGATGAATGCAAGTAAGGAAAGGAGCGGGTCGAAGATAGGACCCAGCTTAAATGTTTACTCTGCCGAGGCGGCGGACACCCCGCTAATTATCGGGGATGCCCGACGTTTCAGCTTATAAAGAACAATAAAGCAGCAAAGCAAATAGTGGTAGAAAAGCGTCCAACAGTGCGCCCTCCTAGAACAACGCCCGTCAACCCCCAAATTTCGTACGCCCAAATGGCGTCAGGAAGGGGAAGCACCGTACAGCCTACACCAAAGGTCGCCCAACAGGCCCACGTGCCTAAGGCGCCAGCGGTACTGGCGGATATTATGGGCATTCTGCTGGCCATCCAGGGCCAGTTGACTGGCCTCCGAAACCAGATCAGGGAGCAGGCGACTAGGGTGGATTATCTCTACTCTGTTTTGCCGAGCTTAACGCAACTTAGAGGTTAAGGGCGCGCTGCCGGAGAGGCCCTTTAAGATCCTAGCTGTGAATGTAAATTCACTGGTTAGGACCGAACGTAGAGCGAATTTATTCCAATTGCTTAAAGACATAAGTCCAGATGTGTTTATGGCTAGCGAAACTAAGCTTAACCAGAAACAAATTGACTAACAACAATTACAATATCGTAAGGAGAGACCGGCCCAACTCCACTCAAGGAGGGGACGTCGCAATCTTTATACGTAAAGGCATTAGTCATAAGGTAATATATAATAGTGATGTGCGTAAATTTCGGACGTTAGAGGCATGCATCATATGCATTCATCTCCAACTGGGGAAGCGAATGTATGTGATCGCTGCCTATGCACCGCTACCGACCCGAGTATGTTCCCACAAATTAATAATATATTCAGAAGAAAAGATCAAAACGACCTTCCGTGTCTTAAGCTCCAGAGGACAACACAAAACAGTGACGTACTTCTGACATCAGGCATAGACCCAGATGACGCCGTCTTGGACGATGACCTCTTCATAATCGAAGATCCGCAGGAGAAGGTGGAGGTTGCGGGGCTGCTGTCCAGCAAGTGTACAAGGTGAATGCTAGCATTCGCCCGAATCATGACCTGGAGAACAGAGCTCTGCTTCATCACTTATGGCTCCGAAACGATATAAGCGAATGGCGATCTGAGAACCTTGATTTTACCGGGTTTAATGATGAAGATTTGGCAAACGCCATAATCGCCGACCGAAATGGGCCCAGTCCCCTGTTAATTTCGAAGAATGAGCTCCAGCTCATCTTCGATTCATTAAAGAAAAAGAAGTCTGCAGGAGTCGATGGTATATCCAACGTTGTACTACGACATTTGCCTCAAGAAGCAGTTGACATTTATACCACACTGTTTAACAACGCGCTGAATAATGCATATTATCCAGTGCGGTGGAAGACAGCTGTGATGCACCCTCTCCCTAAAAAGGGAAAGGACAACTCCAATCCGGCGAATCTCCGGTCGATAAGTCTTTTTCCGAGTATCAGCAAAGTATTTGAAAAGGTTATTAATAGAGCCCTGTTCAAGTGGGCGGAGGACAAAAATATCATCCCGGATAATCAGTTCGGTTTTAAGGCGGGACATGACACAATTCATGCCGCGTCTAAACTAGTTTCTGATATCCAATGGAACAAAACTAAAAAGCAGTGTACGTGTGCCTGTCTGGTTGATTTGGAGAAGGCCTTCGGCACCGTATGGTTAGAAGGTCTCTATCTAAAGCTAACCAGACTAGGTATAAGTAAACCTATATTGTATATTCTTCATGACATGCTAAATGGTAGAAAGTTTGTTGTCAAGAGTGGCAATGTAACTTCTACCGCAATTTTTAATATTAATAATGATCTTCAGCAGGGAGCGGTTAACTCGCCGATTCTATTCAGCATTTACACCAGCGATCTGATAGGTAGTCTAACTCAGGCAATTGCGTACGCCGACGATCTAATTGCGTACAGAACAGCTAATACAGTTGAGGTCATCAAAAGTCTCTTGCAGAGTGACTTCGACAAGATTCAGCGATATTGTGATGACTGGAAGTTGAAAATCAACTTCCAGAAATCAGAAACTATTTTGTTTAGGACTCCGTTGTCTAGCGGCTCAAGGGATACGAGAAAGAACTGGCGCAAGCTGGTGATCGTAGGGCCACATGGACATCCACTGGCGAGTAAAAGTGTAGTAAAGTACCTTGGCATCTGGTTGGATCAGTACCTGTATTTCGACAGGCATATAGGTGGTGCTTTGGCCAGGGCTAGGGGAGCCTTTGCCTTGACAAAACGACTGTTTTATAGCAGCCGTCTTGACAGCAGGGTAAAGGTGATTTGCTACATGGCCCTTATCAGGCCGATGATTGCCTACGGATGCCCGGTGTGGTTCAACGTTGCCCCATCTCAAATGGAAAAGATTCGGGTGTTTGAGAGGCAATGTCTTAGACGTTGCCTTGGATTACACAGAACACCAGAGTCGGAGTACACAAGATATTATTCCAACCAGGTTCTATACAACGGAGCCAACATAAACAGAATAGATAATTTTTTGTTTAAGCTGATTCGGGGTCACGTTGTAAGAGCGATGGCCTCAACTAACAGCTTAATTTTTGGGGCTTATTACCCCAATAACGAATATTTTGAGAGTGCGCGGTTAAGTGGTTACATCCCTCCCGAGTCAGTCGAGGGCTGATACAGGATAGAATGGCAGTTCCGCTTATCTACCACGTCAGCCGTAAAACTGTAGATAGGCGACTCCTTTATGGTCGAGACGTCATCGCTCAAGGTGGAGAAGAGCGCCTTCGGTTCAGTAGGACTGTGTCCGATCGGGACCGAAGGGATAGGGCGAAACAAGAGAACCAGTTCTGGTGGCTCTCTGAACAGCAGTTTGATAGCTAAAGTCGATTAAGAATGTATGTCTTGGCCGACTTACATAGATTTAGGGAAATTAGGTATAAGGAACAGTCGGGGTGGCGCCAAAAAAAAAAATATATATATATATATATATATGTATGCGGAGGCATAGGTGCATGCATCTGCGCGGCTGTATATGTATGTGCGTGCGTATATGTATGAACGTATATACATGTATGTGTAGGTGGCATGTTGTTGTGTGTCTGCATACGTATACAAAATATAAACAACAAAAAAAATTAAAACGAAAAATGCTGCTGTGGCTGTTCTAGTTTTTAAGTGGTTTTGGGTATTTTTAGGTATTTTAAGTAGCTTAAGTTATTTTTAGTTAGTATAAGTTGTATCTAGCTTTAATTATTTTTAGTCTAGCTTTAGGTAGTTCTAGGTAAAAATTTAAAATGATCTGATACTAAGTTTTTGTAGTAAAATTTTCTTGGTTAAATAAAAATAAAATAATTAGATTTAATTAAAATAGTTTTTAGGTCGAAAGACATTAGTATTAAGAGATATAGTTTAGTTTAGAGCGCCCGGAAAGGGCCAGTAAATTAGTTGTAAGTTATTGATAATTAGGCTAGTTTTAAACATTTTTGTCTAGCTTTAAGATAGTTATAAGTGAAGATTAAATAAAAATGAATTAAATAAATAAAAAAAAAAAAAACAAATCAGTGATTGTGCAAAATCAAACATATTCAATCAACATTCATTCAACATACATTACATACATCTCAACAAAACAAAGGAAAAGTCAACAGCACAGTGCATACGAGTAAGTCCCTTTCTTTCCTTTCCCCTTATCCTATCATAGTTGCACTAGCTTGATCGCTGTGGGTGTTTTGTGGTGATATACACAGTGCATGCATCGATTAAATTAGTGGTGGATAATTGTCTGATTCTTACTAGTTAACCAGGGGCGGCTCAATACAATTTTGTCACTAAAGCATAACACTAGTGACAAATTGTTATTGAAAAATTCAAATTGGGAACTAGTTTAATCATTCATTTTAGAAAATTGTCCGGCTTCCGTTTTAGCTAGTTTTTTAATATTTTAAATGGTTGGAGAATGTAGAGTGGACTATTCTAACATTAGTGGGCTTATTAAACATTTCTGTTCCGCATACGTACATACTGTGAAATACAGACCAGCTGTTTTGCATTGAGTGAAACTCAAATAGGTGAAAGTTCTGATCCGTCGGAATTTAATCTATTTGGGTATAACTTAGTGCCATTATTCTTTCACCACCTTGGTCTCGTCGTATATATAAGAAATGACGTTGCGTACCAACTTCAACCACATTATGGTTTGTGCTCAAACACAAATTTCAATTTCAGATTGTTAAAATTCGCGTTAAACAAGCACATCATACACATATGTTTCATCTATCGGAGTCCAAATTTGGTCAGATACTCAACTTTTAACGAATTTGATGCTCTGTCCGACTCCATTCAAAGAATTGTTGCCCATTATCCTCGCACTGAAATCGTCGTTATGGGCGATTTAAATGTACACTATTCTAGCTGGCTCCTTTCGAGCCAGACAAGAACCGAGGGAAGGTATGTTGAGGTCTTTGCTGAGTTAAACCAACTGACTCAGCTTGTTGACGAGCCGACACGAATCACTGACGTTGCAGGTCAAACCGCCAACACTCTAGACTTGTTTCTTACCTCTGACCCTAAAAAATCACTAAGTGTATTATCTATTATTATTGTGTCATATCTGCAAATTTCTCATGCCAACAACACTCAGTTAAAGAAAAATCACCTAAGAGAACCGTATGGCAATATAAGAAAGCCAACTGGGACGGTCTTAATCATTTTTTTAGGAACTTTAACTGGTCACTATGCTTCCTCGGTAGTAACGTAGACGATAGCGCAGATATCCAGAAAGTGCTATGACTCCTCCAGTACTTGAGAGCGTAAACGATTTTATGGGACGAATCTTCTTTCGCACTCGTGCAGTTGCTATAAAGACCTTGATATACATAAATCCGATGGCCCGGATAGTATCCCTCCCATCGTTCCGAATAGGTGTTTTTCAACACTGGCAAAACCACTGCATAAGCTTTTCCATCTGTGTTATCTTACATTTCTCTTTCCAAGTGGATGGACAGCATTTGTTCAGCCTGTCCCTAAAAATGGTGTATCTTCTTCACCCTCTAATTACCGTCCAATTGCACTTTCCAATGTCATGAAAACGCTGATTAAATATCAGCTTAAGAAATATCTTGAACAAACAAAGCTCCTTAATGACCGGCAGTATGATAGTGCCACAAATCTTTACATCGTTTTGGAGAAAGTAAGATTATTGCACTTAATATTTCAAAAGCATTTGATTGAGTTTGGCAACAAGCTCTCTCGAAAATGCGTGCAATTGGTATCGATGAATCTCTTATTCGTTGGATTAGAAATTACCTTTCGGACCGTTCAATACAAGGTGTATTGGACGATTTCAAGTCTGATATTCACAAAATAAATGCTGGTGTGCCCCAGGGCTCCGTATTGTCTTCGCCCCTTTTTCTCATTTTTAGTAATAATCTGGAACTTCTAATCAACTTAATTGTTTTGCTGACGATAGTACTCTCAGCTTTTCATATTCGTTTTCAGATTCACCTCCTTGTTGTTCGGATGTGGAACTGCAACGGGAGCGTATGATAAGATCATTAAATTCTGATCTCGACATCATTATCCAATGGCGAATAAAAAAACGTAGAATTTAATGCTTCAAAAACTCAGTGTTTTCTTCTGTCGTTAAAGCTAAACCCCCCAAGCCGCAGTCCTTGGTATGTGCGTCACAGACCACCTCTTTTGGAATGAACACTTATTCTATGTCGCCATAGAAATTTCATTAAATCGGCAGATAAACCAGCTTATAAATCCAAAAGTAATTGGTTAATTTGGATCATTTTAATGGTTCCACTCTCCATCAGTCAACCATCTATGAACTCAACGAGCTGATTTGTTTGCCTTCGACATTAATCATATTCTCTTTTCCCTTAATTTTTTAATTCATTAAGTATGTATGTTTCTTTAACGCATTAAACGCTAAATACTTTCTTTTAAGGGCGGTGCCTTAATGCACAAATGTAAGGAATATTTTTCTTTTGATCAAATTATCTTATTGTGAACTAATTAAATTTAATAAAGATTTTAGTGCTGTTTTCTACTGAAAATACAAACTCCATCAGAGTTTTTTAAAAAATGTATTACATTTCAGGACCCACTAACCTTTTAACACTCAACCAGACATAACCAAATACCAAACCCGCAACAATTGATATGCGGGTTTGAATTGTATGGAGTGATTGGGTTGACGTGAATAGCAGAATACCGCACAATATTCACCAAGATTCACTTCAATAGCAGAATAGTGATGAGTGAAAATTCAAGAAAAATTCCCCCCGATGACTAGCAGAATAGGACTGAATGAAAAAATAATAATTATCTGGCTTGTCCATTTCGGCAGTACATCACGCCAGAGGCCCGCTACCGCAACACTATCTTTCTGTAGCTTATGCTCAAGCTTCCAAATTGCCTTCTTTGATTTTATTAAACCAGCTATTTTTTTTCTTTTCCTCGGAGCCAAAATCATTTTTTTATTGGTTTGGGTTTCTTTTTAATACTTCAATATCTTCTTCAAAAATATTTTATAATTCATCCATTCTTGTGAAATAATTCTTGGACTTAATCGGAATTATTAAGAAATCATAAATTAGAACTCAGAACCGTTTACACTATCCCAATGAAGCACGTAGTTTTCGAATTATAGAGTGGTTTACCTCCCAATTTCATTGAATTTCTTAAAAGTGATAGAAATTTCATCAAATCGGCAGATAAACCAGTTTATACATCCGAAAGTAATTGGTTAATTTGGATCATTTAAATGATTCTGAGTTTTATTTTAAATCGTCTATGTGTAACCAGAAGCATTTTTAAATCCAAGAATTACTTTAAAAAATCAAAAGATCTTCTGAACTGCCCAAATTGCTGGATAACTATCACTTAGAGCGTAATTGGCATTCACTTTTGATAATCTTCAAAGCAATCTACCGTACTCGGCCACACCATCATAATACATCCGAACCGTTAATGGCAAGTTCTCAGTTTGTGGGCACCATATTGTTCTGTAATCTTTTCAAGAGATCTCAATTCCATAAACATTCTCACGTCGCGATGTAGACCCTGCAATTTTTTCAACTTGACAAATTGTGCCTAATGGCGCATCTACACCAATTATTTGGTCTGTCTCCCTTTGTGGCGGAAAACGAAAAAAAGGCGATAGTTAGTGATAATAAGCACTCCAAATATGTACCTTTATTGAAAAAAAAGACAAAAAATAATGCAACTGACAATGAAACATAACGGAGCGATTTCGCGAGTAAGTAATTCCTATAATGAAAATTAGATGAACTAAAGTTGTAATCGAATAATGAAATAACTTATTGATACTTCATCAAAATGCATTTTTCATATTCTGCCCTATCGAGGTAACCGACGGAGCGGAGTTTTCTCCGCAACGCATCTTCGTCGGAAATTCAATTTCAGTTCGATGTAGCTGTCATCGGAAGAAATTTTGAAGAAATACGACGACGCATTGCGATGGATATAAACTTCAGGTAGAGATGATCAACTTAACTGATATATCGAAAATGCGATATATTTTCGATAATTTTTTATTAAATATACCCTGTAAACGTTTTAAACCATGAAAAATTGGCGAGAGTGTAGTTTATTGTTCATAGAAAGTATTTTTTTTTTTCAATTATAATGCGCTAGAATTTTTAAGAAATGTAATTAGATGCACCGATTTTAAAATCAAAACTATCGTATAAAGTCCCCTCCCTATTTCTATTGTTTAAAAAACAACATTTCCAACAAAAATATTTCTTTTAAAACTTGCGAAAACAAAGCCATAATAGATTTTATCATAAACTTGAAACATTTCATAATAGTCCCTATTTACCTCAATTTTAGTGGATGGAGTTCCGATTTTGAAGAACTTCGAAATTTTTTGTTAATTCAAAATAATGAAAATATTCTAATAATTATAGATTTAAATAGTCGGATAGCAGAATTCCAGAACTCTCGGTATATGAACAATGGGCGATTTTCTTTCGAGAGAAGCTCTTTGGACGAATGCAAACGGAAATCGTTTATTAGACTTCGTTGAGGATTTTAGGTTTGTAATCTAGTTTGGGTAATTTCACTTTTATATCAGCCCAATGTTGTTCTGTTATTGATTATTGCCTTGCAAAAGGGGATTGGCTCGATTTTGTCAACGATTTTGAAGTTTTCCCTGCAAATTATTCATCGCATCTACCAATCGTTGTCTCATGTGAGTTTAAATCACATCAAAATAACATACTTCAAACGGAAAATTTTAACAGCAAGCTACGCTGGGTGAAACGAAAGTCCGACATCTATAGAAGAAAACTTAATGAGCATTCAGTGGACCTCCCAACTCAAAGTACGACCACAATAGATGAAATAACAAATTTAGTTTTTCGAATTATTAGACAATCAGCTGTCTCAAAAGTATTTAATGCTGCTACGCCTTATAAGTCAAGTTGGCATGACGAAGATTGTAAAAAAAGTAGGGAGAGATCTTTCAAGTTGCTAAAACTTTTTAGAGACACTAATAATGTTAGTCTTAAAACGCTTTAATTGCAGTCAAATAATGCTTACAAAGCTCTTGTTAAGCACAAAAAAGAACTGTTTTTGAGAAAAACAGCATCAGGACTTCTTAAAAGCCATAATTCTAAGGATTTTTGGTTCAATGTGCGCATTTCAAGTGGCCGCAACAAATCGGCTGCGTCTCCGATTGGAGTTGAAACTCTTGCCCTGTACTTTATTTATATTGCGGAATTGGATGCACCATTCTCAATGTCAGAACTTCTATCTGCACTAAACAAAACGAAAAATAATAAGGCGTCAGGCTTAGATGGTATTCCATCTGAGTTCTACAAAAATGCTACTTCACAGTTCTTGGAATATATTTTGGTGCTTTTCAACAAAATGTTTAATGAGGAGGATTTCCCAGATAGTTTCCGGACTTCTTCTATTTCTTCAATTTTTAAAAAAAGGTGATCCTTATCTACCTGAAAACTATAGGGGGGTTTCTGTTCTTTGTTCCTTGCGCAAGCTATTATGATTGAAATATAGAAGTAGTTAAAGAGTTTAAATACTTAGGTTTCACTATAACACACAACTTAAATCTTCGAGCCCATATAAAATAAATTGGGAAGGAGCAACCAACTGTATGTGGCGAAATTTTTTCAATAACATACTAATAGATCCGGTTTCTAAGTTTAAAGTGTTTGATGCTCTTAAAAGCTCTTTTTGCTACTGCAATGAAGTTTAAGGGTACAGGCAATTGGAAGAAATTGAATCTATTTAAAGATATTTTTTCCAGCGTATCTTTAAGCTCCCATCCAACACGCCTAAAATGTTTTTTGTAATTTTGAAAAAAATTTCTTTTGAAAATTCAATATTTCGAAAACGGATGACTATTTTTTTCGAAATTATAATTGTATACTTAAATTATTATATTATATACATAAAGAAATGTATTTAAAAATTTTGAAGGACGCCGCTTTTGTAGAAGATGGAAGACAACACATTGTATATAAACTATAAACTAATTCACAGTACAGGCAGCCGGTTTCTGTTGTTTTTTTATATCTTTTTATCTATTTGTTCCAAAAGCTCTATTCAGCGTTTTCTGTTGCTCTCAAAAAAATATTAATCGTAGACATTAATCATAAAAATAAATGATTCAATTAATAATAACTAATATTTTTCCGGAAAACATTCCAGCTGCAATACAAAAGGCACAGTAGTAATAACACCCCGCGGCAGACTGGTTTCAGTAAAGTCTTTGTATTATTAGCACCAATAGCTGCTGTGGGAGGAGTAATATCCTATGCCAGGTAAGTTTTATACTCAGCCATTACAACATTTTGTAATTTTTTTTAATTTCCAAGATCTGATGAAGAATTCCGAAAATCTGTCGAAAAGAATGTCCCTGGCATGGCAGCTCTACTAAAACTTGTCTTAGAAGAAAAGCCTTTTGGTAATATTACACAAAAAACGAATAATGTCAATCAGCAAATCGGCAGCGTTACATCATTAGTAACAAGTTTCTTTGGAAACTCTGGAGACCAAAGTATAAATTCAGCACCCAACACATTCCAAGATTTATTTTAATTTTTATGTTTTTCTTTCAGAGCCCGACAAATCTGTAAATTAATATTATATCAACATAAGTATATGCACAATCATATTATCGTATCCGTTCAGGAGACATTCGTAACGTATATGAGTGACAAATACTTTAAATTTATATTAATATAATATATTTTTATCAATTTAGTTTATAATTATTTAGGCGACTAATTTATTGTTTAAACTTAAACTGTTTGGGTTCCGAAAACGAAGTTTGGACGTGAAATAAAACACAAATTGCTCGGTCGGAGGTCGATTCCAGAATGAATCGTTCTTTGTTCTTTTCTTCGCCTGTACCGAGAACTTACATCTAAAGAAATTATATATGTATAGGTATAACAATAGTAATGAAGGGAATTATATATGTGTATAACAATAATAGCATTACGAATATTCCATTGGTTGGTTGATAAGTGTTGCCACCGGGCCTACATAATAACTACAATTCGGCCATTCTGACCATTTAAGATCACCTGATCTTTTACAATCTATTGAACGTTTTTATGTTTGGTACCTCGACTTCCGAACGATGTTTTCATATTACTGACTGCCCATACAGCTTGATATGGTAAGCGTGTTTGTTGAAAATTGTCCACATCTTTGATTACATACCTATCATTTCGTAGTACCTTTGTTATTTGGTATGGTCCCTTGGTAATAGTTTTTTGGGTGCACCAGAATGTGAATCAAAATTTTTGACTAACACGTTATCTGTGTTTTATGTTATTTTCTAATAGGAAATCTTTAAATTCACCAGATGTAAAAGCACTGCCTCTATCTGAAACTATACATTTTGGCCTGCTGTACGATGGAAAATATTCTGACAACGCTTTTATTACCTCCTTTGTGTTAGTCGTTTTAGTGGAATACAACCTAATGAATTTTGGGAAAGCATCGATGACAACTAAGATGTTTTTTCAACTTCCGGGAATGGTCCACCGGTCCATAATGGTCTATGTGTATCACTTCGAACGGGACATCACCTTTAGGTATATTGTTTAAAAAACCTTCCTCTCTTCCATGTTTGGGAGAATAAACCATACACTTTGAACAATTTTGTATATGAGTGTTTACCTTTTCTCTTGCTTTAGGGAACCAATAACTTTTTTTTATAAGTTCTATCGTTTTGTCGATGCCTATGTGCCCCATTTCTTCGTGATACTTATACATAACCTGTTTTTCCATACTTTCAGGGACACAGAATAAAACTGTTCCATCATTTTTTTTTCTATAAATAAAACCGTTTCGCATTTCGTACAGCCGATGTTCTGATAGTAGTAACGAATCTTTAAGTTTTCTTCAAAAGTATTAATTTCCAAAACTAGGATATTCGTTGAACGGCTTAACGCATACACATGTTGCATACGTGTACGAGCTCTATCCTCAAGTTCATAATCGTAGTTTTGAAACTCTGGTGCCCATCTTGCTATTCTAGGATTAAGTTCCTTTTTATTAAGTGTCAACGTAAGTGAGTTGCAATCCGTTACTATTTTGAAAGGCTTACCTTGTAAATATACTCTAATCCCTTTAAGTGCAGTGACTCTAGCCAAAGTTTCCAAATCAAAACTATGGTATTTCGCTTCGTCGTCTGTTTTCTTTTGGAAAAATAAAATATTGGGTGTAATTTTCCATCCCCTTTTTTTGTAAAAGTATATCACCCAAACCTATCGCACTTGCATCACAGTGTAGTTCTGTATAGTATCTGGGATCATATAGTGCTAAAATTGGAGACTCTATCAACTTTTGTTTGAGTGTTTCAAATGCTTCTAAGTCTTCTGCCCCGAAATGAAATAAATTGTTTTTTTCTTGTAAGATCGTAAAGTGGTTTGGCAAAAATTGAAAAATTTTTCACGAACCTACGAAAATATGAACATAGGCCTAAAAAGCTTTGCACTGAGTTTGCGTTTTGAGGTAACGGAAATTTTTGTATTGACTCTAATCCCTTATCGTCGGCTTGTATACCTTCACCAGTGATAGTATAACCCAAATATTTTATTTTTGTTTGAAGAAACTCGCACTTATCTAACATTAGCTCTAACTTATTTATAACTAGCCTTCTGAAATCCTCTTTTAAAATCTCGAAATGTTCGCCCAGATCCCTTGTCGCTATCATTATATCATCGAGATATACGAGTATTATAACATCGTCTTTTCTTATCATGTCTGAAAAAATTTTATTTACGTGTATTTGAAAAACTGATGGGGCATTTCTCAGCCCGAAAGGCATTCTCAGAAATTCGTAGTGTCCTAGAGGTGTGACGAATGACTTGTATTTAACGGATTCTTCAAGCATATGCACATGAAAAAATCCGTTTTTTAAATCTAGCTTTGTAAATACTCGTTTGTCAGCCAGGCGATCTAACAAATCATCTATTAATGGAATAGGGAAACTATCTTTTGTTGTTACTTTGCTTAGAACTGTATAATATATGCACATCCTAAGATCTCCAATTTTTTCTTCACCAACAATATAGGGGAAACAAACTCTGACTCACTTGTTCTAATATAACCTTTTTCGAAATATTCGTCTAGCAATTTGTTTAATTCCGACTTCTCTGTATATGACAACCGACGAGGCGGACCATTAAAAGGTTTAGCAGAAGTCAACTTCATTTCTGTTTTTACTAACGGTGCTCTAGGACGTCGAGGCACCAAATGACAATTTTTGTAAATATTACGTAGATATTTTTGTGTTGCATAATCTGTACTTAGTCCGATTTTTAAAGTTTCTTCCTCATATACGTTGTCATCACAATCGATCATTAATAAAGATTTTTCTTAACTTTCATTTTCCTCTTTATCACCAATTACATTATTTGTTAGCAAATGACTTTTGTTGTCTACAAATTCCCTTACTTTATGGCTATAAATTGATTTGTTAATACTTTTTACATTTTTTTTCATAAGTTTGACTACTTTTGGGCTCATCGTTGTTTTTATTTACATTAAGTTCGCTATCGTATTAACCATATTTCGTTTCAGTATTATCATTAATACAATTTTTATAACATTGTTTATCTTTATACTTATCGTTTTTATCTTTTTCGTTATAATTTTAAACCAACCTAAAATTACCAGCTTTCAGAAAATATCTCCCCAGAACCACCTCATAGCAAGTCGATTTATCGTTAACTACAAACATTTCCGCTGGAATTACTAAATTTTCCCATTTAACAAAACACCACAACTTTCCAACAATTAAGAGTTTACTTTTATTTATACCAAAATAAGATAAATTATTTTTGTTCAAAATTAACTTGACTCCTTCGAAAAGACACGACTACTTTATAAAATGTATAGGGCTACCCGTGTCTATGAGGCATTCTAGCAGGAAATTTTGTGATTTATTGTCTACCTTTAATGTCAAATACAAATAACTTACATAATCTCCGTTTTCTTTTTCCACCAGTTGAACCGTATATTTCTTCTTCGGACACGCCGACAATCGGTGTTCCATTGAGCCACATCCGTAACATGCTCCGTATTGCCGTTTTGTCCTTCTACACTCAGTGGCGATGTGTCCAATGCAGTTACAGTTGAAACATCTTGGACTTTCTTTTTTTTGTTGACTCATCGTTGTCGTTGACGTTGACCATACGTTGTTTGGTTTCGGTTGTTCCACATTACCCAGTGTATGTAGTAAATGCGACCGGTCTTTAAAATGATTGACAAGTGCATATAACCTTAAATTTGTGTCGCTGATGTCTTCTACCACGTATTCAATAAATTCGTCCTCCTCGATGCCCATTCTATTTGATAACACCACCTTATCGTTGTAATATTCGTAGAATTTTTCGGTGTACTGCCATTTACGCGCCTCGAACTTTCGCCTCAGCATTAATTTCTTTTCTTTGTTCCCAAACATCTCTATCATTTCCCTTAGTAAATCATTGAAATTTTCCTCGGCAAAATTCGGTTTCGAACAAAGCCATTGCTGGGCTTTTTCTTTTAGTTCGTTTACTTGTAGTTTTCGGAGCATTTTTGCTTCGATATTGTATGCCTTCTCTGCGCTCCTCAGTTGTGCTAGCCAAATTTCGAAATTTACCCCACCATCATAACTGGGGCAGCATCTGTCGTTTTAAAAATTCATTTTCTTTTCCCAGCAATTCTTTTTCCCTTTTTATTAGATTTAACTCTCTTGTGAGGAGTTCATTTTCCATTATTAACTTTGATTGCGCACCACCACTCTGACAGTTTGGACGTGAAATAGAACACAACTTGCTCGGTCGTAGGTCGATTCCAGGATAAATCGTTCTTTATTCTTTTCCTCGCTTGTACCGAAGCCTTGCATCTAAGGAAATTATATATGTATAGGTATAACAATAGTATAATGAAGGGAATTATATACATATGTGTATAACAATAATAAAGTTGTTATTTATTTACGTGACCTTTAATTCAATGATTTTGTTAATAGTTTATGCGGGCTATAGGTCAATGAAAGATGTTTTTTTTTATAGCAACGTTTCCAACGTGTTTACGTTCTTCATCAGGCCTTTTTATTATAAAACTTATAGGTATTTACAATTACATTATATGAAGGTATCACAACATGAAATGATTTGTCAAATTTCTTTCCAAATTTTTCAAACAAAAAAGAACAAAAAATTATGTCGCCACCACCCTCATCGCACACAAACAAAAATTGAAAAGAAAATTGACAGATTATTTGGTGTTGTGATACCTACATATAATGTAATCGTAAATACCTATAAGTATTATAATAAAAAGGCCTGATGAAGAACGTAAACACGTTCGAAACGTTGCTATAAAAAAAAACATCTTTCATTGACTTATAGCCTGCATAAACTATTAACAAAATATAACATTAATAGCATAACGTATATTGCACTGGTTGGTTGATCAGTGTTGCCACTGGGCCTACATAATTACTACAATTAGTTACAGTTCCTCGACGTGGAAGTGATTTTTTGTTCAAAAAGAATGTTTGACATTTTTTTATTAGAACTGTGAACTGGCCCCAAGAAAAAAATTGTACCTACTTTGTTATGGAAATAACCTCAGATATTTTTCTCTCACTATCAATTTTTTTCGTTCAACAGAACTGTATACTTAGCTTAGGAAAATACAACAATTTCGGAAATTGTTTACCGACGCAACGTGGACTGTTTCATATAAAGCAATGATAAAAAACTCACTGATCTGTGTAGTTACTTGATATGCCTTTATTTGGCAATCCGAAATTGTTCTCCGATCCGGGATCCCAACTGAACACTTTTGTGTGATTCTGACGAGTCTGAATTTTAATGAGATTGTATGTGTGAAAATAATTGTGTACGTCAGAATATTCAAATTCAAAAAAAAATGTTTGTTGCACAATTATGATACAAAAAGTGACAACAGTCGAACTTGACGTTCAAGTATATGAATGTGTGACTGCTTCTAGTTCTGATTCTGATTTCAAATCCAGAAGCAAAATTCTCTTCAAAATTAGAACTGCCATTTTTTCCCAAGTGAACACTTTCAGAAGAGTCCGGAAGGCTTCCGGATTGCCAAATAAAAACGTCATTAGTGAAGGTTAAACATGCCATGAAGGTTTACTTAAATAGTTCGCCAGCTATTTTTAAAAGTTTCAAATACCTTTACGTTCTTTTTTTAACTATTTCTTTTTTTTAATATGTTCCTACTACGTTTAACCTCATATCTTTTGTTATGACAAAAGTTTAGCTTCTGAGCATGGAATAAGCTATGTTTTCACTCGGCGGTCATCTTCGCAAAAAGGATATAAAGGTGATTTCTTGAGAACTTAACCTTAACCTTACAAATATATATAAAATTAGCGCAATGGCTGTTTTTTTCAATACCTATAGAACAAAAAGCACTAGATATTTTATAATGTTGCTACAATTGCTACAATTTTGAATGTTTATGAAATTATTTTTTTGGAAGAAGAAACAGTCTAGCCTGCTTGAAATTTGAAAAAGATTTTTCATCGCATTTGCTCGAAACAATCAAAGTGCTTCCTGTCAACTTCAAAATGGTTCAGCACGCTACAACGAGCAACAAAATTCTTCGATCAGTTATCGAGTCTATGAACTCCGGATGGAAATATCCACCTTCACCAGAATTGTTTCCATACTACAGCAGAAGGGAGAGCCTAGCAGTAATCGATGGTGTTTTGATGTTCAACGACCGTATCGTAGTTCCAGATTGTTTTCAAAAGCGAATTCTGCAACAGCTCCATCGAGGTCATCCGGGCATAAATAGGATGAAAACCATTGCCAGATGCCATGTTTATTGGCCCAGCATCGATAAAGATGTAACCTTTTTTGTTAAACAATGTCATGCTTGCACCCTCGCAGCAAAGTCTCCAGTCAAAACAACTTTACAGTCATGGCCAATAACAACATCTGCGGTGGAACGGGTCCATATTGACATCGCAGCACCTTGTGAGGGTGTCTACTATTTGCTCATTGTGGACTCCTTTTCTAAATGGTTGGAAGTCTTGCAACTTCCCAACTTATCATCATCTACCATAATCAACAAACTGACTGCATTCTTTTCTCGCTATGGTGATTGTCAACAGCTTGTCTCAGATAATGGGACACAATTCACCAGTTCTGAATTTCAACGATTCTTGGAGAATCGAGGCATCCAGCATCTACGAACAGCCCCATACCACCCCCAGTCCAACGGACAGGCAGAGCGGTTTGTAGATACGCTTAAAAGAACACTTAAGAAACTTAAGCAGGAGGGAACCAGCTCAGAGAACCTACAAACATTTTTGCAAACATATCGATCCACACCAAACCGCAATGTTTCCGACTTCAAATCACCAGCAGAAGCATTTATCGGCAGAAAGCTAAGAACATCACTGGGTTTATTAAAACCAAATCAACAAAAGCCGATTTATACAAATGAAAAGCAGAATCATCAGTTCAACAGACAATACGGTTATAAGAAACGGAATTTCGAAGTGGGTGAGATGCTATATACTAAAGTTTATCGCAGAAACAAGAATCACTGGGTTCCAGGCACGATAATCAAAAAAATAGGAACCGCCTGTCACAATATTCTTGTCAACGATTAAAATAAGAACAGACTTATTCGTTCACATACGAACCAAATAAGGTCTAGATTCTCTGAAGCAAAAGAGCAACCAACTACCAACACATTCCTTGATTTGATTAATTTATTTCAAGACAAACCAACATCGACTCAACATGATTCCGATCCACCAACTGAAAATGGAAATTTTAACGGATCAGTCCTTGATTCATCGGACAATTTCGAAGATGCATTGGAATCAAGTTCAGAAACTTCAGAGCTACATGGATTTCCTTCACCAAGTTCAGCTTCAAAAGCTCAAAGGGTGTTTTCCAGAGGAAGAAATATTCATACACCTGGTTGGATGAAGGATTATGACCTCTTTTAAGTAAGGGAGGTGTTGAGAGCAAGGATAATTATACTGCTTAGGCAGCACTGTAATATCAAGTGATCATCCCTGGGCAATCTCCATCTTCTCTAATAGATATATACTTGATTGCATTGTCTTTTCCTCCCTTGCATTTGGCGGCTTAACCGAAGAAGTCTATTTTAAATTAATTAATAAATAAGTATTTTGTAAATTCAAAAGTATTTTATTTTATTTTCTTGCATGACCCAAGGTCATAACACTAAGTAATACTCCAAATCTTGCTGCTAACCGGGCTGCAACTATATCGTTTCCGAGAATATTGAACTCTGCATATTTACCACTCCTCATCTTTTGAATGTATAGCATATGTTTTGCCAAGAGCGTTTGAATTATTTATAAATAAATTCACATATTTTTAGCTGTGTCATGAAATTCTTCTTTTGATAATTGCTCCGCAAAGTTGCGACGATAACTTAATTGGTAGTTTGAACCTTTCTTTGTTCTTTTTGAAATACTTCTACTATTATCATTATCATCAGTTATATTTGGTGAATCATTGGGGGTGGTCAATTCATCAGGGGGTTGAAGTTTTCCCGATTTGATTTTTATTTTCTGTTAAGGGATTCCACTAAGATTATTTTTATCTTGTTTGATGTTTGATTTTTTCACCAGCTCGTTTAGGGGTTTTGAAAGTGGTTTAAAAGTTTCTTCAATTTGCGTTTCGTAAGCTTCTCTACCTGTAAGAGCTAGCTTTGTATTTCTTTCTTAGAGCATCTGTAGTTCTAGTTAGTTTTTTTGTTAGTTTTACATCTATACTCATCAAAATGTAATTTTTTTTTCTTATAGAGGCAGGTGGTTAATGAGCAGTTTAAATTAGAAGGTTCTGTTAGCGTCGTGTTGATTAAAGAGCTAAGAGATAATAATTTTGTGGCAATTGCACTGTGCATATAGTGCACCTAGACGTGTGGTTTGGATCCCAACGCTAAGCAGCATTCTTTTATATACCTCCAATTTTAATTGCATGCCGTGGGTTAAAATGAGATAGATTGGATTTTTATTTATGATTCTTTGTTTATGTTACAATTTTTAAAATACAAAATCGATAAGCATGGCTATTGCCGTCTGCCTGATTGACATTGAATTAAACATAATAAGTGAATAATAAGTTTTTTTTTTTGATTAGAATAAGAAAAGTATTATGACATTAAAATACAATTTTGCTTTGCTTTGGTTTTACAAGATTAAAAATCATCATTAATAATATGATTTCGATAAGAAATTGCAGATTTATAGTAGCGAAAAAGCTGATTAATATCGTTTTCGCAGTTGAGGTGTGCTCGAACTTCCGCTTCAGGAATCATGTTGGTTCCAAAGTAAAGCCTCCGGATTTCTTTTAGAACTGGACACCTGCCGATGAAATGGATAACATCTTCCCTCTCTGATAAGTTACAAATGCTGCAGTAAATTGGTAAGTCAGGCCGGTGCGGTATATAATTAAGACGAATAAGCTCTCCTCTCATTTTGAACATTGCTGACATTATTTCCTTACTATTGTTCATGTTGAAATAGTTCCTTTCGCACAAATTGTGATTTAGAATGCTGTATGTTGATCTATGTACTGAAGAAGTAGCTAGACTTATACAGTCAGCTCTGTATTGTTCATCTGCTTTTGAAATAAGATTGTTTATAGAATCTTTAGCGTAACTTCCGTTTCCATTTTGCAAATTTAATTCAATTCCACAGTATGCAGCACGTTCATACAGTTTTTTATACCATAGAATTTTTCTTCCTATTGTCTTTTTGGCGATTATTTTTGGAAGTCTATCATCTGGCAAGTTTAAGATTTTCAAAACATAGTCCGTGTGCAGTTTCAAGGTTTTTATATAGAGTGGTGATAAGCCTGTTTCTATATTTATCATATTACTGGGCGTGGTGCTTGGCAGATTGAAACATTTTTTTCATATAATATCTCAGTAATTTCTCTACTATTTCATACTGACAGTACCCCCTAGATTGTGCTGCGTACAACTTTATGTTTCACACTATGGTCGACCAGTTGATTTGAGAAACATCTTTTCCAGGTTGCTGATATTGCACTTTTTGCTTTCATTAACCTTTGTTTTAAGTGAGTTTCCATACTGAGGTTGTTAGCTATTGTTACTCCAAGATACCTGTACGTTTTAACAACTTCAATGGGTTGCATATTGAGATACCATTTTTCGTTACTGCAAGTTCTACCGGAACCCTTTTTAAAAACAATTATTTTTGATTTGGCCAGATTAATTGTCAGATTCCATAATTGACAGTACGAATCAAGTCGGTTAACCATTAGTTGCAATGATTCTGGTGAATATGCAAATAAAACCACATCATCTGTAAATAAAAGGGCCTTTATTAAAACTCCATCTATCTCTATTCCTCCAGGAAGATGGTCCGTAAGGTAATTAATGTACATCGAAAAAAGCTACGGACTCAGTGTAAATCCTTGTCTTACACCCATTGTTGTCTCAAACCATTCCGATACTTCACTTCCGCTCCATACCGCTGCTTGGTTATCCTGGTAGATATTTTCGAGAACCTTTCCAAACTTATGACCCATTCCTGCATTGTATAATTTATACATTAATGCCCTTCTATCGATGTTGTCAAAAGCTGCCTTGAAATCCACAAAAAATGTAAATAATTTCTTTTTTTGTTCGACAAATATTCCTGCGATGTTTTGCAGCACAAAGATATTGTCTACAGTGAAATAACCATTCCGAAATCCAGCTTGGCACTCCTTAATCAGTTTTTTGTTTTCAATCCAATTTGACATTCTATAATTTAAGACTTTTGTGAACACCTTATACGATGAATTCAGAAAGGATATTCCGCGATAGTTAGATAGATCAGCTAAATTGCCTTTTTTATAGATGGGAAAGATAGTCGCTTGTTTAAATTGTGTCGGTATATTACCCGTTTCAAATATTTCATTAGAAGCCGTTGACAATTTGTCGATAAAGTCGCTCGTCGCATATTTAAAGAATTCTACTGGGATCCTGTCAGCTCCTGGTGCCTTTCCGTCTTTGAGTTTTTTCAAGACTTCACAAACTTCGACTTGTGTAATCTGTGCATCCAGTATTTCATTTGTATGGAAGGGAGCAGCATAATGAATTAGATGAATATTAGTTGATGGGTTCAATAGCGTTTGAAAATGGGTCATCAGTGTTGTAGCATCAAAGTGTATGCCAATTTGGGGTACTTTACCGTTAATTTTATTTATTGAACGCCAAAATTGCTTATTGTCTGTAGAGCATGTTAGTTTGAGAGCTTCATTTTCAAAATAGGTTTTCTTTTTCTCTTTGCAGATTAACTTAAAAGCTGTGTTTGCTTGAATGTACAGTCTTTTATAGTACCGATCACCAAATCTTCGAAATGCCTTGAGCCATTGGAAGGATTTACGCCTTGCATTTTCGCACTCAGTATCAAACCATTTTTCTTTGTAACCACACGTTTTTGTATTTTCATATCCGCCGGTAAGATATGATGTTTGTATAAGATTTTCAATTTCACTTATACTGTATTCTGATTGAGTTCTTAAATTTAGTTCGAGACTGAGTCTATAATGAGTTGCATTTTCTTCTTTCCACATCATTTTAGGGGGTAATTGCATGATTCTTGTGTCTTCTCTTTCAATCGGATGTGAGGCAAACTGCACAACAATGGGCATATGGTCTGAATACTGTTCAGATAACACTTCAAAATCATCCATCAAAGATATCCATTCGCCCCGTATTAAGCAATAGTCTATTACAGAGCAGCCTTGTGGTCCTACGAATGTATATTTTCCATTAGAATCAGATCTGCTAGTACCATTTACAATACGAAATCCAAATGAATCACACAACTCCAGTAGTTTTGTTCCCTTTGAATTTATAGTTTCATCTTCAGAATTTCGCATTGTACCTGTGTATAGATTTTCTTTTCCTATTTCTGTTCCTATCCTTGCATTTAGATCACCAATGATCATAATGTTTTCGTTTTGACATTGTTCGATTAAATCATACAAAGCACTAAAATCTCTTTCCCAATGATTGCAGTTCATATATGTCGGTAGTGTAATTAGCTTGGTTGAATCTAAGGATATTTTCAAAAGTGTGCACTGATCTGTCGATTGGAATTCACAATAAATTTGTTTATTATTTTGTTTTTTGTATCCAAAGAAGCATCCTCCACTTGCTCTTCCTCTTGTGTTTTGTTTCAAAGCTCGTATCCATACAAATTCAAACTTTTTAAAACGATCTAGATATAATTTATATTCTTCTTCTATTAAGAAAGTTTCATAAAGAAGAACTATATCATAATTATTTATAAAATCATAAAATTTTACATATATTGACTTATTACTAAGACCTGCTACATTATAACTTAATATTTTTATTTTATTTAATTTTAAAGATTTAGTTTTATTTTGGCAGTCGGCAACTACACCCTATGCTATAACATGAGAATTGGTTGGTGTCTCTGCTGTGAAGATTGCATTAGAAAACGATTGCGCTTCTAGCAAGGTTCTGCTGTCATCTGTCATCTGCGCCTCTACGGTAAAGCTGATTGCTAAGATCGACTTTATAGATTTGATTAAGCACTTCGATTCCATTGTTGTTGTTTTGCAAAAGTTCCATCGTTGAATTCCATCTGAAAACTTTCTTTTCTACATACATCCTGGCATCCCGCACCAATACCTTAATCTGTGAATTTACTTCATTCAAGCTACTTCTTATCTTCAAGAGTTTGTTTCGTTTATGTCGTACTGACAAGGGAAGATCTTTAGCAATGGTTACACCTGTGCCTTTCAATGTCTTGGATGCTTTAAGTGCTGTGATGACGTGTTGTTTTGATTCTAGTTTTATGAGAAAGTTTTTAGCATTTGGGTTATTTGATCGTATTTCGCGAACATTTTGATTGTCTATTGCCGGGGTTGGTTGTATGAGCTTTGCTAGTGAATTTTGTATGTGTTCTTTTTCATCTATGCCTTCTTGTGGACTTATTCTGAGCATGATATTGTTTTCCGTTTTTTTTTTTTGTATTTCATCCATTTGGTTCTCTAGACTTTCGTTTCTTTTTTCCAAAGCGATTATTTTGTTGGACATTTGGAGGTTAAGTTCCATAATTTTTTGGTTTGTTATTGTAATTGCTTCTACGTCGCTCTTCGAAGCTGTATTTTTCATTTTTGTTTCAAGAAGATGACAAAGCAATTTTGTATGATCCGACTTGGTCATAGAGCCAACTAATTCTTCAGGCATTTTCTCAAAATGTTGTGCTCGTTTTTCTGAACTAAAAGCTTCAGGAGAAGTTTGAGATATAGGCCTTTTATTGTTCGCAGACATAAATATATATATGTGTTGTAGGTATGATCGGTCGGTGATATTTGGACTTATATACAAGGCTTATAATTTTTCTTATTTGTCTAAGACTCACATGAATTAATAAACATGGTTTTAATGTCTGATAAACAGAACTATATTTAATACACTTTAAGGGTTGATTTAAGTTAGTTATTTGGCAATTTTAGCTTTTTTCACGGGAGCAACTTAAAAACGAACTTTCTTGTAATTTGACACAAATGTCAATCAATAGATAGTAAATAACTAATTCTCAAATCAACTGTGCCATTAAAAAATTCTTTCCTAGCTTTCTATTGCTTCCAACTAGTGCCGTGTAATTCAGGTTGCATTGAAAAAGACAACAAAAGTACAAACAAAAATTGAGTATGAATAATATACTATTAGGTATAAGAATTATTTATATGTATTTTTTTTCGTTTTAAATTTGAAAAAAATGTAATGTTGTGTAATGTGCACCGTCGGGGCTACGCCTGTGGCTGTGAGCTGTTTAGGTGCGCGATGCGGACCGCTGGTGCGCGCGATGCGTGGCGGTGGCGCGGCCGTGGCTGTGGTCTGATATACATATATATATGTATATATATTAATATAAGTTGATTTGTTTATATTTATAGAAGAGCTTTAAGTTGAGACGGTTCATTTAAAAATGTTCTGGATTGAAGATTACGAGAATCTGGGTGGTTGGAGATGAGAGTAACAGATGCATTATTTTATAATGATGAATTGAGATTACTAGTGCCTATAACCAGAATATTGGAAAGAATGTAGGCTGTTTCATATTAGAAATGGTGAGAGCATATCTTGTATTCACAGTTTTAAGTTGCAGTTTCAATCTATGCAGCATGTGCGATTAAGGCTTTTAGGTGGGGATATTACTTTTTTGAAAAAAAAAATTAAATTATAGGAGGACAGTTAACACTGATCGGAACGGTAACACCTCATTCGAATGCTTTGAAGAGGGTGAATATCCATCGCTTTGTCCGTTTGGTGACGCTGAATTACTTAATACGCCTCAAAAGTTTAAAAAGAATAAAGAGAAAAATGAACGCGCCCAACACATATTTCAATTGAATGTATCTTAATAAATACAAATGAGATAAGAATAAAGGACGTAGGAGCTATATATATATATATGTAAATATATAGAATAATATTATATAAAATACAAAGTTTGAGTGTTATGTATCACCTGCGCAAAAGAGTGATGATTTAGAGCTTTTCGGCGAAATTTGGCAAGAAGTAATTCTAAATATTTCAAAGTATAGCTTAGTCATAGATAATTAACTTGACCCTAAAATTCTTGCTAAAACAGATTTTCACGGTCTTACGTCTTTTTGAATTCGGAGTCGAGTTGAACGTTGACCAACCAGTGAATATAAAAGTGGACAAAATCGTCTTTTTTCAGTGTTTATTTGTTACGACGTTAATAATTTTACCAAAACACGACTATTTACCCGAATTATGAGATTCAAAAAGGGGATTTCTGTCCATATTTCATTTAACGCATTTTTACTTAACCTCTCTACTTTTGAGCCGCATGTAAACGAAGTTTAAAAATACTTAATCGTTAAATAATGAATGCGGTCATTTTTGCAAGGAAATGAAAGGTACCGTTAATAGACTTTTCCCGTAAACTTGATTCGAATAGAATGATTGCTAGTACTGTAGTGTGTTTATGTGCACATGGTGTATGCACGGGTCAAGTGACGAATACCACTCGTCACTTGATACGTCGCGAAGCGACATTGTGCACATCAGCACACCATAATCTTCCCACGATATGCAATGAACAACGTGCATTGCATATCGTGTTTATATTATTCTTTTTTCGCATTTGATATTATTCTTTTGCTGACTCCACAAATGTGTGAATATGGAGTCAGCATAGTTTTAAGTATGAACACATTATAACAAATAAAATTCATTATTATTAAATCATCTCTCCGACAATACACAAGTCTTTTTCTTTTATATTAAAAACATATTACATGGCGACCGTGACAGTGATTCTGTCCATATTAAAAATAAGTTT
This sequence comes from Philhelius pedissequus, assembly GCA_910595825.1. Classification (NCBI taxonomy): domain Eukaryota; kingdom Metazoa; phylum Arthropoda; class Insecta; order Diptera; family Syrphidae; genus Philhelius; species Philhelius pedissequus. Next base: position 152,220,189 of record OU343161.1, read on the forward strand.
TTTTTTTTCTGTTGTTGTTGTTTTATTAACTTAATTCAATCCAAAAATGTCTTTATTTTAAATTATTAAAAAAAAAAAAAAAAAAAAAACATAAAACACATCGGAACATTGTGCGTTTTAAAAATATCAAGCCGGCAAATCGCTTGTCCAATTATTTGTGAAGTGCGCATTTTGATTACAAATAAAAAGAGGAACCATCTTTGGATAGAAAATACCCTTTCATCCACCACCACGACGAACATGTTTGCCTCCTAAAATCAGTTGAAAAGTAAATAATGATATGATGTGCTCGGAAAGCGTAAAAGTGATACGAACATGTTTGCCTTTCATCTACCACTAACCAACACCTCGTATTTCTTCATCATTTTTAATTGGGAACGAACAAAACTTCCTTTTACGACAAAATAACTCGTGATATACATTCATTAGAAAGTGATCATTCGGAAGTTGACAGACCACTATCGCCATCTGTGTGGACCTCCGACCTCAGCTAAACACAGAAAACGAAACAACAACAATCTTCAAATCATAGCTGCCCAGCAATCAAATGATGATGATCAAATCAATCCAGCCCAGCAATGGTAATATATTTTTATAATTCATCGTGAAAAAAAATGTGTGTTAATTGTTATATATGAAGCTTAAATCTATTGAACTAATCTGTTTATTGTAAATATATTGAACTAATCTGTTTATTGTACAAAACATCGAAAATCCAATATTTAATTACTTCTAAAAGAAATTTGATGCATTCTTCTGCCGTTCTGTTTTTTTTTTTTAAACAAAATATAGTCAATCGTCTCAAATACTCTTTGCAAGTCTAGAATAATTGTAACAAAGATTATATGGAATCTTTGCTCGGTATTGCTTCTTCTGTTTAAAGTCATTGAGGTTTAAGCATTTAATTTAAAATGGGAGGTAAAACCTCCAAAGTAAAGGATAGCACAGCAAATGTGTTAAATGTTGTTGACGTGATGGATACAACCCCACACTTAGAAACACAAACTATGCTCATTTCTTTATTGGTTGTCCTCACGGCAGTAAACTTAATTCTTAAATTTTATCTGTTGTATAAGCGTACACTTAAAAAACGCTACATAAGCCGAGCAAACGACTTAGATAAAATTTAAAATGGAATGGAAAATATTAGCAATAAAAATAAACGGTTTTAAAGACAATTCCCAAAAATCTTACAAATGTATTAACAAAAATACAACAATAAGAGTAGATACATTAAAAAACCATATTAAAACACTAATATCCCATTACAATAGTATTGTCAATGTTTTCAACGCATACAAAAACGAATTGACAGCTGATCATGAAAAAGATTGTAGGAAGCTTTTAAAAACACTTAACACTAAGTTAAAAAATATTAGCATTAAATGGGAAATTGAAATACATGTCCCAGATGAATTAGAGCTTCACGCTGAGTTTAATGAAAATCAAATAGAAAGTTTAGACGAATCAAAACCAGTAGTAAATACAGAATCTGACAGTGAAATTGAAACACTGGATGAATTCCCACAACCAATTATAAAAATCAAGGAAAAAATGGCCCAAACTTTAGTAGAATTTCTTAAACTTGCCTCATCACTCTTACCTGAGTTTGATGGAAAGGCAGAAAATTTACAAAGCTTCAAAGATGCCCTTCTCCTTATTGATTCCCTAAAAGGAGCACACGAAGTATCAGCAATTAGTCTCATAAAGACCAAACTAAAGGGACATGCTAGAAATCTAATAAGTAATGAACAAACGATAGTTGAGATAGTTGAAAAACTAAATGCAAAAGTAAAAGGAGATTCAGTAGATGTAATTTCTGCGAAATTACTAAATCTACAACAAAAAAATAAGACAGCAAATCAATATGTCCAAGAAATAGAAAAATTGACGAAGTGTTTAGAAGGAGCCTATATCAACGATGGTTTAGCTTCTGATTTAGCTGCTAAATACAGCACAACGCTCGCTGTCAAGGCTATGACACAAAATTGTTCTATTGATAAGGTAAAACTTATAATGCAGGCTGGCACATTCAGCGATATGAATGAGGCCATGTCCAAATTCGTTAATAGTTGCACAGATGCAACCGGACATTCTAATACTGTTTTGTTTTACAAGCAAACCAATAATAGAGGCTATCTTGGAAATTACCACGGAAGAGGTAATCATCACAATAATCGCTACCGCAATAACCAAAACAATTACAGGGGAAATGGCCGATCTAGAGGCAACTTTAGAGGCCGTGGTAACTCGTACCGTGGCCATAATAATAATAACGAACACAATAATGTTCGAATTACTCAAAGTAACTCGGAAAACTGCCAAGACCCTTTAGGAAACAATTTATAAATACAAAGGTCCATGCTATCAATTTTAATCTCAATATTTTCGTGTCATTTATAAATGTATTTACTAAACATAAACTCACATTCCTAATAGACACAAGTGCAGATATTTCACTTCTAAAAGAAGATTCTGATTTTTACCAAGACGTCCAAAATGACAAGATTATAAGTATCCAAGGAATAGGCCAGGGAATAGTAAAATCCCAAGGTCTAGCCCCAATAGAGCTTCAAACAGATAAATACATCATCCCACACAATTTCCATATAGTAAATTCAAATTTTACAATACCATGTGATGGAATCATAGGTATGGATTTTATAAAACAATTTAACTGCAAATTAGACTTCAAACCAACTGAAGATTGGTTTATAATCAGACCCAATAATTTAAATTTTCCGATTTATGTTCCAATAACATATAGTTGTGGTAATAATTCACTACTTCTACCAGCAAGATCACAAGTAATAAGAAAAATTGAAATAAAAACAACAGAAGACCTCATTTTTATTCCCAACCAAGAAATAAAACATGGCATTTATGTTGCAAATGCAATAGCAACATCACAATTTGCATTAGTTCGTCTATTAAATACAACCGATACTAACCAACTGGCCAGTTTAAATAACTTAAAATATGAACCACTCTCAAACTATGATGTGGTCCACACTAATCGAAATATTAGAACAGAATCAGTCATAAATCAACTAAAGAAAAAATTTCCGCCCCAATTCAAAAAACAATTAACAGAAGTATGCACCGAATATAGTGATGTATTTGGATTGGAAACCGAATCCATAACCACAAATAATTTTTATAAGCAAAACTTGAGATTGAAAGATAGCGAACCAGTATATATAAAGAACTACCGAAGTCCTCATAGTCATGTTGAAGAAATTCAAAAACAAGTTAAAAAATTGATACACGACAAAATAATCGAACCGTCTGTATCTGAATATAATAGCCCGCTTTTACTAGTCCCCAAGAAAGCCCTACCGGGTTCCGAAGAAAAAAAATGGCGATTAGTAATCGACTATCGTCAATTGAATAAAAAACTTTTATCTGATAAATTTCCACTCCCAAGAATTGATGACATCCTTGATCAATTGGGTCGAGCAAAATATTTTTCATGCCTCGATTTAATGTCAGGTTTTCATCAAATCGAACTAGAAGAAAGTTCCAGAAATTTAACGTCTTTTTCAACGAGCAATGGCTCATATCGTTTTACGCGACTACCTTTTGGTTTAAAAATAGCGCCAAATTCATTCCAGAGAATGATGACCATAGCATTCTCTGGACTTGAACCTTCACAAGCATTTCTCTACATGGACGACCTTATGGTTATAGGCTGTTCCGAAAAACATATGCTTAAAAATCTAGCAAATGTTTTTAACATATGTAGAAAATACAATTTAAAATTGCATCCACAAAAATGTTCATTTTTTATGCATGAAGTGACTTTTCTGGGTCATAAATGCACAGATAAAGGAGTATTGCCAGATGACAAAAAATATGACGTCATCAAAAATTATCCAGTCCCACACGACGTGGATAGCGCTAGACGATTCGTTGCATTCTGCAACTATTACAGACGATTTATTAAAAACTTCGCCGACTATTCACGGCACATAACGAGGTTATGTAAAAAGAATATTCCTTTTGTGTGGACAGATGATTGCCAAAAAGCATTTCAATATTTGAAAAATAAATTAGTTGAACCAACCCTATTACAATACCCAGATTTTAAAAAAGAATTTTGCATAATAACTGATGCAAGTAAACAAGCATGTGGAGCGGTTCTAACCCAAAACCATAACGGAATTCAACTCCCAATAGCTTATGCATCACGTTCATTCACAAAAGGTGAAAGCAATAAAAGCACAACAGAACAAGAGCTCACAGCCATTCACTGGGCAATAACACATTTTCGACCATATATATATGGCAAACACTTCATAGTTAAAACAGATCACAGACCACTCACGTATTTATTCTCCATGACAAACCCCAGCTCAAAGTTAACACGCATGAGGCTAGAATTAGAAGAGTATGACTTCACGGTTGAATACCTAAAGGGAAAAGACAATTTCGTGGCAGATGCCCTGTCTAGGATAACAATATCCGAGCTCAAAGACTTACAAGCTAAAGTCCTGAAAGTCACTACCAGGCACCAAAGTAAACAGAAAAAATCCTGCGCAGGAGAAAAACAAGTAGATTTGCATAAGCAATCTCTTGACATTGCTTCTAAGCCCAAAGTATTTGAAGTCATTTTTAATGACGAAGTACGAAAAGTAGTGACCTTGCGAATAACAGATTCCTTATGTTTATTTAAACGTGGGAACAAAATTATAGCAAGAATTGTAGTTAGAGATTTATATACCAATGGAACTCTCGATTTAGGTCAGTTCTTCCAAAGGCTCGAAAAAGAAGCCGGTATATTAAAAATCAAAAAACTAAAAGTGGCACCGTGCGAAAAGATATTTGAATTAATTTCAATTGAATCTTTCAAAAATATGGGCAACAAAATATTAAAATCATTACGAGTAGCGCTACTCAAGCCGGTGACCCAAATAAAAAATGAAAAAGATCAAGAAGCAATACTGTTTACGTACCATGACGATCCAATAACAGGAGGTCATACAGGAATAACTAAAACGCTAGCAAAAATAAAAAGACACTTTTATTGGAAAAATATGACTCGTCATATTAAAGAACACATAAAAAGATGCCACAAATGCCTGACGTCGAAAACAAATAAACATACGAAAACACCACTGATAAAAACAGATACACCCACATATGCTTTTGACAAGGTAATAGTTGATACAATTGGTCCTTTACCTCGATCAGAGAATGGAAACGAGTATGCAGTCACTTTAATTTGTGACCTTACAAAATATTTAGTAGCCATTCCAGTTGCAAATAAAAACGCAAAAACGATTGCAAAAGCAATATTTGAATCTTTTATTCTGAAGTACGGTCCAATGAAGACGTTCATTACGGACATGGGAACAGAATACAAAAATTCTATTATAAACGACTTGTGCAAATATTTAAAAGTAGACAATATAACGTCTACAGCACATCACCACCAAACCGTTGGAACAGTAGAAAGGAGCCATAGAACTTTTAACGAATATATTCGTTCCTATATATCCGTTGACAAAACAGATTGGGATGTTTGGCTTCCATTCTTCGTTTACTGTTTCAACACGACACCATCTATGGCACATAATTATTGTCCATACGAACTTGTTTATGGTAAGCAAAGTAACTTACCAATAGAATTTAATTCAATAGATAGGATAGATCCTATATATAACGTAGATGACTATGCTAAGGAAGTAAAATTTAGATTAGAAACGGCATATAAGAGAGCTAAAATACTATTAGAAGTAAATAAAGCTAAAAATAAAGATTATTACGATAAAAAAATAGTTAGTCTCGATTTAAAGTTAGGAGATAAAGTTATGCTAAGAAACGAATCAGGTCATAAGTTGGATCCCGTTTATTTAGGCCCCTTCGAGGTCGTAGAAATTAAAAACAATAATAATATAATTATAAAAACAAATAAAAACAAAAAGCAGAAAGTACATAAGAATAGATTAAAAATATATAATACTTAAGAATTTTAATGAAATAGAAACAACAAATTTGTTTTTTTTTAATAATGTTTAATATTTGTTCTCCTTCACTCAAATTTTTATTAAACATACATTTTTCGAGTTTTTTTTTATCAATATATGTACAAAAAAAAAAAAAGATAATTTCTGTAAGCAAAAAAAAAAATAATAAGAAAAATAAAATAAATAAATAATAAATCAAATATTACTGACAAAAAAAAAATGATGTAATAATTAAAATATATGAAATAAAAATATATTAATTTTTAATTTGTTAATCATTAAAATTTATGTACAATTAAATAACTCCATGTAATTACGTTATTTCCTAAAAGAAGGGAGGTGTAGTGTGTTTATGTGCACATGGTGTATGCACGGGTCAAGTGACGAATACCACTCGTCACTTGATACGTCGCGAAGCGACATTGTGCACATCAGCACACCATAATCTTCCCACGATATGCAATGAACAACGTGCATTGCATATCGTGTTTATATTATTCTTTTTTCGCATTTGATATTATTCTTTTGCTGACTCCACAAATGTGTGAATATGGAGTCAGCATAGTTTTAAGTATGAACACATTATAACAAATAAAATTCATTATTATTAAATCATCTCTCCGACAATACACAAGTCTTTTTCTTTTATATTAAAAACATATTACAGTACCAACAAAAAAATTCTCAAATTTTTTTATGAAAATCGTTGGGGCGTTTTCGCGAAAAATAAGATTTTCCTTAACGGTTATATGGCAGGTAAATTTCAAATTGCGTTCTTTGAAAAGAGTTTTTTAAAAAGATTCTTTTATTTTACTAAGAATAATTATATAATTTAATTTAATAAAATAAACGCAAGTGTTTTTTAATAATTTACATTTACTAAAAGCTTCAGATCCCTTACAGCTGGTGGAGGGAAATCTTCAGCTATACGTTGAGATACTACTTAAGGACTGACTTATAAGTGATCAAAGAAACCCTTTTTATACTTAATATTTGTCTTCTTAGCAATATGATTGAACATCATGCTGCTCTTTGTTTCATAAAATTGCTGACACAATCTCGTCAGCACTTTGTGTGTGTCTCTGGATTTTAATTAGAATCGATATCCGTTCCTTGTTGTTGTTTATGTCTGCGCCTTCAGAAATATTTCCAATGGTTTTGTGACCTTCGCTGCAGTGATCATAATGATATATTCGTCCTGGGTATGATATGTAACTCCCCTCCTTTAATTTGTTGCTTCCTGCGAAGCAAATTTTGATGAGATTATTAAAATATAGTATGACTAATATTATTGACAATATTATAGATATATGTAATATATAACTTATGTTGGTATGATTTTTAATGTTTGTCATTTTTTCTTGGATTTCATCTAAATTATTAATATCTTCAAATTTTATTTCTTTATATTCACATATTTCTGACATGTTTTTATACAATATTGGATTGTATGAACAAATAGCTTGTTCTGCAATTTCGTTTTTATTTTCATATAATGTTGCGTCAATGTTTAGAACACAATTTTCAAAATTAATTAGCACATTATTTATAATATTAATTTAATTTTTCTCATTACATGTATTATTAAGTTGAAATTTTTCACTTTTTATTAACAATATACCTCTACTTGGTTCTGATATAATATTACTGTTCTTATTTATTTGTTTCTTGCAATTCTTAATTAAAAATGTATAAGACTGTCTAAACGTGTTATAAATTTTTAATTTCTTATATTCTATTTCTTCGTATAAAAATTCTTTATCTTCTAATTGAATAATATAATCATCTTTTATTATTAGTTCTTCTTTATTAGATTAGGCATGCTTGTAATATAATATCTAGTAAATGTTAGAATATTTTCTGGAATGCTTATAATCCATATTATTTCATCTTTGTATGATGCTACAGATAACTTTATTTTATTTAATTTTTCAAATGTTATATTTATCTATTTCATCATTTGTTAATACTTAATTAACCATGACATTTATTTTGCTTGCATGGACATTATTATGAACTTTTTCAATAATTTCTTTTACTTTCCCTTATTTCTAAAACAATTATTGTTAGAAACCTTTTATTTTTATATACGAGTACATATGTCATCAAATTCTGTTGGAATTGTTTAGATTCGTTTTTGGAATATATCATTTACTTAGATTTGTTTATTTAAATTTTTAATTATGTTGTGATTATTTGTTTCACTATTCCACTATTTTTCAATATTTACTCTATCTTCTTCATCCACTGTACCGAACAAAAATTTCATATTTTTCCACCTAAATTAAACAAACTTCTTTTATGACGGTGCTGTGTAACACTTTCTATTTCCGATCTGATTAACTTTATTTCTTTATTTATTTTCTATATCATCTAAAACATTTTAAATTTGAGTAATATTAATTTTATGTAAAATACGTAAATTATTTTGTCTAATCTTATTTTAACATATCCTTCTTGGGTATTAATGGTTTCTATGGTTATTTCACTTTTAATTTGTGTTGCTAGTAGAACTACAAGGCAAGAAAGGGAACGTAATCTTTTCCCGGATATTTGTTTGGATTTTTTCAGAATAGTTTCCCGCATAAAGAAATATTAATTCATGATTGCCCGAGTAACGACGATTGCCCGGAAATCTTGGAAAAGTACTATTTCGTACTTATCAAAAATATTTTATTAATTTCTTTAATATGTAGTACAATATTGTACTTATGGCAAAATATTTTACTTATTTATCAAATATTTTTAAGATTTCTATTTTGCAATATTGTAAAAAAAAACTTTTTTACAAATTTTTTTTTGATTTTTTTAAAATTATTATATCTCTTTGAAAAAAATTTTTAAGTACTAAAAAGAACTTCTTATTAAATGTGGCCCAGAACTCCATCTTCGGCAAAAAAGTCAGCCAATTGACTTGCATACGTACTTTTATTAGACGAATTTTTTAACCGAACCAATGAAATTCGTCGTCAGACTAATTTCGCCGTTTTTTAAGGAATTATCAATAATTGATAGACAACGAAGTGTTAAAAAGCCCTTTTTTTGAAAGTTTTGGAAAAAGTAACGCTTTTTAACAGCTTTTTTTTATTTTTTAGAACTTCCAAACATATTTTACGAAAAGAAAAATTATTGATATGCAGTGTCTTTAAGTCCAAACAAATTTTTAATTCCGAAAAAACTGCATACACCCAAACTGGACCCCACCCCAAATCCTACACCTGATCCTGGTAGGGGGGTCGCAGGGGGGCATGCTTTTTGCACACCAAAATTGTATAGCAAGTTTAAAGAGAACAAAGTGTCAATATTCATCCATAATTCCAAAAAAAAATATTGCATTCACCAAAACTGTACCCCACACCAAATACTAAATTTGGTTAATCAGGGCAGTGTGCCCCCTTACGCGCCGGGATGACAAAAAGAGATTCCTCTTCCAAAATAATAAAATCAATAATTCATTTTGCGTACTGTTAAAAATCAAAAATGGTATTAGTTTCGCAGATAAAGGTAGCAAATGGGGGAATTGGCAATCGTGATATGGGAACTCGTTTTCGGGCAATCGTTACTCGGGAAATTGTTTTCCGGGCAAACGATATCCGGGAAATCATCGCCAACCCGGCGAGAAAAAAAAGAATAGCCATGATTAATGTTTTCACTTTAACTGAGCGACAGGAATATTTTCAGAATCTTTACTTGATGAAGTATTTTGAGTAACTGAATCTGTTGCAGATGCACCACTTTTTACTGATTTATTTGCGTGATCTCTTCGATCATTTCATTGTGGGATGTTTAGTTGTTTTCTTTTTCTCTGAATATTAATAGGGTGAACTGTTTTAGTTCTTTTATATTCAAATTTTTCAAAAGAAGAAATCATTGATCGAGTTTTTCCAAATATTGTACAAAATTACAATAACCATGATTGGTTACGAGAACGTGCAATTTTAGCACCAAAAAATATCAATGTCAATGAAATCAATTTCCACATCCAGGAAAAATTGCCAGGTGATTCAGAAACGTATAAATCTATTGATACTGCTATGAATGATGAAGACGCAGTCAATTATCCGGTCGAATTTTTAAATTCTTTGGAACCACCAAGCATGCCACCGTATTATTTGAATTTGAAAGTTGGTTTATCGATTATACTTCTCCGAAATCTTAATGAACCAAAACTCTGTAATGGGACGAGACTTTCAGTGAAGAAATTGATGCCACATTTAATTCAAGCAACAATTCTCACTGGCAAATCAAAAGGTGAAATTGTACTAATACCGCGCATCCCATTAATACAAACGGACATGCCATTTGAATTCAAACGTCTTCAATTTCCCGTGCGTGTATCCTTTGCTATGACCATTAATAAAGCTCAAGGACAAACTCTTCAAGTGTGTGGTGTGAATTTGGAGGAACCGTGCTTTTCACATGGCCAATTATACGTAGCATGTTCCAGAGTGGGAGCCCCAAAAAATGTATTTATACATACACCACACAATCAAACAAAAAATGTTGTATACACTATTGTATTGAATTGATCTACAACTTTAGCATTATACATAAAACTATCAAGTTATATTGTCTTAAACGATCAAATATTTTATTTAATCTGATTGAATGTTCTATTAAGGAAGTGCTAAATACGAGAATGGCATCCATGTAAACTTCGCATATTTTATTAATTAATCCCTCGAGGATTTCGTTCATCATGCACTGAAAACTAGAACGGCATTTTTAGAAATGCAAATTGTCCTTGTGGAACACTGAATGCTGTTTTTTCTATGTCTGTTTCTTTTACTCTAATTTGGTGAAACCCTTTTGCCAAGTCTAGTGTTGTAAAATATTGGGATCTGCCTAGTTTATCCAAAACATCGTCGATGTTTAGCAATGGATATTTATACTCAATGGTTTCTTCATTTAGTTTTCAGTAATTAATTGCCATACGCCACTTAGAAGTTCCCGAGTTTTCTAATTTTTTTGGAACTATCCAAACAGGTTAATTATACGGAGTAATACTTTTTCCTATGATTCTATTATTAACCATTTCTTTTATTTGATTATTTATTTGGAATTCATGGATTTTTGGGTACCGATAAATTCTCGTAAAAATAAGAATGTCGGTTTTGTTCTAATAGAATGAACGGTTTGTGGTGTGGAGCTTAGAAATTCTCCATCTTTATAAAATAAATCTCTATTTTTATTTAAGAGTATTCTTAACATCTGTTTCTCCTCTTCATTCAAATCCTTATGTAGAAGCTGATTCATTTCCGCTGAATTGTTTTCTTATATATGGATTTCGTCGTATTGAAATGGACATTGATCATTTACATTGGTATTTTCACATTCTTTGACTGAATAAGAAAGAAAAGGAATTATATTACCATTAATTTCTTAGTATTTGTACTTCATATTAATTATGCCCTTATGTCACTTAAAAAATTCGATCCTATGATCCCATTGTAGCATTTTCAAAAAATTCTTTAGGAATTTTAGTTATTATTTGTTCAGATATGTAAATATAGGAATTTACTGTGTTAACTCATTTCCTTTTCTAGTTTGATTCGGGTACATGATTTTAATTTTTTGTTGTCAAGAAGGATCATAGTAGATCCTGTGTCTACTAAGACTCTTATTTTCTATTTCGAATGTGAAGTTTTATGATCGGAAGTGTGGTTGTCCCTCTATAATAAAATTTATCTCCTCATTGTTCTTATTCTGTTCGTCGTTAAGAAGATTAACTTCCATTGATTCTTGCCTAGTTTGCCTACTATTAGTGTTTCCACAATGGTTTTGATAATTATTATTTTGACCCTGATATCTGTTGTGTTGACCCTGAGTCGTTTCAATTGTTATTTTGTAGTGTCTAGTTTCCAATTTTTTCGGCTCACGATCACTAGATATGGAATTATTAATTTCCGTTTAATAATTTTTTTGTATTATTAATTTCCGTTTAATATTTTTTTCCCTATGCTACCGACTGCGCCAATTACAAAATGCGTTCTTTGAAAAGAGTTTCTAAAAATATTATTTTATTTTACTAAAAATAATAATATAGTTTGAAACGCAAGGGTTTCTTAATAATTTGCATTTATTAAAGGCTTCAGATCCCTTACCGCTGGTGGGGGGAAATCTTCAGTTAAACATTGAGATACTACTTAAGAACTGACTCATAAGTGCCGAAGAAACCCTTTTTTTTGCTTAATATTTGTCTACTCAGCAATATGATTGAACATCATATGCTGCTCTGTTTCAGAAAATTGCAGACACAAGCTCGTCAGCACTTTATGTGTGACTAAGGATTTTAATTAGAATCGATATCCGTTCCTTGTTCTTGTTTATGCCTGCTCCTTCGGAAATATTCGCAATGGTTTTGTGATGTTCGCTGCAGTGAACAGAATGATATCTTCGCCTTGGGAATGATATGTAACTAGTACCGTTTTTATTGTATTAGTAAAAATAAAATTTCAATTTCCCCTTGGAGGAATGCCAAAGTAATCACACATACCAAATTAAAAGATAATTGCTTAATCCGTTTAGGCTGCAGCTCGTTATACATACAGACAGACAGACTGACAGACAGACAGACATTTTTGTCGATTACCTTTTCAGGTTTCTCTATGATCGTAATGTCATTTTTGATTGTTAGAATTTTTTTTTTACGAATTTAATAAATATGTTCGATCACATCGAATGCAAAAATTCTTAATAGAAACCTTTAAATATATTTTAAGGTCGTTATTTACTTAATTTTGTATATACAATATGTCTTTAACTTTTTTCTAAAAAAAAATGGTATGACAGTTGTAAATATTTAATAATAAAAACTTAAAAACTACCCGTTTTGGAAATATTAAAATTTTTTTTTCAAAAATCCAAACAAATATTTTTCGAAAATTTTGATAATGCAGTATTCTTTATAATTCGAAGGACTCCTGTATAAAAACTTTGATCGAAATCCGTAGAGCCGTTTATGAGAAAGTCGAAAATAAAAAAAATGCTCGTTTTTTAGGTACCGTTAATAACAAAATATATATTTAACAAATTTTTGACCAAATTGTAGACTACTAAAAGGAGTGCACACACTAATTTTTAACAAAATCGTTAGAGCCGTTTTCGAGATAATTAAGATGGTAGCAAAAATTGTACCGTTAGTTTTTGGCCTAAAAAAACGATTAAAAAAAATGATGTAATTGAAAAATTATTTCATTAGCCGAGTTTTATTACGCACGAAGACCTTTATAGATCAGATGTTTGCATTCATTACAACAACACTACAAGATCTTGATATTTATCCAATTCAATTTTCTTGACCCAGAATTTAATAATAATATCTCACCACCAGGGTCAGCTGTGAACTTGTACAAGTTGGTACTTCAATTTTGAATCAACCACGGTGTTGCCAAATAACCAAACAACTACTTATAATTTATTAAGTCTGCTTGTACACTAGTGCAATTTTTATGTGGATGCGCATTGGTAAAAGATATCAATTTTGCCAAGTTAAATCCTTCCATTGGGCCAACAAAAATTTGTTTCTTATTCAGAATGAATTTTGCATATCCGTATTTTTCTGTGGATCAACCTCTCTTCTTACTAACACCACTAAGCACTAGTACAATTGAATGCATTTACTTTGACAACTAGTAGTTTAATATACACGAATACAATCCAATAACATATCGAAAACAAAATCCATTAAAATCGCTTTCCATCAAATTCTATATTTAGCAATGGAAATGGAAAGTTAAACTTACTTTTGTTCAAGTAAAACAGAATCATTTCTTCGCACTCCTTATTCTTTATTCAAACAATAAGGAAAAGCACAACGAAGAAAGAGCGATAACTCACTAATTTTATTTACCGCCGCCACCTCCATTCTACTATTACGCGGTGCAGTACAATTCCAACACTTATGCGAATAATATACCCTCATCTCTATAACACACTGGATAGTTTGTTCTTTAGGCGGTGACTCCATTAGAAATATTTATTTCGGCCATTATTGCAGACACTACTATTTATATATCCTTGGTATGTGGGCAAACATAAATCATGAAATTCTTCTCCAAGAAGAGCTAAGCTATTTATGTACTTTAGAATAGGTATAATCTGTTTTTTCAATGAATTATTAAAATTTACATGAAAATAGGCAAACTATGAACAAGATTCAATGTTTTGTGAGAAATTTGTGTACGATTAATGTGTGATGTCATGAAACGTCAAATTTTATTTCTCCTTTATTTATTCTGAGAAGACAAGAAATTAATACAGATTCTTATGTCTAAAAATAAAAAAATCCAGACAGAAGAAATATTGACTATATGACACATTTCTTGCATTCATTTATTTCAAGTGGAGGTCTAGGGTTATAATAGTTTTCTTAGGCAATTTAAAGATGAGACACAAAACAGTGCTAGAAATCCTACTTTTTGTAGTAGATTTTCTTAAGGGATTTGTGGTAAGCGTCACTTTACTATTCTACAAACATTCTGTTTATATTAAGCCTAGTACGCTGCTGATGCGAAACGAAATTTTTCGGTGGTCTCCACTAGGAGAGCGAAATGCTAACGAAAACCACAGCGGAAAAATATTTGCGGAGAGTTCTGTAAGCTGTCAAAAACAAATGACAAGTTGTAAAAAAAAAAGTAATTTTGTCACCAAATTATTTTTAGATGGAAAATTTTTTGTCGCCAAATTACTTTTAGATGTAATTTTCTTGAAATAAATCTTGGATTTAAAAATTGTTCTTGTTACACATAGAGGATTTAAAATAAAACTCAGAACCGTTTAAATGATGGAAATTAAGCAAATACTTTGGGACTTATTAACTGGTTTATCTGCCGATTTGATGAAATTTCTATCAATTTTAAGAAAATCAATTAAATAGGGAGGTAAACCACTCTATAATTCGAAAACTACGTCCTTCATTGGAATGGTGTAAACGGTTATGAGTTCTAATTTATGGTTTCTTACTAATTCCGGATACCATTTTCAAGTCCAAGAATTATTTCAAAAAAAATATATATAAAGGAAACTTGGTGACAAAAATTAAATCTAAAAGTAATTTGGTGACAAAACTACTTTTGGTTTTGTTAATGCTTCCTTTGAAAGTATGAAGTTTTGATTCAAAAAAGATATTGCTCGCCTTTATTGGACAACCCGTTCCAGAGATATAGTTCAAAACCTATTCACTGTTCACCTTGAAATACATAATCTGAAAATACTTTGAAGTGTATCTTTGGAACGGGTTATCCTAAAAACTTGATTGATACCTTTTTGTAATCTACTCTTGATGCTCTCAAAATCAGCATCAAAAGTTTTTATGTAGAAGCCTTATTGCAAAAAATCACTCTTGAAATACGCATATTTAGAATGATGTATGCGTATTCCTGGAGCTATTTTTTTTAATTCAACTTCTTTGCAAAAAATATTGATGCTTCCTTTGAAAGTATGAAGTGCTGATTCTAAAAAGATATCGCTCGCCTTTATTGGACAACCCGTTCCAAAGATATAGTTCAAAACCTATTCACTGTTCACCTTGAAATACATAATCTGAAAATACTTTGAAGTGTATCTTTGGAAAGGGTTGTCCTAAAAACTTGGTTGATACCTTTTTGTAATCTACTCTTGATGCTCTCAAAATCAGCATCAAAAGTTTTTATGTAGAAGCCTTATTGCAAAAAATCACTCTTGAAATACGCATATTTAGAATGATGTATGCGTATTCCTGGAGCTATTTTTTTTAATACAACTTCTTTGCAAAAACTATTGATGCTTCCTTTGAAAGTATGAAGTGCTGATTCTAAAAAGATATCGCTCGCCTTTATTGGACAACCCGTTCCAAAGATATAGTTCAAAACCTATTCACTGTTCACCTTGAAATACATAATCTGAAAATACTTTGAAGTGTATCTTTGGAACGGGTTATCCTAAAAACTTGGTTGATACCTTTTTGTAATCTACTCTTGATGCTCTCAAAATCAGCATCAAAAGTATTTATGTAGAAGCCTTATTGCAAAAAATCACTCTTGAAATACGCATATTTAGAATGATGTATGCGTATTCCTGGAGCTATTTTTTTTAATACAACTTCTTTGCAAAAACTATTGATGCTTCCTTTGAAAGTATGAAGTGCTGATTCTAAAAAGATATCGCTCGCCTTTATTGGACAACCCGTTCCAAAGATATAGTTCAAAACCTATTCACTGTTCACCTTGAAATACATAATCTGAAAATACTTTGAAGTGTATCTTTGGAACGGGTTATCCTAAAAACTTGGTTGATACCTTTTTGTAATCTACTCTTGATGCTCTCAAAATCAGCATCAAAAGTTTTTATGTAGAAGCCTTATTGCAAAAAATCACTCTTGAAATACGCATATTTAGAATGATGTATGCGTATTCCTGGAGCTATTTTTTTTAATACAACTTCTTTACAAAAAATGTTGATGCTTTCTTTGAAAGCATGAAGTGCTGATTCTAAAAAGATATCGCTCACCTTTATTGGACAACCCGTTGCAAAGATATAGTTGAAAATCTATTCACTGTTCACCTTGAAATATATAATCTGAAAATACTTTGAAGTGTATCTTTGGAACGGGTTATCCTAAAAACTTGGTTGATACCTTTTTGTAATCTACTCTTGATGCTCTCAAAATCAGCATCAAAAGTTTTTATGTAGAAGCCTTATTGCAAAAAATCACTCTTGAAATACGCATATTTAGAATGATGTATGCGTATTCCTGGAGCTATTTTTTTTAATACAACTTCTTTACAAAAAATGTTGATGCTTTCTTTGAAAGCATGAAGTGCTGATTCTAAAAAGATATCGCTCGCCTTTATTGGACAACCCGTTCCAAAGATATAGTTCAAAACCTATTCACTGTTCACCTTGAAATATATAATCTGAAAATACTTTGAAGTGTATCTTTGGAACGGGTTATCCTAAAAACTTGGTTGATACCTTTTTGTAATCTACTCTTGATGCTCTCAAAATCAGCATCAAAAGTTTTTATGTAGAAGCCTTATTGCAAAAAATCACTCTTGAAATACGCATATTTAGAATGATGTATGCGTATTCCTGGAGCTATTTTTTTTAATACAACTTCTTTACAAAAAATGTTGATGCTTTCTTTGAAAGCATGAAGTGCTGATTCTAAAAAGATATCGCTCGCCTTTATTGGACAACCCGTTCCAAAGATATAGTTCAAAACCTATTCACTGTTCACCTTGAAATACATAATCTGAAAATACTTTGAAGTGTATCTTTGGAAAGGGTTGTCCTAAAAACTTGGTTGATACCTTTTTGTAATCTACTCTTGATGCTCTCAAAATCAGCATCAAAAGTTTTTATGTAGAAGCCTTATTGCAAAAAATCACTCTTGAAATACGCATATTTAGAATGATGTATGCGTATTCCTGGAGCTATTTTTTTTAATACAACTTCTTTACAAAAAATGTTGATGCTTTCTTTGAAAGCATGAAGTGCTGATTCTAAAAAGATATCGCTCACCTTTATTGGACAACCCGTTGCAAAGATATAGTTGAAAATCTATTCACTGTTCACCTTGAAATATATAATCTGAAAATACTTTGAAGTGTATCTTTGGAACGGGTTATCCTAAAAACTTGGTTGATACCTTTTTGTAATCTACTCTTGATGCTCTCAAAATCAGCATCAAAAGTTTTTATGTAGAAGCCTTATTGCAAAAAATCACTCTTGAAATACGCATATTTAGAATGATGTATGCGTATTCCTGGAGCTATTTTTTTTAATACAACTTCTTTACAAAAAATGTTGATGCTTTCTTTGAAAGCATGAAGTGCTGATTCTAAAAAGATATCGCTCGCCTTTATTGGACAACCCGTTCCAAAGATATAGTTCAAAACCTATTCACTGTTCACCTTGAAATATATAATCTGAAAATACTTTGAAGTGTATCTTTGGAACGGGTTATCCTAAAAACTTGGTTGATACCTTTTTGTAATCTACTCTTGATGCTCTCAAAATCAGCATCAAAAGTTTTTATGTAGAAGCCTTATTGCAAAAAATCACTCTTGAAATACGCATATTTAGAATGATGTATGCGTATTCCTGGAGCTATTTTTTTTAATACAACTTCTTTGCAAAAACTATTGATGCTTCCTTTGAAAGTATGAAGTGCTGATTCTAAAAAGATATCGCTCGCCTTTATTGGACAACCCGTTCCAAAGATATAGTTCAAAACCTATTCACTGTTCACCTTGAAATACATAATCTGAAAATACTTTGAACTATATCTTTGCAACGGGTTGTCCAATAAAGGTGAGCGATATCTTTTTAGAATCAGCACTTCATACTTTCAAAGAAAGCATCAACATTTTTTGTAAAGAAGTTGTATTAAAAAAAATTGCTCCAGGAATACGCATACATCATTCTAAATATGCGTATTTCAAGAGTGATTTTTTGCAATAAGGCTTCTACATAAAAACTTTTGATGCTGATTTTGAGAGCATCAAGAGTAGATTACAAAAAGGTATCAACCAAGTTTTTAGGATAACCCGTTCCAAAGATACACTTCAAAGTATTTTCAGATTATGTATTTCAAGGTGAACAGTGAATAGGTTTTGAACTATATCTTTGGAACGGGTTGTCCAATAAAGGCGAGCGATATCTTTATAGAATCAGCACTTCATACTTTCAAAGGGAGCATCAATAGTTTTTGCAAAGAAGTTGTATTAAAAAAAATAGCTCCAGGAATACGCATACATCATTCTAAATATGCGTATTTCAAGAGTGATTTTTTGCAATAAGGCTTCTACATAAAAACTTTTGATGCTGATTTTGAGAGCATCAAGAGTAGATTACAAAAAGGTATCAACCAAGTTTTTAGGATAACCCGTTCCAAAGATACACTTCAAAGTATTTTCAGATTATATATTCCAAGAGAACAGTGAATAGCTTTTAGAATATATTTTTGGAACGGGTTGCATTTTCACTTGTTCATCAGTGAGTTTTCTTAGTGGGTTTGTACTTGACCACTCTGCTACGCTGCGAATGCTCTTTGATCGATTCCCATTTTAACTATAGGTCTTGCTTCCTCAATTAATACTAACATCGAATGAATAGTAAAAATGCATGGCCTTATATGTCAAATCCCATTGACAAGTGACCAGCTTGCAAGCAGCTTGATTTGCTATCAAATTCACGAGCAGGGCATCTGCCATACGATGGTTCAATTACATTAAAAAAAAAAACTTCGTCCAGAAAAGAAAAAGAAGGTAGCGATGGCAATGCGAGGTAAGTGATTTGTCATCATCTTCTTTCTATCAACACAACAAAGGACTAGCGAGGTCATCACCTGAAATTGTAGACTAAATAACAATGTCCATCCCGTGCCGATTCTCACGAAGTAAACATTAAACAGATTATCTTAACTTGAGAAATAAGTTCTGGGGTATGGTATAAAATCGCCAATCAATGAGATCGGAAACAGGCTTTCTAAATAGAGGTGGGTATCGTTTAAGATGGCCTTTTTGCAACCAAACATTATTGTGGTAACGATGATTTCCTTAATTGTCGTTGGTGCAGCGGAAGGCCGCTTACCTTTGGTTTCCTTGTTCCGACCAGGTCGGAAATTCATATTCGTACTGCCAGTAGCGGGCGGCGATTTGATTTTTTCTTTGTGGCAATTGAGTTAATTTATGTGTTGAAAGTATGTAGTTAGAAATGGTGAGTGTTTTTTTTATATTTATATGGTGTCAAAGGTCGCATAGAATTTAAAAGTCGGAGTAACAAATGTATTTTTAAAATCATGACATGGACAGTTAATTGCAGAACAAACTACTGAATCTTGATAATAATATTTTTATTTAGTAGTCACTTAAAATAAATTAATTTTAAAAGGACATAGGTTATTTTTAATCTAAGCACTAGCACTAGGTATGAGAAAAGTCGATAGTTAGTTATAATCAGCACTCCAAATAAAGATCAGCTATATTTTGTTCGCCGATAAGATATGTGAAGGGTGTTCTTCTTTCCAACTTCCCATTTTCATTTTGCAGATTTAGTTTAGTCGATTTTGAAATTGGTTTTGATACAAAATTAGAATTGAATGTATTTTGAATAATTTAATACAGGAAATGCACAGAAAAACCAGACACTAGAGAAAGCACAAAGCCAAAGAAAAATCAAATAAGCATTACAAGAGCTGACTTTTTTTTTATAAAAAAAATGAAATGTCAAAATTTCGCAAGCAATTAATGTGCAAGTCAATTAAATTGAGAACGAAAAGAGTGGAGAATTGTACTAAGAAATCTACTACAGCTATCCACTAAAATTACACATTTCGTCGTTCAGCAGCGTACTGGAAAACGAAAAGTAGAACGAAATTTTTCGTTCATGACTTCGTCGTGTCATTTTTGTATGGGATTTTTCGTTTCGCATCAGCAGCGTACTAGGCTTAAATAGGAAATTTTAGTCCATGGACTAAGTCTTATTCCATGGTTTTGTAAGTCCATGGCCTAAATGCGGACTATGGTTTTTTTTATTAATAGTACTGTTCGAGATTAAGTTCAATATCTTTGCAACTTAATAAGTTAAATTTTCACAATAATGATTTTGATATTGAATATGATTATGTAAAAGCTGATTACAATTCGAAAAATAATTTTTTCTTTGATGTTGGTTATAAAATAATTTAGAAACCAAATTTGTGCCAGTTAAGAGAATAGTTGAAATCTGCGAGTCGGTTTGGTTTAATAGCAGACTTAGGCCCGTTTTGTTTTAATAGTTTTATTAAACTCGAGTTGAAGATGAACTTTCAATTTTAAGTTCGAAATGCATACGATAAAAAAAATAAATATTAAAAACTAAAATTACATCTCGAATTTTTATATTTTATCGATTGTTTGCGGCCAGTAAGAAATAATATTATTCTGTTCTTTAATTATAACGAACACAAAATCTCGTTCATTTTAATTTTGGTGATTAAAAATCGAATATAATTTTATATAAATGATAATGGGTTTCGACCAGGACTTGAGCTTTTATTCGCGTTTAGTAACAAAAGTGAAGCGAATTAAAGCTGATATTCTTTTCTTAGAAGAATGCAAAGCCATAAAGGTTTTTCCTAAGTTTATCCAAGTAATCTGCGCCATCAAAAATCATCGCACTGACATAGTAATTAGCTTAGCCAACGATCCTGGCTTAAATTTGAAATCAACTATCATTACAGTCGACTCGATAAATTGGAACTTTAGACATATAATTTGCTTTTAAAGATGACAACAAAATTGAATGCCCATATGTTTAATAAAAAGACAAAAACAAAATAAAAAACTAGTTGATTTAGTAGCAGAGATTCCAGCTCTACAGAAGCCCCATATTGAAAATGTTGACAATTTAATTGTGAATTTATCAGATGAAGTTTTCAGTGATAATGAGTTGGAACTCTTAAGCAGAGTTTTGATATTTACTGTTAAACCACTTGTTTCTCCTTTGGTGGATCTTGTCGCTGATATTGAATCATCCATACAGTTTAAATCGTTGGATTTCAAAAAAGAAATCAGAGATTGTGCCTGTGCAGAAATTAAAAAACAAAAACACATTTCAAGAAACAATGACAAAGATACGTTAAAGTAGAATAATGCTATCTGAAAACTTAAACAACGAAATGTTTCTACATGAAAGCTGACAAAGGAAACCAATTTGTTGTCATGAACAAAAATTAGTATGAAGATAGGGTGCTCACATCTATCCAAGAAGACAACTTTAGCGTTTCTAGAAGATCACCATTGAATAAAATGATAAATAATGCCCGTCTTGTGATTGGCATTTTAAATAAAGTTTTTAATGTAAATAATATTCGTCGACGTGTTTCAAACCCAAAAGTTTCTTCTTATGTACGGCTTACCAAAGGTTCATAAACCTGGAAATAAAATGCGTAAGATCGTGTCTTGCGTAAGTTCTCCGTTTGTAAACATATCAAAATGGTTAGTAGCTGAACTCATACAATATCTTTCTTTTGACCGTTTCGTAACGAAAAATAGTTTCGAATTCGAAGATAGAATTAAAGATATTAAAATAGAAGAAGATGAAACACTTATTTCGTTTGACGTCACAACTCTCTTTCCAACCATCCCTATAAATATTGCAATAAAGGCCATCAATAAACATCTGGTTCATAAAGCAGTTTCCTATGAACACATAAACGCATTTATAAATGCAATTAAAAAATGTATGACATAATTCGTTTCAATTTAGAAATCAGTTTTTGACGTCCACTGACCGCCTCAGTACATTTGATTCGTACTGCAGTCATCAAACCAAAATTGCAGCTTTCCATTCGATGATTTATAGACTTTGCCGCCTTCCACTTTCCTTGGGAAACTATAAAACCGGGTATGATCATATACCTTATTTGGCTACAATAAACGGTTACAACAAACATTTAATAGACAAGTTAATAATAAAACATTCTAACAAAATAAGAAAAAGAAATCTTTCAACGCTCTTCGATCAGAAAACTAATAAAAATAAATCTAACCACAGACAAGTGGTTATCGCTTTCGTTCCAAAAGTCACAAAAAAATTACAATACTATGAGAAAGCAAACATGAAAATCGTACATACAAACAATATCAAACTATGTTTATCTTTTGGAACTGCCAAAGACTCTATACCGATGCTTGAGCGGAGTGGTGTTTACAAAATCACCTGCAAAGACTGCAATGCTTCTTACATATGACAGACGAGAATGGATTTGAAGACAAGAGCAAGTGAACACGAAAAAACAATATACAACAAGGAAATTCAAAAGGCTATGCCATTTATTTAATTTTGACGACAAGCCTCACTCTGTTACATCAATTGTTGATAACATAAAAATTTTAAAAACAGTAGGGGTATTCACGATCCGGTGTACGAGTATCTGGTCTTGTATCATTGTAAAAGTGTAAAAGTGTAGCATTTTTTTGCACTTCAACAACAAAATATACTGAATGTCAAAATCTTACACTTTTACACTTTTACAATACCCGAACCCTATTGTAACAGAAAAATACAAGGGTGTAAAGATTTTTTAACACAAACTTAAGCCTTCTTCAGAACAAATGTGAAACTGATTTTGACATTTGCTCCAGTGTTGCTACAGATTAGTAAAGGTGTGTTCACAGTCTGTTGTAAAAAAGTAAAATTTTACACTTTTACAAGACTTGGTACACCAGATCGTGAAAACCCCTATTGTAAAAGTGTAAAAGTGTAGCATTTTTTGCACTACAACAGCAAAATATACTGAATGTCAAAATCTTACACTATTACAATACCCGAACCCTATTGTAACAGAAAAATACAAGAGTGTAAGATTTTTTTAAACACAAACTAAGCCTTCTTCAGAACAAATGTGAAACAGATTTTGACATTTGCTTCAGTGTTGCTACAGATTAGTAAAGGTGTGTTCACAGTCTGTTGTAAAAAAAAAAAATTTTACAATTTTACAAGACTTGGTACACCAGATCGTGAATACCCCTAGTGAATAACCCCTCTAAGTTGGATTCTTTTTTTCATACAAACAACAAAAAATTTATTAAATTTAGAATCTAGAGCAATAGAGTCATTCCTTTTTAATCTTTTGTAATTTAGTAATGTATATAATTGTTTAATTTTGTTGTTTAATTTTAAGTAAGCTAGGTTTTTTTGTAAGCAAGTTAATTTTCTAAGTGAGTTGGTTTTGGTTGAATGTCATTTCGCTTTTTTCATTTCATTTTGTTTTATTAAACGCGAGCTGAAGATGAACTGTCAATTTTAAGTTCGAAATGCGTACGATTACAATAATAAATATTAAAAACTAAAATTGTATCTCGTGTTTTTATACAGGGTGGCTCACGAATCGTGCTACATAAAGACATTTAAATAACTTTTATTTTAATCGATGTATTTCATATTTTTTTTAAAATAACTAATGGTTTTTAAAGATGATAGACCGCAAGAGACCTCCACGCTCATCTAAGCATATGCGACACCTGATCAGAAAATTGTTTATTGCGGCCTGAAGGGTTGAAATTGGGATCGCCTCAATTATTGTCTTATTGTACTGCTTCAATTCAGTCAAATTCCTGGGTTTCGTCTTGTACACTTCCTGCTTGACATAACCCCATCAAAAAAAGTCTGGTGCAGTCATGTCAGGTGACCTTGGTGGCCAGCGGAAAGTGCAGTTTCTGGTAATCAATTTGTTTGGGAATTATCGTTGGAGCTCCGCCATAACTTGTGTGGCTACGTGTGCACTTGTTCCATCTTGTTGAAACCAAATCCTGCTGAAAGGGATACGTCTTCGGCGAAGTTCTGGGTAAAAAACTCCTTCAACATCTTTAAATAACGTTCCCCATTGACAGTTTGTGTTACACCGTTTTCTTCAAAGAAATATGGCCCGACAATACACCTTGATTAAACTGCGCACCACACATTGATTCGTTCTGGGTGCAGTTCCGTCTCATGGAGCATTTCTGGATTCGATTGACTCCATATACGCAATTTTTCTTGTTAACATTGCCGTTTAAATCAAAATGGGACTCATCAGACATGAACAAACAATTTATCAATTCGTTGTCTTCTTCGGCCATTGCAGTCATTTTTCGGCAAAATTCCAGGCGAACAGGCAAATCCTGAGGGTTTAACTTGCTTGTAATTTGGACTTTGTACGGAAACAAGTTGAAGTCATCATGAAGTATCCGTTGTAATGACCGTCTGCTAACTCCAATTTGGCCCGATAAGTTTCGAGTCGAAACACTTGGATTTGCCTATATTGCCGATGCAACAGCCACGATTGTATCCTGAACCCGAACATTGGGATCTCGATGATACGGTCTTCGTTCGATGCTTCCAGATTCGGCAAACATGTTCACCAGCCTCATAATGGTCCATCTACTCGGGGGAGTACCGCCAAACTCCAGGCTAAATTCGCTTTCGACAGAAATGACGGAATGGAAAGAATGGTATCGCTGCATTTTCCTAATCCTTTTTTTAGTATCCCAAGCATTCATTTTGATAAATCTAAATAGTAGCCTATAAAATTTAAAAAAATAAGCCGATTACTCACACTGAAAAAAAGTTATTACGTTTTATTTTTGTAGCACGATTCGTAGGCCACCCTGTATTTTATCGATTGTTTGCGGTCAATAAGAAATAATATTACTCTGTTTCTTAATTATATCGATCACAAAATCTCGTTCATTTTAATTTCGTTGATTAAAACTCGAATATAATTTTATATAAACTATGAGGTATGAATTGAAACATTTATGTATAGTAATACGAAATTAGTACATATATTAGATAGCGGAAATATTTGTTTTACGAACGGATGCTTTTATCGACCTTATGCAACATAGTATTATATATATTTCTTTATTATAGCAGCCAGAGTCACAATCTAATGTAAGTGGAAATAAATATTCTCTTAAACCACCGACACCGGCAATTACTAAACTTGAAGTAACACTTCCCGCAGATGTAGTTGGACTTGAAAAAGAGGTAGAAATGGCTGCATCCTTAGCTGTTCAGGAATACAACAAGGCAATAAATATTTTAAAGTCGTAAGTTATTCCTTTTTAAATAAATAAATAAATTCGATGAGCGATAGTTAATGAAAAATTTGTCTAGTGAATTTGGCAAAACTTACAAGAACCAGAAATCAGATTTTTTTTAATAGGTTATTTAGTGAAAAGTTTTCGCACATTTATTGAATTCACTATTATTAAAAAAATAAAATTTACGACTGTATCGTACAAATTTGCTCTTGTAGCTAACAACTTTAGTGTTACTCACTGACGTTAGTTGGTGGAGATTATAGTTATCCTATACAGATTTAAAGCCCACGTAGGTAATATTACCTTGATTCTTAGTATAATGAATTGTCGAATGCATGATTCGAGGAATAGTTAAATAGGTACCTACAAATGTATATTTAAATGGATTTTAATTATGTAAATTAGGAGCGTAATAATGTAAATATGTACAAGTACATACATGCATATAATGAAAGTGAATGGTGTATATGTGGGATAAAATCGTTTTTTAAACTTATTTAAACTGCCAAAACCATCACTTTAATCGTTTTTTCGAAAAAAAAACGAAGAACGTCATTAGATGCCACGGATCAATGATAATTTTATAAAAAAGTATCGCGAAAATTGTAGGACGGGTTTTGATGAAATCCTGTTTTTATTTTTCGTTTTTTGAAAACAAATTTCTTTTGAAATTTTGGTATGCAATTTTTTAGAGACTAATAATGTTCATGTGAATATAAAATTTAAAATTATTTTTTTTTATCAGTTTTAAAATTATTGATTTTTCAAAAAAAAAAAAATTAATAAATTGTTTTAATTAAAAAAAAAGTTATTCAAAATTTTGAAATGCAAAAATAATTTAGCTACTTAGATCTTCTCAGATATTAAATTTGACAGAAATCCAATGTACCGTTACCGAGAAAGCCAAACATTAAAAAAAAACCGTTATATGAAAGGTACCGTTAATAGACTTTTCCTGTAAACTTGGTTCATATCAAATGATAGCTATTACCTAAAATTCTCAAATATTTTTATCAAATTCGTTGGAGCCATTTTAGAGAAAAATAAGATTTTCCTTCAAGGTCATGTGGCAGGTACCGTTATTTTTAGGCCTAAAAATAAAATTTCAATTTCCCCTCTGAAGATTGCCAAAATAATCACACATACAAATTTGAAGGTTCTCGCTTACGCCGTTTAGGCTGTAGCTCGTTATACATACAGACGGACAGACTGACAGACAGACATTTTTTGGCGATCACTTTCTTAGGCTTCTCTGTGATCGTAATGTCATGTTTGATTGTTAGAATTTTTTTTTTACGAATGTATAACTTGCCTTATAGTACCTATAATCGCAAGTAAAAAAGGATTTTTATATTCAATTTATATCGAGTATTCAATAGACGAATTCAGAAAAATAAAATCTAAGCGGTCTAATTTATATGAACAGAATACATCAGCAAAGTTTCTCACTTTTGCTGTGAAATAGTGGAACAAACATTTTAAATTCGTCTCCTCAATTTTTAAAGGAGCAATATGCAACATTAAATCTCTTTAGATTTAATGTTGCATATTGTACAAAACTGATCGAACATCGAAGCTACCCTTATAAGGACTTCCATTTAAGCTGAGTAGTTAACATCTTGCTTTAAAAATAAATTAGATTTATTAATAGCTATTCAAATCGTGGAAATAGTTTGTGTTACCAAGATTATAATTTCGCTGTGAGTATAATAAATTAACTGTTAGATTTGGGTTATTTAAATCAATAACAAATTTTTCACCACAAGTTGTACTAATGCTTCCCCACTTAACAATCCACCAATCTTTATTCCTTAAAGCGTATAGAAGCATTTGTTTGTTAGTCGCGAGTCCTCAGAAGTTAATGTTTTAATAATAAAATCGGACTGTGATTTAAGGGTCCTTGTTAGAAATTTAGGCATTCCTGTTTCCAATTAGATGGAATAATTTGGTGTGCTCCGAGTTAAGTTGAAGAGATATTTCAAGAAATTTCCCTGGAATTGTTCAATTTGATCATATTCGTCTGCACCCTAGATTTGAGAAGCAAATATTTTACTATTTAAAAACACGTTTTTCGATGAAGAATTCAACAAGCTCCTTGAGGTGTTCGCTTTTTCCTTTAGGTGTTTGTTGAAGTTCAAAGTCAAATCTAGCTTAACGCCCAGATATTTTAATTCTTTCGTAACTTCTAGTTGATCCCGTTGTAATACCACCTGTTAACGTTTTAATTCTAAGAGGATTGTGAGAATATCATTACCTTAGATTTTTGCGTATTAATCGACATTCCCCATGTATTGCAGTACGTTGCTAATCGATTAATCATCAACTGTAGGTTTTCTGGTGATTCGTATAGTATAACAAGATCATGGGCGTATAACAGATCATTTATAATAGAATTAGCGATCTCTGTTATGTCATGGATAAAAAGAGGGAACAGTAAAGCGTTGACGAGACATCCTTGTTTTACTTCAGTACTCGTTGCAAGCCATTCTGAAAAAAGTGCCATCCCATACTGCTGCTTTTACATCATTGTACATTTTCAATGACACATAGAAACTTTGAAGAAATACCCAATGGGAAAGCTTATACAGAAGTGCATTTCGATTCACTAAATCAAACGTAGCTTTGAAGTCCACAAAGAATGAGTAGATTTTCTTGTTCCGTGCTTGGAAGGCTTTAACGATTGAAGAAAGAGTAAAAACCTCGTTCGTCGTATATATATATATTCTTTTCACATCACCATAAAACCTTATCGGCACTATGTAACGGTACAGTGTTTCGCAGCGCGTAGTAGGGGTATATATGAATAAATGTTTATGTTGCCTAATAATTGTTAAAGTTTTTCTTGAAAGAAAAATTCTGAGGAGTTATGGGATTCATTTTTTGGAAATGGCCCTCAATATTATTTTTTTTGTGGGAACCCTGATCAGTAGAGGAAAAAGAAATATAAAAAACGTAAAAGTTAAAATATTAAGAAGGATAGCATGCTAATGCATTTGTTAAGTCTTTATAGTTAGCAGTTTCAGTTTCTCTGGAGAACTAGATTTTTAATATTATCTATATTAGTATTGAGAATATGAAGAACTATGTAGAAGTTCTTTTTTGTGTTATTTATTTTTGTGATTATAATCAAAAACATCCGAATTTGCATTCACTTCCCTCAACATTCTTGTAACTGGTTCATTTCTACCATAGTCAGTTCTGTGAGGAGCTTTATCAAATTGGAGTACTGATATTAGAGTATGTGAGTTAATGTTAATACTCATTAACACGAGTAAGGTAGAAGAATCAGTAACGCCAGATTAAATTTGATGTACGAAAATAATATCATCCATCTCACGGCGCTTGTCGCGAGATTATAAGTAAATGAGCCTTAAACGATCTTGATATGGGGCAGGTTATAATTGTCAATCCAAGGAAGGCCCCTTATACCAAAACGGAGCAGTCTACGATGGATTGCTTCGATTCTTTTAATGTGAACAAGGTTATACGGACCATAATTGGCTAGCATACTCAAGTATGCCCGGGTGTGATTTAATAATGTGCAGTCTTGCGGTCAATATTCAAAAATCGAAATAGTCAATTTTGGTAGTTAAATATTTAAAAAACTGTGTGAAACTGTTTATAATGGGTTGATACCACCGAAATATATAAAAGTGTTGGTGACGTCACTTATTTTCACACCTTATTAAGAAAATAAATATTATCAGAAGCGGCGTATATACATATAAAAAAACGAAATGAACCGTACACCCCTATCAACAAAATCAGCAAAATTTAACAAAATAGATAGGCAATTACAGAAAAGGGTTCATATGGAAATCGCTTCTACGTCACCCGTGGGTGAAAGTGCTGCAGCGCGAAGTATAAAATCTCGGAGCGATGGAAGTATTGGATTTGCATCATATGATCGAAGAGAACATGTCCAAATTGCTTGACATCAAACTGTAGGATATGCCAACAAAATCTGATTGGGACTGTATACATACGGAGATACCAAAGCTCCAACAAAGTAACTCAGACCTGTAAATACAGCTTAACCAGTTTGAAACTTGCAGCTGTACTTTGGAACGGTAAGTGGAGTTCTCAGATATGAAGGGCTGTGAGAAGAATGTTGTTGTGCACATTTCTGTCCAAGAAGGCGAAGATGCTCCTGAAAAAGCAAAAGAATGTTGTATGAAGCTTTTGCAATCTAATGATGTTAATGTAGTTGCATCAACAATGGTTTTGAAAGCCAACAACAGTGCAACTGCAAATGTGATAGTAAAGTTGCAAAAGAAAAGCACGCGCCCGAAGAAGGAAGCTGGTAGCTTTGAATAGGGATATTCGTTCTAAAAATAAAACAAAAACTCAAATCCGCGATGAACCATTGCTTGTCGAAGGAAAATTTTTTTATTATGACAACAGAGATGAATTTAAATGTGAAGGAGTGAGTGGATTGTCATGGGCCTCATTCAATAACCGAACTAAAGCCATCCGGATAAGTTGGTGTTGTTGTATTCCCATGTAAGGACACAGCTGAAGGCAAAGCAACTGCTGCCAAAATAACCTATCCGGATAGCTAATAGTTCTGTTTCTGCATGACGCCATTGCTACGCAAACTGGTCGATGACAGCTCTACAAGATCTGCTCCGGGTTGCAGAAATATTAATGTAAACAACAGAGCTTCTCAAAAAGATTCTCAAACTGTTTCGAGTTCTCAGTTTTCTTTTTAGTTCTAAATCAAATTAATTACCATCAAATTATTACCAAAGAAATAAGATAAGAAATATTAATATAAACAAATGTAAGGAACAAATTAAAATTTTATCATACAATATATCTGGTTTTAGTAATAAGTGTTTATTTAATGATTTTTTTTTATTTTATTAATCAGTTTGAAATAATTTTTTTATTTGAAACATACGTAATAGAAACTCAATTTCGTTACCAAAATAGATTTAACAATTATGAACTTAAAATTTTACCGGCATTAAGAACATATTCGAGAGGAAGAGCGAGCAGAGGATGTATTTTTGGCTACAAAAAAGATTTGTTAATTATCAACTGTGAGTTTAACCTATTTGGTAACAATTATGTCTAGACGTGTTAATCAATCAAGAGATGTTTCGTATTGTACCAACCTATGTAAATTGTAACCACTGGGACTCAGATTTCGATGAAGTTAAACAATTCATGATGTGTGAATCAAACACAAATTTGTTGTTGATTGGTGACATCAATGCAAGACTAGGTTCTGAAGGCGGAGATGAAAACGAACGCGAAGGTCATGAGCGTAAATCCAAGGATTTTATAAAAAAGCACAAGAGGTAATAAATTATTGGAATTGTGTAACTCAATCGGACTCCGAATACTTAATGCTACCAGTGAAAGTGTTAATTTGGAGAATACACATTTGTGGGAAATCAAGGAAGCTGTTTTGTCGCTGTAAATTAAACGTTTTGCTTTAAAATAAAAAGAGACTCCGTTCGATTATTATCAAATTAATGAGCATTATTTCCACAATACTGGGACAATGTACCCATACGTGGTTTGAACAATACTACTTAATAATATTATAAAATTATGAACAAAGGGTATGTTGAGCGTGAACACGGTCTCGCTGGGGGTAACTGGAAATCTATAATCTCTGATTTTGAAGTAAAACAAGTTCTTTATTCAGATCACATGCCGATTGTGGTGTCTGGCAAATGTGGCTTAAATGGGAGTGAAGAAAGAGCGGGCTTAAAACTGTTACCGAAATTGCAATGGAGAGAATCGTCGGCTATAATATACAAAAGGCAATTAGATACAATTTTGATGGAACTGATAATTTTTAAAATATTGAAGATTGCATCAAAATAGCGTACCCAGGATCTAACAATGGCACAAAAGGTGAACTGTTTAAAAAACCATGGTCCATGTTCTGTAACTCAGGCGATAACTTTTCCTCACGTAACGCCTCTGGAAAAATGGGTTTCTGGTAAGTTGAGGTGATACCTTAAAATTTAATTTGTTTGACTGGTATTTTCCAATGGAAGGCCATACATTGAAAAAGTAATTTTGGCATCTTAACAACAAAACAAAAATATTTTTTTTTGTTTCTCACTACTTTTTTCGATTCGAAAGTTACAGAAAATGAGCCCGTGGTTCGATAAATCCTGCATGGCAGCGAAGAACGTATCATACACATGGCTCAACCGATTTACGCGGAACAATGAAGACTGCGAAACACTCGTATATCGAACACAATCGTAGGTTTAAAGAACTTTGTACAAAAATGAAGAAAGCTTTTTATGAAAAGAAAACCCAAAGTTTAACTACATGTAGCAACACAACCGACTTCTGGAAGCAGTTACAAAAACTAAATGGCATGGTCTATGTAATAAACTGGAACTTAAATTGTAATACCTTACATATACACTTCAGCAACTTCTGAACCAAGATACTATGGGCCATCATATGATTCAGTATGCTCAACCAAGCTTCTATCATGAAATATTGTATCAACCAATTGTACAGCAGGAGGTGTTCGCAGCGCTAAATGGACTAAAGGGTGGAAAAGCGGCTGGATCGGATAGGATAACATCGGAGTTTTACCGATATGACACGGAGAAACTGGTTGTTAATTTAACAGGAGTATAAAACATTATATTGAATACTGGGAGCATACTGCAGAAATTTAAGGAATCTCTTATCTTCCAGAAAATTATAGATTTCGTTTTTAAATGCATCATATAAAATATTTACATCGATCCTACAAAGTCGACTGAGAAGGTGGATAGATGGTTATAAACTTATAAATGAGTTCCAAGCTGGATTTAGACCAGGTTATTCTACTATAGACCACATTTTTGTCTTAAGAAGTATAGCTGATAGGTTCTTGTCCCAAAATAGTATTTTTTGTGGAATGTAAGGCAGCATTCGATACGATAGACCGAAATGCATTGATATACAAGGTGTTTAGATTGGGGATGTCGCACAAGTTTGGACGCGTTCTACAGAACCTATACTTGGACACTAAAGCGGCAGTATGGGATTGTAAATAATTATCGGAATGGTTTCAAACGAAAGGAGGTGTAAGGCAAGGATGCACGTTAAGCTCAAGTTTGTTCGCGCTTTTCGTTGAAGCCATAACCAGTTTGTTATCGGGTGGGGTTAAGTACGCAGGAACCCTTATCAAATCCCTATTGTTTGCGGACGCTATCGTTTTACTCGCATACTCACCTGAAGCACTTCAGATAAATGATAAATAAACTTAATGAATATTGCACTTTATGGAAATTAGTGGTATATCTAGATAAGTCAAAGTTATGATATTCAAAAGGGGTGGAGGAAGATTAAGTCGAAGAGAACGATGGACTTATAACTATGAAAGAATTGAAGTTGTGAAGCAGTATAAATACTTAGGAGTGTATTTCACCAAGAATCTCAAGATGAAAAACATCTCAACGAAAAATTAATAAAAGCAAAAAATGGAAATAAACGTAGTATGGAAATCTTCACCCACAGACACATTGCACATAGCGTCAAGTATAGGGTTTTCGAATCGGTGTCAGACCTTTTCTCTATGCAGTGCAAGTTTGGGGAGGAAACAAATATGAGACCGTTGAGAAACTTCTCCGTTTTTACAGCAAACGCATATTTCGACTTCCTCCAAACGCTCCTAACTAAATGGTTATACTCGAAACTGGTATCTCGCCATTGTTTATAAAAACCTTGAAACTACAAGTAGATTATATCACCAATGTGCTTCATATGCCTGATAATCGCCTTCCAAAAAAGGCAGCTCTCCAACCGATCCATTGCAGATCTGAATGGTTCAAGGACTGGATAGAGTTAGGACAAGAAGCAGGTATAGAATTAATCGTAAACGACTCCAGTAATTGGAAGCCCTCACTCTATTAGATGATTGCATGCCAGATAACAGCGCCAAAGCTTGATGCGCAGAAGAGCAAGCTAAACCATAACTTAAATATTCAAAATAGCTTGTAACGGCCTTTAGTCCACAAAATTTGAAACGCAAACAAAGGCCGTTAAAAGCTATTTTGAATCAATAATTCAACAAGTCCAATTAAATATAATGTGGCTGAGTATTTTCAGTAGTATATAGAATTGTATTATAAAAAAAACACCTTCTCACAACTTAAATAGTTTAAATTATTTTAGAGATGATTGCACTACAGAGGAAATATCATGCATCTTTAGATTATGGGGTGAACTTTTAAACCTTAACTTCATACCACATGGCGAGAATTTACCTGTGCTATGTGAAATGTGTATTATGGCAGAAAGCGGAGACAATTTTCGTTTTGTTTGTACTTGCCCGATCCTCAAAGAAACCAGAAGACATGTGTTTGGCGAAGACATACAATCTGATGAACTTACATTAAAACACTTTAATTAAATTGATGTACCCAAAATGTTCAAGTATTGTAAAATTGCATTAGCTTATATAATCAGAATTTTAAAAGAAAATTTTTAAATCGAACTGTAATTTAATTATTTATTCAATCAATGGCGCAGTGGATAAAGTGTTTGATTGCTAACTAGGACGTGTGGGTTCGATCCCCACGCTTGGCGCATTCTTTTCTATACCTCCAATTTTAATTCGATGCCGCCCATGGGTTAAAATGAGACAGTCAATACCTGGTTCTCAAATCCACTGTGCCAAACTAGTGCCGTGCAATTCAGGTTGCATTTAAAAGACCTTAGGTCTTACAGGCATATAGTTAAAATTAAAAAAAAAATATTTTATAATTGTCAAACAGGCAGACGGCAAATCCATGCTGATATTACGATTGTTAAGAAATTTGTTAAACCACTTAGGGAATAATAAAAACATTGGCGCAAAATTTTAAACAGCCTGATGTTAAGGGCTTAGTATGATACTACTTAACAGTTTGCTAATACTAAAGCACTTTACTAATATTTTCCTAATTTTAAACACTTTTTAACTACCACCATACTAAATCAATTTTCTTAATAAACTACAACTAAACACGCCTAAAGTAGTGCAAAAAAGTAAGAGAACTTAACTTTTTGACGTTTGTAAATGTCAAAGTGGCATATGGTTTTAGTACGACACTAAAAAAATAAAGTTGTCATTTTGTGATTTTGACTTTAGTAAAATGTTAAGAAAATAGTACGATACTAATCTGGCTTAAAATTAGCTTAATCCTCTTTTTAGCTTAGTATCAACATATTATTAAATCGACTAAAATTTTGCGCCATTATCTTTCTATCTACTCATATAAAGGTCTGAAAACTCCTTAGACTAATGCTTGACGAAACCAAAAGCAGAGTTAGGCCCAGAAATAATGTTATCATAATGAGATCTGAAACTGAGCTCACTAATACAGATAGCGCCCAAATCCCGAATAGACTTTTCTCTTGAAACAGGCTCATTATTAATGTGGTAGTTCCGTGATGGCGGACGAAAACGTTAGTGACAATATGTGATTGCTTGGCATTTATCTACGTTAAGTTCTAAATTGTTCTTTTGACACCATACAAAGAAATTATCCAAGTCATTTTACAGACGCAAAAGTGAAGAAATAACATTACAAATTTTAATGTTGTCTGCGTACTTAGAAAGTTCAGAATACTTTAGCACTGATTTTACGTCAGGATAAAAATAATAGGACCCAGATGGCTACCTTGCGGGACACCATATTTAGCAATGAAAGGATCTGATACACAAGACCTAAACAAGACTCGATATTTACGACTTGAAGGTAGGAAACTATCCATTGAACAAACCCAGAAGGAAATCCAAGAGCTTGAAAATGACACTTGTGTGAAATTTTGCCAAATGCTTTGCTAAAGTCCGTGGCAATTACATCAACTTTGTTTTTGTTCTCTAAAGAAAGTAAGGCATATGAAAGAAATTCAGTTAGTGGTTAGTGGTCGTAGAGTTATACTTAATGAACCCATGTTGTTTGGTGGTAAATAATTATTTACAATGGAAGTACATTGTGTCGAAGACAATACATTCGAAAAGTTTGGGAATACATGGGCAAATTCCTAAACGCAAAGCTTGCGCATAATATGCTAAGCAAACTGTCCCTAAACGCAAATAGAACAATCTCTGCTAAGCATACTGTCGCAAAAAGCAGTTAATTCTTTTTTCTTGCGCAAACGTCATTGCAATCGTGCAATTTTTAAACTTGTGTTGCGCACTTCACTTGCTTTTCAATTTTTATGGGGTTCGTGCATTTGCTTAGCATGAGACTTGCTTTGCAAATCTTGCGTTTAGGTATTTGGCCCATAAAAGTTTGGCAATTATTCTATAATTAGTAACATTTGCTTTACAGACATTTTTGTGAATAGGAATAATAAAAGAGTCCTTCCATATTGATGGAGAAATCACTAGACCAAGATATTTTTGGAAAAGAGTAGCAAGAGGTTGAGCTAAATTGGCTGCACATTTCTTTAAAACAATTGCATGCAAACCGTCTGCACCCGATTAGAAACTGTCTTTTAGTTTGTTAATCTTGTGAAACACATCATCAATGTTAATGTTGATAGATATCAATGACGTTTGGTTACAATTATTTAAATAATTAAAGTAGTTAATATCTGGTTCGAAATTATCTTCGGAAAAATAAATACTGACAAAAATTTCAAATAAATTAGTTACAATTTTAGAATTATTAGAAAATTGATCCAAATAGGTAAGGGTAGCTGGATAGCCATCGGACTTCTTTTTAAGTTTATAAATTGCCAAAAACGTTTAGGATCAGCGAACCGAATTGCATTTGTTTAATGTATGCATCATACAGTAGTTAGCAAAGAATGTAAAATTCATGGTATGCACCCATAGAATAGTCGAATTCTGATCTGGATCTCAAATATTTTTTCCACAGACCTTTCGGGAGTTGTAAATAAAAAAAAAACAGTCGATCTCATACTGTGGAGGTGTTAACACGTTTTCGGCTTCCCAGTTTTTTCCAAGTTAAATTTCGTATGTGCGTTTAAGTATAACATTAAATCAAGATTTCTTAAGTGGTGCAGTAGCACAAAGGTAGGGTGGCCGACCGAGAATCCGAGGGTCTTCAGTTCGATTCCCAGCCGGGCATAAGAACTTTGCAAGCTTTTTTTCACAACCGTGAAGTGGGAAACTTTATTGGTTGGGAAAACGAGCAAAGGAGGAGGAGTTTAAGCACCGGGACATCGAAAGGTATCCTAGGTCCAATGAGGCCAACGATGGCATCAGCTGAGGGAAAATCGAAGGATGTTCCACTTACAAGCAATGATTCTGCAGCAACAACATCAACAGCAATAACAACAACGGCAACATCATCCGATGCTAACCAGAAGCGCAGAAAGAGGATCAAGTGCGCACCAAATTTGTTGAAGAGGAGATCCACGGCCACCTGAGCAAAGCTGCCAGCTGGGGGTGAATACGTCGGATATAGAGAGACGTCAGAGGCAGCAAGACAAACCCAACTAGACACTTCACCTGAAGAGGGTATTGAATATATGTCTGGGGAAGCAGAAGGGCACTTCACGACGGGCGATAGTACTGCCTTCGTAAACCTCTCCACATCAGAGGCGTCATCTGAGGAGGACGAGGAACAAAGAATGGTCGCTCAAATTGAAACAATGGAGGCAGAAATCCAAAGTTTGAAAAGCCAACTTAAGGCCAAGCTAGAAGCGCGCCGGGCGAAACAACTAAAAGAATGCGAGGAACAAGAACAACAACAGCAAAAAGAACAATTACAAAAACAACAGCCACAGCAGCAGCCAAAACAACAACGGCAAAAACAACAGCAACAGCAGCAGACACAAGCCCAGAAACAACCGCAACAAAAACAGCAGCAGCAGAATCAAAAGCAGCAGAAAAGTCAGGCTCAGCAGCAGCAGCCACAGCCGGCGATTACGAAAAAAGAAAAGGTGCCACCCATAAATACTTATAAAATGGAGTTACAGGATACCATAAATCTGTGTAAGTTGGCCATAGGTCAAAACTTTACTATAAAAAGATTAAATAATGATAGGCATGCTATCCATTGCTTCACACTGGAACAGCACAAAAAAATTAAAGCGTTGCTAAAAGAAACCACTACTGAATTCTTTAGTTTCACCTCTAAGACCGAAAAGTATCAAACGGTCCTTTTGAAGGGCATAGATTCCTGCACTGAACCACAGGTGCTCTTAAGTGAACTCCGCCAAAAACTAAATGACGATCTCGACTTTATCGGGGTTAAGCCATTCGCTACAGTTAGAGCTAGGCGGGAGAAGCGGAGTCTTCCCTTCTTCCTTGTTCAACTCTCACCCAGCAACAAACTGGATAGTTTGAGGAGTATCTCCATCCTCAACTACCAGGTTGTAACTTGGGACAAATTAAAAAGCCGCGGCGACATGCTTCAATGCATGCGCGGCCAAAGGTTCGGCCACGCCGCAGCAAACTGCGAAATGCAGTCACGCTGCGTTAAGTGTGGAAAGAACCACAATGCAGATGAATGCAAGTTAGGAAGGGAACGGGTCGAAGATAGGACCCAGCTTAAATGTGTACTCCGCCGAGACGACGGACATCCCGCTAATTATCGGGGATGCCCGACGTTTAAGCTTATAAAGAACAATAAAGCAGCAAAGCAAACAGTGGTAGAAAAGCGTCCAACAGTGCGCCCTCCTACAACAACGTCCGTCAACCCCCAAATTTCTTACGCCCAAATGGCGTCAGGAAGGGGAAGCGCGGTACAGCCTACACCAAAGGTCGCCCAACAGGTCCCCATGCCTAACGCGCCGGCGGAACATGCGGATATTATGGGCATTCTGCTGGCCATCCAGGGCCAGTTGACTGGTCTCCAAAACCAGATCAGGGAGCAGGCGACTAGGGTGGATTATCCCTACTCTGTTTTGCGGAGCTTAACGCAACTTAGAGGTTAAGGGCGCGCTGCTGGACAGGCCCTTTAAGATCCTAGCTGTATATGTAAATTCACTGATTAGGACCGAACGTAGAGCGAATTTATTCCAATTGCTTAAAGACATAAGTCCAGATGTGCTTATGGCTAGCGAAACTAAGCTTAACCAGAAACATAAATTGACTAACAACAATTACAATATCGTAAGAAGAGACCGACCCAACTCCACTCAAGGAGGAGGCGTCGCAATCTTTATACGTAAAGGCATTAGTCATAAGGTAATATATAATAGTGATGTGCGAAAATTTCGGACGTTAGATGCATGCATCATATGCATTCATCTCCAACAGGGGAAGCGAATGTATGTGATCGCTGCCCATGCACCGGAAACACCTCAGCCTACACAGTTTATAAAGAGTTTGAAAAGCTTTTTGAATGCTTAAGATTGAGCTCGGAAGAAAAGTTTTACATAGTAGCCGGTGGTTTAAACGCAAAACACATAGATTGGGGAAATCAAATACAAAATCCTCGAGGTAACCGTTTGTATAATTGGATGGGTCGATACAACGTTCAGTATCGCCTCGATCTTCTAGCCACAAAAAGGCTATCATTTCTAAGAAGCGGTTCCTATCTGGATCTATTGCTGAAAGACGCAAGACTAACAATTACTGACACTTTGGGTCAACGACCAAGAAATTGTTTACGAACGATCGAGTACGACAGTGACCACTGCGGATTCACCGCCGTTATACAACTTCCGAACGAGCTTATGGAGTTGGATGCGTATGTGCCTGTGCATACTTACAATTACAGTAAGGTGCGCTGGCCACGCTTCTCCAATGCCTTATTGAGTGAATTACGTTCAAATGGTATAGCCTCACCAAATGATAGGAATCTAACAAATACTGAAATCGACAGATACTTAGAACAAATTGACGAAACGATTCTACGAACAATGAACGTTCTGTTCATTGAAATACCGAAATATAAAGAACGTAATGCAACTCACATGTACCGTAACGCGACAATTGACGCACTTCACAGACAAAAAAGTGGACTACTGACAAGACTAAAACGCTTGTACAGACGGTTTACTGATACACGAGATCTGGAGATTAGTACACTGAAGTCGTCCATCAAAAACATCAACCAATTGATCAAAGAAAATTATAGGTTGGCTATTAATTTGTTCTGGGACAATAAAATTCGTGCCGTTAACTCTAGCGACCCAAGTACGTTCCCAAAAATTAATTAGATTTTTAGAAGAAAGGATCAAAACGATTTTCCGTGTCTTAAGCTCCAGAGGACGACGGAGAACAGAGACGTACTCCTGACAGTAGGCTGTGGGGGCTGCTTTGCAGCAAGTGTACAAGGTGAATGCTAGCATTCGCCCGAACCATGACCTGGAGAACAGAGCTCTGCTTCATCACTTATGGCTCCGAAACGATATAAGTGAATGGCGATCTGAAAACCTTGGTTTTACCGGGTTTAATGATGAAGATTTGGCAAACGCCATAATCGCCGACCAAAATGGGCCCAGTCCCCTGTTAATTTGGAAGAATGAGCTCCAGCTCATCTTCGATTCATTAAAGAAAAAGAAGTCAGCAGTAGTCGATGGTATATCCAACGTTATACTACGACATTTGCCTCAGGAAGCAGTTGACATTTATACCACACTGTTTAACAACGCGCTGAATAATGCATATTATCCAGTGCGGTGGAAGACAGCTGTGGTACACCCTCTCCCAAAAAAGGGAATCTCCGGCGAATCTCCGGTCGATAAGTCTTCTTCCAAATATCAGCAAAGTATTTGAAAAGGTTACTAATAGAGCCCTGTTCCTGTGGGCGGAGGACAAAAATATTATACCGGATAATCAGTTCGGTTTTAAGGCGGGACATGACACAATTCGACAGACATATAGGTGCTGCTTTGGCCAGGGCTAGGGGAGCCTTTGCCTTGACAAAACGACTGTTTTATATTAGCCGTCTTGACAGCAGGGTGAAGGTCATTTGCTACATGGCCCTCATCAGGCCGATGATTGCCTACAGATGCCCGTTATGGTTCAACGTTGCCCCATCTCAAATGGAAAAGATTCGGGTGTTTGAGAGGCAATGTCTTAGACGTTGCCATGGATTACACAGAACACCAGTGTCGGAGTACACTAGATATTATTCCAACCAGGTTCTATACAACGGAGCCAACATAAACAGAATAAATAATTTTTTGTTTAAGCTGATTCAGGGTCACGTTGCAAGAGCGATGTCCTCAACTAACAGCTTAATTTTTGGGGCTTATTGCCCCAATAACGAATATTTTGAGAGTGCGCGGTTAAGTGGTTACTTCCCTCCCGAGGCATTCCTCTATTTAGACAGTCGAGGGCTGATACAGGATAGAATGGCGATTCCGCTTATCTACCACGTCAGCCGTAAAACTGTAGATAGGCGACTCCTGTATGGTCGAGACGTCATCGCTCAGGGTGGAGAGGAGCGCCTTCGGTTTAGTAGGACTGTGTCCGATCGGGACCGAAGTGATATGGCGAAACAGGAGAACCAGTTCTGGTGGCTCTCTGAACAGCATCGTGATATTTAAAGTTGATTAAGATGGTATGTCTTGGCCGACTTACATACATTTAGGGTAATTAGGTATAGGGAACAGTCGGGGTGTCACCCAAAAAAAAAAATTAAAAATATGTATGTATGCGGAGGCATATGTGCATGTACCTGCGTAGCTGTACATGTATGTGCGTACGTATATGTATGTACGTATGTACATATATGGGTGGGTTGCATGTTGTTGTGTGTCTGCATGCATATAAAAAATAAACAAAAAAAAATTTAAAAAAACGAAAAAAATGCTGCTGTGGCTGTTCTAGTTTTTAAGTAGTTTTAAGTGGTTTTGGGTATTATTAGGTATTTTAAGTAGTTTAAGTTATTTTTAGTTAGTATAAGTTAGTTATATCTAGTTTAAATTATTTTTAGTTTATCGTTAGGTAGTTTTTAAGTAAAAAAAAATACTGATACTGAGTTTTTTGTAAAAAAAAATGTTCTTGGTTTTAAAAAAAATATAAAATAATTAGATTTAATTAAAATATTTTTTAAGTCGAAAGACATTCGTTCTAAGAGTTACTGTTTAGTTTAGAGCGCCCGTAAAGGGCCAGTAAATTAGTTGTAAGTTATTGATAAGTATGCTAGTTTTAAACATTTTTGTCTAGCTTTAAGATAGTTATAAGTGAATATGAAATAAAAATGAATTTACAAAAAAAAAAAAGTTGTAAATAAAAATTAAGTCTAAATTTATATCGCTGAGAAGTTCATTCAGTTTGATAGAGTCAGCTTTACGAAAATTAAAATCGTATACGTTTTCAGACTCTACGTCAGGATGATCATGATCGAAACCAAAAGTTAAATATAACGTTGGCTGATAGAGGATACAGTTATTAGGTTCATTACAAAAAATTAAATCAAGTTGTCTATTTAGATTGCTTTTGACATCGCTAATCTGGTGAAGGCCAGAATCAGAAAGATTATCTGCAAATAACACGTCTTGTTCAGTTGTTGCATGATAAGCACCAAAGTGAAAGTCATCTTGTGATCGAGTTAGATTAGGAAGATTGAAATCATCTAATAGCAATAAGCCATCATGTATTTCCATGCTCTCGCATAAATAATCAACTTGGTAACAATCTATTGGGCTACCATGTTTCAAGTAGCAACACACAACATAAATACTTTTATGTTTAAAATTGACTAAATTGTTTGCTTTTGATATTTTCAACTTTGGTCTTTTGCCAAATTAACAAATTGTCACATTTTTATGATTGAAAAAAATTAAGGTTTTTGTCCTATACTCGTAAAGGTTTCCCTAATAAAATTATTAACTTCCTTTTGGAATTAAATTTTAGTGTTGTTAATTCAGTTTGAGAGTTATCTTTTGCCTGCTACACAATATTTTATTCCATTCAAAACAATGATTTGCATCATTTTGGACCATATTAGCTGCTGCATAACCTGCAAGATAAGGATGATCCTCTTTATCATCAGTCGTTTTCGCTGAGGATGATAGACACGTTCTATCATCGTTCATGACTTTTGCGCTGAGGATGATAGGCACGTTCCATCAAAACGCGTTCGTGCTAAATTAATTTTAGATACAAATTTGTTTTTTAATTTTTTATTGATAAAGTTTAGTCAATAAGGTTTGGATAGTGTTATATACTAAATAATTCGTTTTCTTTCTCTGTGAACTTAAACTTTATAGTTTCAAACTCTACTTGAAGTTGAAGGTAAGACAGCTAGTAAGAATTTAAATCATATCAATGGTCAAATGGCAGATCCAACAAACGAGTTAGCTGCAAGAATCGAAAAGAATATACTCGATAATCAAGTTAGGTTGCTTCAACAGATGGGCGTTTTTATGGTGTACGTAATAAAAAAACTGGAACATTTGAATAGTGGACTAGATAATCTAGTCCACTCCATCAAAATAGAATTTTGCAGGGATGGAACATAAAATATGACGTAACTAATAATGCTTGAGACTTTCTTTTCAAAATAGATCGGTTGCTCTCATCGTCATCGTATTCCGACAAACATGTTACGCAAACTTCCATATTTTATTGAACAGAAGAGCGAACAAGTAGTCTTGGGACTTTTGCGCGCAAACACCGCACCGCAAGGTGAACAGAATTAAAGATGGCGATGAAAGAAGAATTTGGGCGTTTGAAAAGTGATGTTGATATCTATATGAAAGTGCTTATTTGCAAGCAGTATTTTTACAATTCTGTGAGGGGTCTTTACTACCGCTTGAAAGAACCGATCGACGAAACCTTGTAGATATGATACGGAATAATGTAAAAGATAAGTTTCTTTTGTCAGCAAATGTGAAGAATATCGAAGAACTTCGGAATAAGGCTACAG
Organism: Philhelius pedissequus; assembly: GCA_910595825.1. Taxonomy (NCBI): domain Eukaryota; kingdom Metazoa; phylum Arthropoda; class Insecta; order Diptera; family Syrphidae; genus Philhelius; species Philhelius pedissequus. The sequence goes on from OU343161.1 coordinate 152,263,473, forward strand.
AGGCCGGAAAGTTTCTAGCGAATCGAACTTCTTTCCAAAAAGATTTCACGAATTGCGGTTGAAGATGGAAAAGAATATTGTCAGGAATGTGTAGTTATTTCTTTTGCTCGAAGACGCATCTCAGCGGCTGATTATGTTTGCTGGAATTGCGATGATAAAGGTCGTGCCTACCATTTTTGCCCATATCGAGTAAGAAATTTATTTTATTTCTTGTGTGGTGCAAAAGGCGTGAACCCTATTGAGTGGGGAAAGCACGCGGGAAACTGTTCGAAGTACGAAAAAAAGAAATGGGATATTCTTCCTAAAGAAATTACCCCTAAAACCCACCTAAGTATTCGTAAATGACCCAACAAATTTTGTTAGTCATTCAGAAGTTCCTACTAATATCTTGGAACAAACAGTAATTAGCAGTGGACATGCCTCTCAGTCTTATCCTATTACAACATATAGCTTAAAGTCGCTTTATCAACGACCGTTCAATTCTTATAAATTTCGTTCTCGATTTTTTGAAATAGTCTATTCTTTGCTCTCGAATCACATGGTAGAAATGAAGTCATTGCATTGTTTCTCTGTCCTAAGCCCTTAATGTCTAATAAATGCCTTATTTGCGAATGTGAATACCTGTCGTGCATTGTCTGTCGATTGGTTTTCCATATCAAGTGCTTAAAAATAAACGATAGTGTAATCAAATTGATAAAAGAATGTTATATTATTTGTTGGAGGTGTAATTTGTGCTGCAATTACTCTTCCATGGTTTCTGATGCTAAATTAAACACCTTACCCAAAAAGCTTGATAGTTTATTTAACGAATTCAAGTCTTTCTGCGATTCCTTCGATGCAAACACAACGAAAGCTGCGAAACCATTGAACACTCGCTCACAAGCTAAATTAAATCTAAATACCCCAGTCAACACATCAAATAAAAACTTTTCGTATAATGTTGTTGTGCGTAAACTTAAGAGGTTTCACCTTAGTAGTTTTTGCTCCTGTGTCGCTTCTTAAGCTATTGTTACTCATTTAGAACCCTGGATTCATTTTTTGCGAGGAGAACTTAAGGAAAATTTGCATTTCATTAACTTTAAAATTAGGGTTACAGCAGAATTCAACGATGCGATGTACCAAGACAATATCTGGCCTCTTGGAACGAAGTTACGTGCTTTTAAATATATTCCAAAAACGATAACACACGGCTTCAACAAGAGAAAATGTATCATCATATCATTTTCAGTAAATCTTTAGGCTATGGGGAGTTTCTCGAAACTTGGAATTAGACCTTTATAACACCTATACATAAATCAGGTTTTAAAAAAGCTATAATAAATTATAGACCAATAGCTAAGCTTCAAATTATTCCAAAAGTCAAAGATAAGTTTCATAGTGCTGTTTGTAACAATATTTCTGACTTTCAACATGGTTTTGTGAGAGGTAAATCCACAACCACAAACCTGGTTTTATTTGCAAATGCCTTCCTGCGTGCCTAAGAAAGTAGACATCAAACCGATTCAATTTTTACAGACTTCTAAGGCTTTTGACAGCGTTCAACATAATATTCTAATTAAAAAGCTGGAATTTTTAGGGTTTCACTCACAACTCTTGTTATGGTTGGGTAGTTATTTAATTGGAAGGAAATATTTAAAGAAGTCCAGTCTTATTACAATGCGTTTGATTTACAAACGGACTTAAATAATATAACTGATTGGTGTGATCGCAATGGATTGCATTTTAACATCAGTAAATGTTCGGTGTTAACCATATCAATTTTAAATCCTGTTGTATACGATTATAATATTGGCAATATGATTCTAAAGCGAATATCTTGTCAGAATGATCTGGGTGGAATCTTCGATGACCAATTAAAGTTCACCTGGCAGTATGACTATATGATATCTAAATCTAACTCAATGTTAGGTTTTTTGTTCCGAAAGTGAAATGATCTCCAAGATCCATATACACTTAAGACACTATATACTTCGTTAATACGTTCGTCTCTTGAGTTGTGTTGTATGGAACCCATACTATGCCCATGCCTATTTTAGTATCGAAAAAATTCAAAGGCGTTTTGCAAAGTTTGCTATAAAAAATTTAATTGGTCTTATACGCCGCCATATGATGCTAGATGTGCTTTAATAGATATCAAGCCACTTTGCGTAAGACGTGAATATTTTTCTGTTCTTTTTGCACGTGATGTTTTATGTGGGCATATTCAATGTTCACAATTGCTTTCTATGTTTAATTTGTATGTTCCTGTCAGACATTTAAGGCCCAGAGGAGGTGATTTCTTTTTCATTCCCTTACATATGACAAATTATGGCCTAAATGACCCAATTAGCATGGCATCTATTCATTACAATACGTATGACCACGTAATCGACTTTAATACGAGCAGAAACGTTTTTAAGAATATGATTTTGAATAGCATCTAAAATGTATATTATTCTTAAACATTTTTAGCTAATTTGTTCATTTCTTTCTATTTTTTAACTTATTTTTAATATAGTTTCTGAAGTTTGTACATATTATATATATACATATATATTAAACTCTACATTTTAATCTAAGAAAATGAATGTACTTGGTAAATGATAATTAAATGAATATAAAATAAAATATAAAATATAAAATATAGATAAGTAATAAGTTGACTATCGCTAAGATACAAAAATATCGGCATCGGTTTTGAAATCGAAAAAAGTTTCGCAAACAAATTGTCGAAACAATTATATTTTCAAATACAGATAGAAGGATGTATGCGAATGTTGAGTTAAACAATGAATATGTTTTTCGCTTATTTGTTAGCGGGCATTCATCTCTGCTCTAGGTAGTTAGTGTTGGGAGTTGGTGAAAAGAATTGGTGTGACATGACACCTTTTAAAAATGTTGTTCGTACTGCTGATGGTAATGAAAGTAGGGTGCACATTATCGAACTTGCGTGGTATTCCTGTTAGATATCAAACAAGCGTAAAAGGTTTTGGGTTCACATTTTTATCAGTTTTATTGGACGTCCGCCAAACAATGTTTTTATTTTCAATCCAAGATCTAGTTCAATAAACACATCAAAATATTATTTTTCTTATTCCCTACTGACAAAGATTCAAAAATGATTTAACAACAAAAACACTTGTTGAATGTTGTTCGATGATGATTTGCATACACATCATCGATCAAGGACACTGCCTGAAATGCAATATCAAAACATTTTGATAGCAGTCCTTCATGAGTGTCATGCCATCATTACCGATCGTCAGCAAAACTGGCACGCGTGTTCGATAATGTGTACCCTACTGAACATGCAAAAATAGTCAGTCATTGGTAAATTCAGACCAAGGACAACGGCATTACCAAACACCTTTTTTTATTTAATTCCCCACATCACTCAAAAATTATATTTAGGCATGAACTTTTGGCACGAATGTCACCTGATGCCACAGATCAGCGACATATTGAAGAAAATAGAACTATAGAACTATAAGGAGGCTGAGTTCGTAAAACTTACGCCTGAACAAAATTACAACTTGAAAATGCCAAAAATGTATTTCCTAATTTTGTCTTACTAAGGATGGGTAAGACAACGCGGTCCCGATCAAATCCCGGCATAACCCATTATCTCAGTTCGTCAGGAAGAAGCTTACACGGAACTAGACCGTATGCTAGAGCTTAGGGCTATCGATGTAAGCAATTCACCGTGGAGTTGCCCATTAGTTTTTATGAGGGCGTGCAGCCATATAAAGGATACACATTTCGTCACAGGAATGCGTACTGGCAAATGCCACTTGACGAAAAATCTCGAGAAAACACTGTATTTGCTGTTCCTGACAGACGGCTTTACCAGTTTAAAGTTCTGATAATCCCGGGTTGAGTAATGCTAGTCAAACGATGAGTGAGGTTATCGATCAGGTGATACCAATTTGGCTTCGGGAAAATGTGTTTATCTATTTAGACGATTTGTTGATTTGTACGGCTGATTTCGGGTCACACATTTATGTACGTATCCTCAACGAGGTATTGGTATCGGCGGTTCATACAAAATTATTCGGATTTGGCAGCACCACTCACCAATTGTTTGAAAAAGACAAAGAAATTCAAGTTAATACATATAGCCTTCGAAATGTTTAATAAATTGAAAACTGCACTTTCCACGGCTCCGGTGTTATCATAACCCGATTTCAATTCACTATCCAATGTGCTGCATCTTTAGAAGAAGTAGGTGGTGTTCTCTTTTAGTTGGATGAGAACAACAATGAAAAACCATTCGCTTACACGTCGAAGAAGCTCATTCTGCGCTTCCTGTCCTAGTTTGTTCCAGGAAAATATCTATACAAAAGAGTTAGGTTTAGGAGTGGTGATGTAAACGATTAGGATTATGCCGTCTTTGGTTGCCAGAAATACTCAGTCGCAAGTGTATGGAAATGTCTCATAATAATAAACTTAGCTGTCAAAGTGGCTTCGCAACAAGATACGCCCGGATTAGAGACAAGTATTATTAGCCTAAAATGGTGACAGAAATGGTAAAGTCACAAACGCGATTCTTCGTCCACCTATCACCAAGCAGATTGTGACGGAAAACTATCCAGCTACTTTATGTCGACTTGTGACCACGTACAAAAGGAGGAAATGTGTATGTTTTCATTGTGGCAGACCACTTCTCAAAGTTTGTTTTTCTAAAAGCTCTGCGTAAAGCAACATCTTCTAAAATCATAAGTTTTTAAGAAACTGACATTTTTCACACATTCGACATCTCTGAATTTATTCACTCCAACAATTGAATGTCCAACGAGTTCAAAAACTTCTCCGCAGGCAAATATTTCCGAGCGTGTTAAGCATAGAGGTTTGACCAAACTCCGATTTTTTTTTATTTTGCGAGCACTGAAGGGATTATGAGTTATGACTACCCTTAAATGTTTAAACATAGTGCGAGCGATTAGGTAAATGGGGTAGGATTCGACACGGTTTCTTACTCCCCCTTATCATACCCTTAATCCAACGAAGAAGATATTCATAGATACCAAATGCACTCATTTTCGATTAGCACTTGATGCCAAACTCTATCAAATGCTTTTGAAATATCAAGCGCAATAATCTTAATTTCTGCAAAACGATGTAAATACTTGCCGCTGTTCGGTGAGATATTATATCAGATTCCCAGTGGACCTTTTGCTACGAAACCCATACTACCGGTCATTAAGGAGCTTTCGTTCTTCAAAATATTTCTTAAACTCATAATTGATCAGCGTTTCCATGACCTTGGAAAAAAGGGACGTTAGTGCAATTGGAAGGTAATTAGAGGGCGAAGAAGATTCACCTTTTTTAGGGACAGGCTGGGCAATTGCTGGTTTCCATCCATTTGGAAGGAGACCTGTAGAGTAGGACAGATGGAAATGTTTACGCAGTGATTTTGCCATCGTGGGGAACAGCTTCTCAAAACAATAGGCGAGTAGCTGTCTAGACCAGCGGGGTTGTGTATATCGAGATCCTTAAGAAGTTTAGCAACTGTACGAGTACGAAAGTAGAGACATCCCATCCCATGAAACTGTAAATGTTCTAAGTACAGGGGAGCTATAACACTTTGTAGAAGCGCAGAATTAGCAGAAAATTTGCTATTTTTTGTGAGCTTCCCACAGGAGTGTTATTGGAAATGAGCGTTCGAACCGACGGCGACGAGGAGGTGAAATTGCGTACGTTTTTTTTTACAAGTGACCAAAAATGTTTACTACCTTAATTTTTGTTCATGTCAAAATGTGGTTTCCTGTATATGTCTGTTGCAGGCCTTTCTAGCTATTTGAACTTATTCCGGTTTTCCTCAGTTGGGTTGGCTGTATAATATCGGAAACTTACTTCTCTCAAACTGATAACCTGGTTACATCTCAAACCAAACCATGAGTTTTCTTTTAGTTTGACGCTTTTGGTCGTGTTCGGTATAAAAACATTCATCCCCTTAAGAATTGTTTGTAATCATACCAGCGCTGGAGTCAACGTCACTATCGAGGAAGTATACCGACCAGTTAAAGCCAGGTGGTTTTCTTTTATTGCCATACGGTCGTCTTAGGAATGTTTCCTTTAACTAGGAAAGTTGGGCACGAGAAATTGTCTGATATGACATAATGGTCTAATATGCCTAGAGGCCATAACACACGAGTAGTGTATTTATCAGGTTGAGAGGTAAGAAACCAAAATAATGGAACTTAGCTATAACTTGTGCTTGTATGCTTAATTCTGAGGGGCCAGAATCTTCACCTATTTGGGTTTCGCTGAGTGCCAAAACAGCTGGCCTGCTGTTCGCAATATTCGACCTTAAATTCTCTACCCATTATAAAAGACTAACACTAAAAAACTTGTTCAGGCTGTTAGCTATGCTGATATCAAGTTTGGGTTCCAATAGAAATTCACAATTCAATTACTATTAGCATTATGCTTTAATAGTAAATTGAATTGATCCGGCCATGGATTCCCATAACCATTAACAGCAATTTATATGATATTTATAATAATTGCAATGACCAAACCAAAACGATTGCGAATAATGTGTGAAGGAGATAAAGGAAAAAAATGGCGGCTCAGTCTGCTGTGGTGGGTGCAGCATCATGATGTGCTGGTATTGAATATTTCTCGGTGCTATTTTGTTTTATTATTGCATTTTACCACTCACACTTGCAGTCGCAATTGTTCTTTTTATTTAAATATTTAACTAAACTTCTTTACTTAAAGTTGACGCAATTAGGGATTAATAATATTTATGTATACATCAATTAAGGCACTGGTTTTATTTCTTGGTGTGATGTAATTGACCAGCGCGGCGAGCGGGGCACTTAATACTCTCGCTTCCAAATTCAGCTCGGTTGAAGGGCTACTCGGTACTTCGTTTGGTTTAAAAAGAACAACCATAGTTTAAGCAGTCAGCGTATAACAGTATTGTTTGTGTATTAAAGAATGTAATAAAGAGCATATGCTGTATGGGTAATTCTGTAGACGCTCGTTAAGCTACTTTGCATTATTTAAGGTATTGTTTAAAACAAAGGTGAAAATTTAAATTATTTTTTTAGGTTTAATGATGATGTTCGAAAAATTCTAGATAAATCTGTTGAAGACATCGATCCTACCTCGTGGACCACTTTAAAGAACAAGACAAGTGCCCGTGATTCATCTGTTGGGAATGCTGAAAAATTAGCCATCAAAGCTTTTCAAAAAATAGGTATGGAAATTTATTTTTAAGTAATATTTTGCTAATTTCAAAAAAATTTCAGAAAAATGTGAAATCGCTCTAAGCAAAGTTACTTCTCCAGCAAACCACGAACTTGTCCTGGAAGTTCGTACTAAAATCAAAACTCTTATTGATCACATAAATGAAGTTCAGAATGAGCTTTATAAATCAAAACAAATGGCTACTTTATCTGAAAACTATTGGAAAAGGGTTTGTGTTTTTTGTTATACAAATACAATTTTTCTTTGATGTTATATTTTTAAGGTTGAGGCGTCTCGTAATTATTTCATTGATCAAATTGAGTCCATATTTCCTGGAATAAATATAGCTGATAAAAAATTGCAAATCAATCAGGATGACCTTGATTTATTTATATTACACGTATTTTCCCATGTGTTTGCATACCAAAAAGAATTGCAACGTTTGCAAACTGAAGGAGAACTGCGCTTGAAACGGGCAATTGATGCATATCGAGGAGAAGATAAATATATTGCCATAAGCGATCAGGTTGATTTTTATCTTGAGAAGGAAAAACACCGTCTGGCCATCGAAAACCAAAATAAAATATTACAAATTCGGTCTGATTCCGAAAAACGTTTAAGAAAACAACTGAAACAGCAATCCGAGGCTCATGTCGACCATTTAAATGATGCTATTGCCCTCAAAGAGTCTGAGTTAAGAAGAAATTTCTGTCGGCAGTTTGAGGAAAAACTGACGTTTGAGAAAACATGTTATAAACTCCAACTAGCAGAAATGCTAGGCAAAATGCGCGGAATGGATGCTGCGTTAAAAGGTGAATTATTTCTTTTTATATTTTTTAATAATTTAGGATTTAATACATGTGGGTTAGACATTTTTATGAGTTGCTATGTAAAACGTCTTTTATAATGAGCCTTATTATGAGTTTCGTCCGTACAACAAACATTGCACCCGGAAATATAGGATATTTTATATTACGCCTATTAAGAGGTCCTACCAAAAGATAGTTCATTTTCTAACCATTCCCTTTATTATGAGAAGCCATCCCGGTGCGAAATTTGACGCCATTACCCTAAAATTTTACTAAATTTTTGGAGGCCAAGGCAAGAATAACAAGAATTTATTTGATTATTTCTAAAAGTGTATAAAGTGATTTTTTTGTATATCGGATGTGGCCGTGGTGCGATAGTTGTTTGTTCGCCTGTCAACCTCATGGTCACAGGTTCGATCGCTGTCGTAGTCTATGTCCTTATATTTCCATTAAAACCCAATTCTAAAATAAATGTCATACATAGAGTTGCTGGTTTACTCATTACATACTGTTTAGGCATAGCACTAACAATGTGTGATTGAGTAAAACTAGTATACCGATAAAATATGACACCGAATAAAAAATAATGCGAATTATAACATAGATAAATAAGACACGGACATTTCTCCGCATTAGTTTAGCCGCCATCCGTGGAGATGAAATCTGGGACAACAACCACATTCAGTCTCAGAACATCGCGCCACACATTTTTCCTATCCTTCTATCTCTTCCTTAACCTCATGGCCGCGCTGTGTTGAAACATTTAAAGGGTAGTATCATCCATTGAGCGCTTGTAGATTATAAAAAAAATATCAGGTACAAAATAATCATAGGAATAATTAAATATAAGGAAATATATTAATATTTATATTTAACTTAATAACTCGACTAAGTGACTTGTCAGCTTGTATGCTTATGATTATGTATTTACTCTATATAACTCTCCTACTTATATGCAATAACATATAACTTAAACATTTTTCCTAGGTTGTTTATTTTCTTAGAAACTATTGTTCTCAGCTATACTTTTCTTCCACATTCGACCATTCTGAACCATCTACCATTTCGTACGTGGAAAGAGCACCAGCTTATTCTCTTCATCGTCAGAAAACACATTCCATTATTTCATGTAATATGCTGCAGTCGACATTGAAATCTGACCATCTCGTTCTCCAACATTAAGTTAGATACCCACGACGCAACCGTCGAAACACCGTGTTGCAGCAACTTATTTCGTTTGTTCAGTACACACGTGGCGACTGTCCTATGTGTTCATTATTATTATTTCCATTTTCCTTTTTTAATTTTACTCCCCACGAACGTTTTTGCTCCCTTGTTTCTGATGAGCTGATGAGTAAATGCAGTGTGTGTTATAAATGCCTTCCTCCATTTTCATTAACGTAAAATCATTTCTCATAATTATCAAACGTAAACAAAGCTACATGTCATGTCGTATTCGGTTGACACAAATAGTAATTTCATTTATATCCGAAACCACAAAAACGAAACGGAGTGTTGTGCTCAGGGCATTGGCACCACTTGGGTGAGGGTGACTAAGCACATGAAGTGGCATAGACATATTTTGTTGCACTTTAATCCAGATTCATAATTTATTGAGTCATAATTAGACTGCCCCAATTGTTTTGTAAATATTACAATGCAATGGTATTTATATTTAAAATGAACAATTGCTTGTTTCTGCCATACTTTGAAGGCGCTTCTATTTACAACAGTAGAAGAAATGCAGCCATATAACCTAAGGAACAATCAAGACCACAGACCGATGTGAAGCAACAGAAGTAATACTATTAACTCAATAATGTATTCAGGCTTACATTTTTTAAAACAATTAAAAAATATATTGAGAAATTTGAAGAAAAGTCCAAGTCGAATATACTCAGAAGAATACATTTCAAGAACAAAAAAGGAGATAGAAGATATTTGGAATGCAATTTTAATAACTTGTAAGAAAGATGAATTAAAAGAAATACAAAATTTAATATTTAAAAATAAGATATAAAATAACAGAACTATTAATACCAAAACTAGAAAAGACAATTACAAAAAAAATATCAAAATTTGATATATTAGTAGTAGTACAAAGCTTATACCAGAATTCAATGGTGAATTAAAGAATTAATCTATTTTTTTAGAACTAATTGAATGTTATACTTATACATTCGAATTAGAAAGAAAAAATTTATCTAATTTGTAATAGCAACAAAAGTAATCGACAAAGTGAGAAACGGGCTTTTAACATTAGAAAATCAAAGAGAATTTTTTCCTGATCTTAGAAAGGCTTTAAGAGAAATTTACAATCCAAAACAAAATCCTTCGAAAGTACATAGTGATTTATCAAGATCATATCGAGGAAATCAAGAATTAAATAGCTTTGCAGAAAGAAAGAATTGCTGATATTTCAATTAAATGATGTACAAATAGCTGAACAAGGTGAATCAAATAGAAAACGCTTTTAAGAACGGATCGAATGAAACTCCAAGACAAGTCATACAAGCATATACAATTACCACATTCAATGAAGCTATAAAGATAACTACTGAAGTTGAAATTTCACCGCGACAAAACAATGTCATGCAATTTAAAACAAACTTTAGAGGTAGACACCAATATAACAATTCTCATCCTAGATTCAATAATTACAATAGATAAAACAATGATAGACAATACAATTAAGTAGTTATGGCGATAGCTCTGAAAGAGACAACAGGAATTTAGAATTAAAGGAAAGCTCTTGATGTATGTGATGTACTTTGTTATCAAACGCTGAAATTCCGCTCGTCGGATTCAAGGGTTCTATCTAAAGTAAGTACAAAAGCTTTAGTTTTATAGGTTCTTATTCGTAACTCTATTAATTTGGTTTTTATTCTTATAAATAAATGTACTATTAAGTGTTCAGATTATTCTCGTGGAAATATTCTGCTGTGGTTGCAAAGGCCTAGACTTCCTTCTTCGTTTGTTGTCCGGATAAGCTCGTACTTTCTTCTCGGATTTCAAATGATTTTTGCTTCGATATTCGACAGCAATCCAATGGCTTTCGTCAGCAATAAAATTACTTGCGTCAGCAATCAAACAGCTTTCGCTGGAAATCAAGCGGCTCCGCTGGCAATAAAACGGTTTCTCACCGGCAATCAAAAGACTTTCGGCGGCAATCAAACGACTCTCATCGGCAATCAAACACCTTTCGGTGGCAATCAAATGGTTTTCACCGGCAATCAAACGACTTTCGTCGGCAATCAAAAGACTTACGTCGGCAATCAAACAGCTTTCGCTGGCAATCAAGCTATTTTCACTGACAATCAAATGACTTTCGTGGACAGTCAAACAGCCTTCGCTGGCAATCAAATGGTTTTCACCTGCAATCAAAAGACTTGCGTCGGCAACCAAACAGCTTTCGCTGGCATTCAAAAGTTTTTCACCGGCAGACTGACTTTTGGAGCATTGTATGCGCTCTATTTATCATATTCTTCCATAAAAGTAAGTGTGAGCTGTATCGTCTCAAGGTTTAATTTCTTGCGACTTGTTGTGTTATACACCACGTCACCGGTTATCTCCTTTTAAAATATTAACTATTTCTGGTACATTAATTGTACAGCATTCCGAGTCTGAGTTTATCTTTGTTACTATGGTGAGGGAACGGGGATAGATGGTATGTCTAGCAAGTGCTTTGTAATCCCTTGTTCGTTGCCCAGTTGTTGTCTTCGTCTTCAGTGGATATCTGGCGGATAAGTTCTTATGCATTTGCCGTATTAACCAAGCTGGGTGTTTTATCAGCTACTCCTCTTGGTGGGGTGAGTTTAGTACTTCGACTGATAAGCAATCAGTTGATGATGAACTCTCGCGTGGTGCGCATGCCATTGGAGCATTTGATCAGGTAGAGTAAGTATGTAGCTTTTAAGAAAGCGTAGGCGGGAAAGGGAATACATTGTATACGTTAGTTACATAAGTAGGTATGCAGGAATATGTTTAGGATATGGGACAGGAGCGTAGACGGAAAGGGGGTAACGGATATGCGGCATAAACTGACGTAGAATGACGGTTGGGGGATGTCTGGGAAGGTATACCTATATCGGCTGACTGGTAGGCGCGTAGTCGGGGAGGTGTAATTGTAATGCTTCATTATAACTCTCTCTCTTTGGAAGACGAGATATTGCTCGAATTTTATACTTATATATTTTTTTACAACAAAAAGAAATAAATATTTTATTCTAGGGGAAAAAAATAAATCAAAATAAATTCAAAATTAATTCAAACAAACAAAAAAATGCATCGCTTCTAGCGAAGTTGGAGGAAAAGTTTGCATTTTATGGCGGGTAAGTAACCTATTTCTGTTGCCCGCTGTGGTCAGTTGTTGCGAAGGGTACTCTCACCATTTTATAAACATGTTCTCCTATGCCTGGTTTCCATTGCCGTCTTAACTCATAAAATTTCCCCTGTGTTTGGGCCGGATCTTTACATCTTTTGCCTGCCAGGGTTCCTAGGGTAATATTTCTTCGTTTGTTTGATTTTAGTTTTTTACGGTTGTTCTCTACATTCGGTGCTTCTTTTTCTAGCAAGTAGTTTCTAAAGAGTTTCTCTCGAGTGTTCACAAGTGACTTAGCTCTTATTTAGCATAACCGATCCATATGTATGTTTGTTTACGAACCGGACGGGTAGGAAATACTCTAGGAAGAATTTTGAAAATTTGCCCAAGTTTTTATTACATCTCTTTTGATAAATTTCATTGTGTTGCCAGATGCATCGAACTTTAGGCCCCATTCTTTCACTACGTTCATCACGGCTGTACCAGTAGATACAACAGACGTGAGTACCTACGTGGCACGGAGTGCATTCATTGTACCTTCAGTATCCAACCCTCAGCTTGTCATGCGCTCAACTGTAAGAAAAGCAAAATATAATACATTTTTTCTTTCCTTCTATAATATTTAAATGAAAACAAACAAAAAATAAATAAATAAAATTAAAAGGAAATAAAACATAAAATTTAAAGAGTATGAAAGTTTTATTATTTTTTTTAATTTTTTTTAATTAATTATTAAAACAAAGAAAAAAATTATTTCAAAATAAAAAAATATTTAATTTGCGTTCTTCTGGTCCCGGAACTGACCTGAAAAGAGTAATCAGAAATAAACACCTATGAGCTCTCTGAATTTGCCTTTATTTATTTTTTGTAGTTATATATATATTTATTATAAATGTGTTTTATATACATTTATTTACTAATAGTAAATAAATAAATACATGCCAATATAGAGAAGAAGAAAAGAACAGGAAGAATAATTTAGTTTTTCCCTTTTATTTTTGTTTCCAAAATAATAAGAATGGGTAACGGCATCACCACGATTAACCCATCTTGAAGCAACTTGTACCTACGAAACTTCATCTTATTAGACTGAGCAGGAAGAACCCACTTCTCAGTATTTTTGTGGGAGAGCGGTAACACCACTGGAGTCCAGTGGCGTCGGTGGGAGTTTGAATGGTAGTTTTTAGTAGTGAAGTGGTCTGCCAAAATATTAATAATGTTTAAACTAATGTTTTAAGATGTAAAAATGAATATTTTAAAATGTTATCATATAATGTGTCAGGTTTGTTTAATAAATCTCTGTTTAGCGACTTTTATAAATTTGTTAATAGCTTTGGCTTCGTTTTTCTATATGAAACATTTGTAACAGATAACTATGCTAGTATTGAAAACAAAATTATTGGTTATGTATTTAAGTGGATACCGGCGACGCGGAGCCATACGAGAGGAAGAGGGAGTGGTGGATGCTACTTTGGATTCGCGAAAAGTTTAAATAATTTAAAATGCCATTTCCGTATGCAAAATGATACATCGTTCGTGGAATTGGAAGTTAATAGTAAACGTCTGTGGATTTTGCCTTTATATCTAAATTGCAACAACTGGGAAGATGACTTCATAAAAGCAACCGAGATGTTAAATTGCATGAGGTGCTCAAACATTTTATTGATTGTAGATTTGAACACTAGAATTGGAGGGGGGTCAGGAGTTATGAATAAAGTTAAGGGAATCTGCAGGCAATCCAAAGATTTCACATGTAATGCAAGAGGAAAGAAACTCATTGGGCTAGCGGAGTCATACGGTCTTCGAATCCAGAACGGAACAAGTAGAAGTGACACATCTGGAAATTTCACATTTGTTGGTGGTCAAGGCAGATCTGTGATTGATTATGCACTCTTAGGAGAGGAGTGGAATACCCAGATCAAATTTTCAACTTACATTTACTGCCAAAACTCAACTGGAAAAAATCGAGTGCTCCGATTCGAATGCCTGGATTCGAATCTTCATTCAAAATGACGTAGACTTCTTCGTGTTAGAAAATGTCATTAGAGTATCTAACCCTTAAAAACAAAGCACCGTGAATTGCATAAAACCTGGAAATGAACAGTGGTTCGACGAAGATTGTAAAAAAGCTCGTAAAGCATCTTTTGCATGGCTCAGGAACTTCCGTAACTCCACTCATGGCCTATTCAGATCCAACTATATTGAAGCAAATCAGAAGTATAAGAAACTCTGTAAAGTTAAAAAAAGGAAATTTACTGAACTTCAAGCACTTAGACTTTCGAAATGTAGGAATGCAACAGATTTCTGGAAATTGGCTTGGAAATTGAATGAAAAACAGTTTATTATTCATTCCAAACTTTCTGCAAACACGTTACTCACTCATTTCAAGGATCTTTTGAATCCAGTAGTAACTGCCACCAAGTGGTATTTTGCTGTGCCTGGGTTCAGCAATGAGTTGTTAGACTGCGAGTTTACACTGCACGATTTAGAATTAGCGCTGATAAATTTAAAGATCATAAGGCTGCTGGTGCAAATGGTATCCCAGTAGAGTTTTATAAGTACGGGACTATCTCTCTAAAGGAAAGGCTCCTAGGGCTACTTAATAATGTGTTTGAGGGTGATCTTCCGGTAGATGAATTCCGTGATGCTATCATATTTCCTATCCTCAAAAAAGTATAAAATATTTGCAACGATGTTGCACAAACGATAAGAGATAATATTTTCATTGTTAGAAGCTTAGCGGAAAGCTTTCTTAAGCAGGGAAGAAAACTGTATACATTTTTCATCGACTTCAAAGCTGCTTTTGACTCAATTCACCGAGGTGCTTTATTCTACAAGTTATATAACTTGGGATTATCGCTCAAATTCGGACGAGTTCTTGAAGAGCTGTATAAAGAATCTCGCGCGGCAGTGTGGAACGGAGGTGAGTTATCTGATTGGTTTGAGACCACATATGAAGTCAGACAGGGATGCAAATTGAGCCCTACTCTATCTATTTGGCTTGTTCTTAGATGATCTCATGCTGCCTGGTGGAGTTGACTTTGCATGGGTGCGTATTAAGGCTTTGTTGTTTGCAGATGATGTTGTTATATTCGCGTATTCGCCAGAATCGTTGCAACTCATGATAAACAGAGTGTACCAATACAGTTGTCTATGGAACCTAGAAGTGAACATACAGAAGTCCAAGGTGATGATATTTAAGAAAGGAGGGGGCGGAATGCTTCGAATGAAATATGGAACCTTAATGGCGAAAATATAGAATGTGTCAGTGAATACAAGTACCTGGGAGTAATTTTTTAGAGAACCCTGTGTATGGAGAAACACTTCAATGATAAATTACAAAAGGCAAAAACTGCTATTAATACGTCATGGAAAAGATGCTTTTCGAATAAAAATATTGCACACAGCAGTAAACATAAGGTTTTTGAAGCAGTTTCAGAGAGTATTCTTTAATATGGTTGCAAAAAGTTTCACTCGGTTGAGAAACTATTAACATACTATGTGAAAAGAGTATTTCGGTTACCAATAAACACGCTGGAATATGTTATTATGCTGGAAACAAGTATGGAACCTCTGTATATAAAAACGTTTAAATTGCAGTGGACTACCTCCTGAACGTCTTCAATATGCCTGATACACGACTGGTCAGAAAAGTTGTCATTAAAGCCATTCAAGATCAGACCAGTTGGTACAGAGAGTGGGTTAGACTTGCAGAAGCATGCAACTTAAACTTTGTTTTAGATGTTGATAATGTCTCGAGCAGTAAAGCTATGCTATACGAAATTATATCAGCAGTAGATGAGAACTGTAGAACGGAATATATAGCTGAAGCTTCTGGTTCAATATTTAGAACAAGATACAGTAAACTCAATCACAATCTTGCAGAGAAAAACTACTTCTGTGATTCAAATAGTATTCAGGTGATTGCTACCATGGTCAAGCTTTGAAGCAAATTATTAAGCCTGAATTTCATACCACATAGGAGTGACTTACCTCTTGAATGTAGTATCTGCAACTTACGAGAAAGAGAGAATATCATTCATTTTATCGGTAGATGCCCAACGTTAAGAGATGCTAGGATTAGTATTTTTGGAAATGAATTTTTAACAGAAGAAGAAGTTATTAATATGTTGAATGAGATGGATGTCGCTAAATTATATGAATTTTTCAAAATACCAGTGAAATATAGATATAGAATAATCAATGAAGATTTTTGATGTGTCAATGTGTGCTTCGTTCAATTTTGTTAAATTATAAATATTGTTACTTAAATACTTTTTAATCGGAAGCGTTATTATGTATGTAAATTTAATTTATTTTAGTTGTCAATCTGGCACACGGTAAGTGCCATGCTATACTGATTATTGTAATTTATGTTAGCCTAAATTAATTTATTATGGAATAAAAATCAATATTACTACTACTACTAATTAAACTTATGACGCACACTCTTTAACAGATCACCACTGACTGTGTCTGATTGTGCTTCCCTTGCATTCACAAGAATCACCCGCATTCTACCCCTCTCAGAACACAGTGTATTCTTCGAATGGACATACACAGCCACAGCGAAATAGATAGATTTCTCAAGTTTGAAATGAAGTAAGGTCAAGTAGTATAAATGTAGGTATATACATTTCGTTAGCTCCTAAGCCGAAAGAAAATTGTTTTGCAATGCCTTTTGTCTTTCAGCTTCCAGATCAGCGATAATTTCTGACACTTGTCGAACTTCATCTCTTAGTATTGCATCAGATTCACTTCGTGGTTCCATCCCTAACAGCAATTGACTTTGAGTTTTTGCTGTGCTTTTGTCAACGCGTTTTTGGTTGTCAAGCGTTCAACTTTCCCATTCGCTCTTGGAGTTGCTACGGCGTTTAGTATATGTTTTATGTTATTTGTCTCACAGAAACGCTGAAAGTCTTTTGAAGTGAATGAACTTCCTTGATCAGTAATCAGAATCTTTGGTATACCGTGAACACAAAAAATATCCTTACAAAATTTAACCGACAGTTTTGTCGTTGTATTCTTACGGGCTCGAATGAAGGTAAATTTTGTAAACGCATCAACAGCAGCTATAATATATAAATTACCACGTTTACTTTTGGGAAAGGGTCCCAAATGATCTGCATGAATCATTTGCATTGGAACCTTATTTTTATTGATGGGATGAAGGTATCGCTCACGTCTGGCGCACGCTTTTTTATTAAATAGGCATTGAATGCAATATGATATGTATTTCTGAACGTATTGCTGCATATTCGGAAACCAATAGTGGGAGCAGAGTCTATTGAGAGTCTTTTCCAGTGCGAAGTGCCCCAAGACTTTTCGGTATTAAATTAATTACGACTCAAAGCGTCTACATGCTTCATGCACTCACCCGGGCGATATTTGACTTCGAAGGTATATTCCATTAGTTGCAGCCACCATCTCGTAATACGAGGTATCAACTCCTTCTTGTCTTTAGTTGCCTTAAGAGCATTGCAATCTGTCACTAAGACAAAGGGCTGTCCAAAGAGATAAGTTCGGAAATTCTTGATAGATTCTACTGCTGCAAGAGTCTCGAGTTCATATGAATGATATTTTTGCTGTGTCTCGGGTCTGGCGACTATAATACACAACCGGGTGCAGTCGTCCATCCGGTTGATACTGCAAAAGAATACCAGCCAGTCCGATGGAGCTCGCGTCAGTTTGCACCTCGGTTTTGGCCCCTGGTTCATAAATGGCAAGAATGGGCTGATCACTTAGTTTTTGCTTTAGCTGAAAAACGCGTTCTCTGCTTTCGCGCTCCAATTCCATTGACTATTTTTCTTCAAAAGGTTTGTTAAGGGTTTTGAAATGATGGCATTTTTCTCAACAAAATGTCGAAAGTACCCTGTTAAGCCAAAAAATTGTCTGACATGATGGACAGTTTTCCGTACCGGAAATTCTTGAATTGCCAAAGTTTTTCCAGTTCCCGGTTTAACCTACCCTTGCGTGACTTCAAAACCAAGAAAATCAGTTCGATCCATACGAAAGGTGCATTTTTTTATATTAAGAGTTAATCCTTCTGGACGTAAAATGTTTAATGTTTTTCTCAAACCCTGTAGAGCTTCTGAAACTGTTTTAGAGTGTAAAAGAATGTCGTCAAGATAAAATGCTACAATGAATTGGGTTAAGAAGGCGATGTATAAAGCGTTGAACTACTCTTGGGGCATTACAAAGCCCAAAAGGCATTAGCTGAAATTCATATTACCGCTTGAGGTAACAATCGCTGTAAACCGTTTCGATGTTTCTTCTACTGGTATTTGATAGAAGCCAGATCTTAGATCTAAATTAGTAAACCAGATCCCCCCATGCAATTTATCGACCTGATCGTCAACACGAGGCAACGGTTGACAATCCTTAACAGTTTTCCAATTTAACTTTCGGAAATCTACACACAGCCTCTGTTCCCCATTTTTTTTTGTTACCAATAAAATTGGCAATTCATAATCCGATTGTGAAACCCGGACTATATCATTATCTAAAAGCTTTTGAACTATGCCTTGTGCAATTTGCTGTTTCTTTACGGCTATACGGTAAGGTCTAAATGAAAAAGGTTTCTCATAGTCTAAATTAATTTTCATTTCTATTGATTTAGCACAACCCAATTCATTCACATCCAAGGCAACACATTCACGGAACTCATTCAACATTAGCAAAAGCTCCTGTTTTTGTTGTTCTTCGACAGGGCCGATAGCAAGCATTTCGATTTTTATGGGCGAGAGAATATTTTCCGTGATTTTCATTACGCTTTTCCTTTGGAGTTAGATCCTCTATACAACGGTGTCCTCTTGCTACAACAGAATCGTTCTTCAATTTGAATTCGTGGTCCGAAAGATTTAAAATTGTGACGCATCTTGCCCTTTGTCATCAGTGTGGTAGATGCCTCGAGGGATACAACTTTCATTTTTTTCTGGTGTCCGAATAGATGATTCGATTTAAAATCCGCGTTACACTGGCTAGCCTTTACTGGGATTATGTGAATGGATCTCGGCGCTACACGAACTTCGTTCCGTGTTCGAAATGTAACTTTGAAATCTTCCGGAGTAACGTTTATCTGGGCCATTTCAAAATTAAAGCGAGAAAACATCAAGGAACTCTCTGTTTTAAGAACAATCACATTGGGAAGCTCAGTAAAAGATTGTCCTACCAATTGAGAGACGTTCTGATTCTCATCTCAAACGATACGCACCAAAATAGAGTCCTCAACATCATCAATTCTCAAGCGTACCATTGCTGAACCTAGGCTCATAACAAAACTGTTGAGAAGTACTCAATTCGAAATAATAAGTGGCCACCTTGCCAATATAAATATGTCATGAAAACGTCAAATGCCAACCAAGAATGAGTTTGACATAAATGGAATACTGAAATAAAACGTGGTTTAGTGAAGTCGTTCTTTTTTAATTTAACATAAATTAGATTTCCATTTTAGTTTTTCAGCTTTTCTCTTAAGTTAATAATTCGCTTTGCAAAGTATTCAAACATTTGGCATCCCTTGCGGAGAACTTTATCTTCCGCGCTAATTAAAAATTAATGTACTAGATAATTGTAAACAGTCTTATCTTGGAGAATAATGGCGCTTGCTAAAGAAGAATCTATCGCGAAACTAATTTATAACTTCTCAGCTAACACACAGAAGGCAGGGAAGGCAAAGCAGACAAAAGGATATCTCATGGGCAGAAGAAAACTGCTTGAAGATTACTGGACCAAGTTCAGTGAGGCTCATGACATCATCTCAGCAATGGATCCAACAGAAACCAACGAGAAAGATCTCGAAAGGCTTCTTTCCGATGAACGTTTTGTCGACATTGAATCTGCCTACTATGAGGCCCTTGGGGACCTTAAACACAATCGACGAGCTCTCCACAACTGCTCATGAAACGATATCTCATTCAACGCCGACTCGTCTTGTCATGAATGAAGGCATCAGCACAATCAAATCGACATTACCACCGCTGCAACTACCCACTTTCAACGGATCGTTTGAAGAATGGCTGAATTTTAAAGACATGGTCACCAGCTGCGTTATCAATGATAAAATGCTCTCCGATGTGCAATATCTTAACTCTAGCCTTCGTGGTAGTGCTACAAATGTACTAAAAAACATTCGGATTAACGGGGATAGCTTTCAGACTGCATGGGACATCCTAACAAGCGAAAATTAATTAAGCAGTACCTTCATGACATTGTTAATCTGCCAACCATGGCCAACGAATCACCCTTAGTCTTACGTAGGATTCTCGATGGAATCACTGAAGCCGTCAGCGCTCTACAGCAACTAGGGCGGCCAACAGACCAGTGGGACGACTGGCTGGTTTTACATGTGACTCAAAAACTTGACCCTGTCACAATAAAAGATTGGGAAACCTCACTTGAAAGTCCGAGCTCCATTCCCACTTACGCACAGCTGGAAAAGTTTTTGGAAAATAGACTACAATGCCTTGATGCTATGGCTGCCTGCTCTCGACCAACGCAAAGGGATCCTATTCAACCAAAAGCATTTAAAACAGCCAGTACGCAGTCACCAAGCAAATGTCAATCAATGCCCTAAGTGTTCTGGTAAGTATGTCCTTATGTTTTGCTCTGATTTTAGAAAAGAAGCACCAGCACAGAGACTGACATTCGTGACGAAAGCAAAACTGTGCAAAAATTGCTTAAAGGCTGATCATATACAACAACAATGTCCATCGGAGTACACCTCAATGTCAACAAAAACATCACACAATGCTGCATGATAGCATTCAGTCACAAGAAACTCACGTTAACACAAACTATCTGCGAACAAACAAACCTCGCAACCTCCCTCACCTTGCTAAATCACTCTGTGAAAGCTACGATAGTAAACCAACGATACAACTAGACAGGTTTTGCGATCTGCCACTGGGCATGAACTAAAACTGCGAGCTCTTTTGGATATCGGATCCCAAGCCACGTTTATAAGTGAGTATGCGGTACAACAACTTCACCTTCGGCGAACACGGCTCGTTATGCCGGTGATGGGGGTAGGAGGTACAAGTGTTGGGAAGTCAACAGGTCTGGTTGACATTTCTATTAGCTCTCTTAGAGAACCAGACTTCAACATTAATTGCAGAGTATTAATTTTACCACGTTTGGGTCCTCTTATGCCTTATTAGAAAAGAAGCACCAGCACAGAGACTGACATTCGTGACGAAAGCAAAACTGTGCAAAAATTGCTTAAAGGCTGATCATATACAACAACAATGTCCATCGGAGTACACCTCAATGTCAACAAAAACATCACACAATGCTGCATGATAGCATTCAGTCACAAGAAACTCACGTTAACACAAACCATCTGCGAACAAACAAACCTCGCAACCTCCCTCACCTTGCTAAATCACTCTGTGAAAGCTACGATAGTAAACCAACGATACAACTAGACAGGTTTTGCGATCTGCCACTGGGCATGAACTAAAACTGCGAGCTCTTTTGGATATCGGATCCCAAGCCACGTTTATAAGTGAGTATGCGGTACAACAACTTCACCTTCGGCGAACACGGCTCGTTATGCCGGTGATGGGGGTAGGAGGTACAAGTGTTGGGAAGTCAACAGGTCTGGTTGACATTTCTATTAGCTCTCTTAGAGAACCAGACTTCAACATTAATTGCAGAGTATTAATTTTACCACGTTTGGGTCCTCTTATGCCCACTCTTCGTCTTGACACTAAGCTGTTTGGTAAGTTCTTGGATGTGGATCTGGCTGATCCAAACTTTTGCGAACCTGAGTCCATTGACGTCATTTTGGGAGCAGATATTTATGGCTCTCTCCTATGTGGTGAAATTTTGCAATCGTCTGCTGGGGCACCTGTTGCACAACAAACCCATTTAGGTTGGGTAATCTTCGGCCGCTTGCCCGAGTCTACAACCAGAATGCTTTCTACAAACTTTTGTGCATTTTCACAGACTGAGCTCTCAAATTTAGTTCAGTCCATGTGGAAATTTAATAAGCACGAAGACGTGGAATCTTCTTCCAAGATGACACAAGATGAGCTATTCTGCGAAGAATTCTTTAAGCGAACGGTACAACGGACCTCTTCTGGACGTTTCGTCATCAAGTACCCGTTTAAAGACTCCATCGAGCAAACAATTTTGGCTGATTCTACAAGCTATTCCGTCACCAACTCATTCGCCTAGAGAAGGACCCGAAAATGAGGACAATGTACGATGAATTTATGTCCGAATATCAAAATCTCGGGCATATGGAACCTGTTCAGGAAGACTTTTCACCTAAGCTGAGTTGTTACATTCCACATCACGGCGTATACAAGGAGTCAAGTACGACAACTAAATTGAGAATTGTCTTATGCAATTCCGATATGCAATTCCATGCTTTTGCAATGAATTTCTTTATAGTTCCATAAGTTACCACGAAGTATCAGCTAAACGCAAGCTTAAGGATGGAAATGCAGCTGGATCTAGTGGAATACCGTCTGAATTTTATAAATATGGTACACAGTAGCTAATCAACAAGTTGACAATCGTATACAACTATAAATTGGAATCATCAATTTAACCGAGCTTTATAGATGATTATCGTTTCTAAATGCATCCTATAACATATTTTCGCTGATTTTGCAAATACGCTTCAATAAGTAAGTGGATCTATGATGAAAAAGATACATAAGGAGTTCATGCAGGTGTTCAGTCGTTTTATGCGACAATTGCCCACATATTTACCATATTTGACCCCAAAATGATTGCGGAAAAATGATATTCTAACAGAGAAGCCATCTGAGTTGTCACGGAATTCAAATACTTAGGCGTTATCTTAAGGTGAGATTTGAGCATGGAAAAACCTCTAAGGGGTAATATGGTCAGGCAACAACTTGAACAGTTGTTTGATAACAAAAATATTGCTCCCCTAATATTTTAAGTGGTATCAGAATCAAAACTTTTTTTACGCAGCACAAACGAAGATGTATGATACGGTTACGAAACTTCTGCTAACGGATTTTTCAATTGCAATTTATTAAGCCTAACTAAAGTGGGGAGCACAAATGAGTACATGTACTTCTTGCACTTATTGTTCCATAAGAATAGAAATAATAAAGCAAATTGAAATAAATGTGTTGGCTTTTATTTTACATATGTTCAATTCTTAACAAAATTTCAAGAAAATTTTAATAAATATAATAATTTCATAGGTGTAGCTTTGCAATTTGGACCCGTTGAGGAAAGAGATTAAGTTTTTAATTTTTGTATCAGACCGTTCATTTAGATCAGAAAAGAAACGCCTTCCAAGGGATTACATTCTTGGGCTGGTCAAAGCGGGAAACTTGCACAAGGGAAGTGAAGCACTGTTTTCTTTTCAATCTGGTTTTACACGTACGGTAGGAGGTTATAATCTGATAATCTTTATTGTGTTGGCATGTATGATAATTTTTAACTTAAGGTATTTTTTGTTCTTCTTGTAATGTGGGTTTCTTGAAGTGCAATTGTTCAAGGCAATGTTCATTATTTAAAAAACCTTTGGGGTTCTATTCCAGGATGATTAAGTCAAATTCCGACAAAGCCATTATAGTTTTTTCATTTATTTTTTTTGTTGATATTGTTGCGGATTGTGAATTGTATATAGGTGGGTTGTTGAGTGAGAACTAGATTATATTTATGTTTTTGAGTAGTTTTGCTGAGTAGAGCAAATGGATTGCTCTACTGTATCGATTTCCATGTTGCTTTCCCTTTCATAAAACAAAGTATAGTGTTACGTGTTTGTGTGTGTGAGTATTAGAGATATATTGATTTGATTTAGTGTTGGGAGTGTTTCGTGGGTTGAGCTTGGATTGAGATTGTCTTCTTTTGGTTGATGGCAATGCCTAGCTTTGGCTTGGGCTTGGAGTGGTTTTTTGATGTGTTGTGCGAGCAAACAACTCATTTCGGTTTCAAAGCTTACACCTTTATAAACCTTTACGAATACTTCAGTATTGATGTTAAATAATTTAATGTAAGATATAATTTACAAGTGATATTATTAGTGTTTTGTCATCTATTCGGCAAAAAGCCATGTTTTTTGTTGTGTGTAAACTATGTAAACTAAAATGAGTGTTAACAAATAAAAAAAAATCTAATCTAATCCAATCTAAAGTTTGTTTGTTTTCAGTAGCCTAAATTACAGCAAATGCAACAAGTTAATCTCAATTATTTTCTTTAATATTCTCTAATTTTCTTTTAATTTCTGAAAACTCGAATTTGCTTTATTCCTTAGGATATTATTTTTATGTTAATATACAATTACTGACTATATTCCATATACATATTTGCCTGAAATGGCATTTCTTTTTCAAAGTGAAGTTTCGTTCGTGCAATACTCATAATACCTCTAAAAATTTCGGGAAAACAAAATGTTTTGGGTGAAATATTTTCCGGGGGAAACTCATAATAAGGCCTAAAATGTTTATATCCTATAAGAAACAAAAAATTGTCTAAAGTGATATATAATATTTATGACAATAGCTCGTGCAGAATCCGAACGATCTGCGCAACAAGCACAAGCCTTGTGGGCTGCTTGCCAAGCTCTCTGGGCAACAATCCAAACGGGGGAACCTGGTGTACACTGGAAAAATAAGCTTCGTCCATTGAAGAGTGAAATCATTGCTCTTGAAAAATTTTCAGGTATGTAAATAAAATATTTCGTTAGACAATTTTATAGTGCTTATTTTTTAACAGAGGCGGATGAATTAGTTTCCGTTGTACTTAAAAATCTACCTAAAACTGCTGAAAACAGAGGTGTTTTCACTGAAGATGCATTACGTGAGCGTTTTCTAAATGTAGAGAAAGTTGTTCGCAAAGTTGCACTCGTTCCAGAGGAAGGGGCTCATCTTCCGATCTACCTGTTGTCCTATTTGCAGTCTCTATTTATTTCACGTCCAGACAATCCAGTTACCAACAAAGAATTGGAAAATGAATCGATAGACTTTAGTAAAGCTGACACCTTTGATATCATAAACAAAGCCAGGTAAACTTCAAAAGAAAAATTTTAAATTGATAATGATACTCAACTATTTTGTAGGTATTTTGTGGATCGTGGAGACCTTATGCCAGCACTTAAATATATGAACCTTCTTCAAGGTGCTCCTAGAAAAGTAGCAAGTGATTGGCTAAAAGAAGCGCGATTGCTTTTGGAAACACAACAAGCTGTCAATACTCTTATGGCTCATGCTGCTGCTAGCGGAGTTTTATATTTATAAATTGTACTATTGATTGTTCAGAAATGAATCTTCAACGAAACAAAAATGTCAGGAAAAACATGATTAACATATTATGGTTTAAAATACTATTTGCTTTTGTAGAATAATCAATATCAATTGCTTTGAAATTTGTGTATGTTGTGATTGGTTGCAATAAAAAATATCACCCCTATTACGGTTGCTAAATATAAAATATATTTATCAACAAAATAGACGTTTCAGTGTTGTCATTATCAAATATCAATTTTTTGATAAATTGTGAATCCTGCGCCTTAGTTATTGCTAAAAAAATTATAACGTAATTGATTGTTGGTTTTTGGTATTAACTGTAATTGTAAGTCGAAACGTTTGGCCAGCCCTCTGGGCTGGCGTTCGTATTTTTTTCGCATCCCCGGAAAGTATGAATTTGACTGGCGCACGAGCTGGGAAAAGCTCAAATTTCGGATCCCTTCACCGTGCGAATTGTTGTGTCGTTTTTTATAGGACAGGCGGTTTATACACTCCATAGGGTGATCGGTTAAGCTGTAACCATGGGAACACAGGTACCCTATAAACACTCCAGCACCAAGCACTACATAGCCATGAGAACATGAAATTATCATCGCGTCGGCGCAAGGATTCGGAAGTGAAGTTGTTCGTGCCATGAGTTAAAACGTTAAAATAAATGACTCAGTGTAACATAATTTTTTAATAAAAAAAAGTAATGTCAAATTCCACTATTTATGTAAAAATGAAAAACTGAAGTAAAATTCCACTATAGCTATATAAAAATAAAAAGTGAAGTACAATTCCACTATATATAAATATAAAAAAAGTGATGTAAAATCCCACTATATATAAATATAAAAAAAGTGATATAAAATTGCACTATATATAAATATTATAAAGTGATGCCAAATTCCACTACACAGTTTAGATTTTTTTAAACATTGAACAAATTGTTTAAAAAAATAAATACATATCCCTATGGAAGAAATTGTGTGAAAGTTATTCCACTATTTAATTGAAGATTGTTAAAAACTATAAAAAAATTGGTTTGTCAAAAAATATTGCCATAGAAGAGATTTAACTATGGAGAAGGATTGTAAAATTAATTCCACTACAAAAGTTAGTGAAGTAAAATAATTTTTTTTTGTGTTTTGTCGAATTCTTCCATATTGTCAGAAAATGAATTTTTTTATTCTATTCTAGCCAGTGTGTCAAAGAGTGAAATAAATGGTAAGGTGCATTGATTCTGTATATTTTTTTAAAATATACTTATGTTCAATTATTTCCTCATAAGTGGGATTTTTGTTTTTCGCTCTTTCTCTGTTTACATTCGCAAAAAAAATAAATAACTCAAAGCCTTAATTGTTGTTAAAAAGGAGGATGGATGTTCTACAAAACAATTTCCGCCCTAAGCATAATTTTGGCTCAGTTAAGAGAAGTAGATTGGAGACTTAAGTGGGTTGAAACGCGGAAGGAAGCTCAACCCCCAACCAAGCCAAGTTCTCTTTGTGGGCCAAAAATTGAGGCAGACTTAAAGGACATTAGTCGTCTCGCCGATTGCGTTAAGGAACTACAATCGTTTGACGGAAACCCGACATAGTATGTATAGATACATAATGTGGAGAGTATCATAAGGGATTTTAGTATAATTAAGAGCAGACCAATGTGCCGTGCTATTCTGAGGTCTATTAGATAGAAAATACGTGGTGGTGTTGATTCGAATTCGATTTCTTATAATATCTTCGATGATGATTGGAAAGAAATTAAAACAATTTTATCATTACACTATGTACACAAGCGAGATATCAGAACTCTCGAGCATCAGCTAAATCAGTTAACGCAAAGGGAAGTTTGACGAGTTCTATTCAGCCGTCAACAACCAGTTTTCATTAATTATAAATAAACTTATAACGAAATAGCTAGTGAAAATTGCGAGCATGAAGTAAATTTTATAATGGGCGCCTATGCAGCGTACCATACATAAACTATATCCTCGAAAACGGTAAAGTGTTGAGCTTTCTTGTTGAAACAGGAGCGAATAAAAATTTCATCGCCCCCATGTTTCACAGAATACTACCCGGTTAGCTCAACCATTTGCGGTTAATTCCACAGCCGGTAAATTGAATTGCAAAATAACGGACAAGTTTTTGCCAAAGTTTTAAATGACACCCCACTGACATCTTATGTGCTTCCTGGTCTCAAAAGTTTTGACGACATCATCTCCGATGAAAAAACTAGAAACGATTGTTGATCGAAAAATGAATACGCTGACATTGTCTAGGGGGATCACAATTCTTCTTCTGAAGGGTACTGCGATACTTGAAGACGGGAATCTTGTTTGCGACCTTTTTGATGGTTTGTTTATGGTGGGTGTTTTTTAATTGGTTTGTTTTTCTTTGTCGCGGCGATTGGTACTCGTACAAAAGTCGGTTTAGTTTTTTGTTTTTTTATGACGTTTTTTAATGGTGTTTTTTTTTTGTGGCTGGTTGTTAGGATTTTTTGAGGAGCTATTATGTGTATGTTTGTATATACAATGGCATTGGGGATCGGTATTAAAGAATATGGATCAAGTGGATTTCGTAAAGGAAAAAAAATATGAATGAAAATACACAATGTCATTAAGGATCGGTATTAAAAAACAAAAAAATAGACTGTTGGCTTTTGCTGTGTTTTCTCGTTGTAGCTCTTAGATATGTATATTCACCTCAATTACCGATGTCGTCTCGTTTTTTCGACGTCTCGCGTTTTCTCTGTCGTGTCGTTTTTTAAATTGCATTCCATAACTTCTTCGACGCGACTATTTTGTAGTAGATTTTTAAACGATGAAAAAGTAACAAACATATGTCAAAATCAAAGGAAACCTTAAAGTCTACATACACAATTATTGATCGAAGGTCCACCTAAGGAAAAGTTTTGTTTTTTAATTATTAGTAGATAAATCAATAATTAAAATGATAAGTGTTGAAATGTATTATAACTCAAGTAGCGATAGTGAGGAGGATGAAGAAGGAGGAATGCGGAATTTTCAAACCACACAATTACTAATTAAAAGGAAGCAGATAAGACAAAAGTCAAATCCATTTGACTTGCCAGAAACAAAGTGAGTTCATATTTTAAATTAAATTGTAGCTATTAAATGAAATGTTTGTACCCTTTAACGGATTCAAAAAGTACTTTAGATTATCCAAGGAAGCATTTAAGTATTTATTGGATGAAATAAGTGACAAAACAAGGATTCGGCAACGTTCATCATCGGTTCCAACAATATTGAGGCTCGCAGTCACCTTAAGGATATTGGCAGAGCGAAGTTATCAACACGGCGCTGGAAATGATTTCAATTTGGGCTTAGCCCAACCAACAGTCAGCAAGTTTTTTAAAGAAATGATTGATATAATTGAAGTTCATATTTGCCCTAAATGGATTCAATTTCAAATGACTGAAGCGGAAAAATCTGAAGCAAAACTTTGGCTCTTTTACAAGACTGGATTTCCTGGCGTCATTGGATGTGTAGATGGCACACATATACGAATTTTCACGCCCAAAAAAGAAGGACAACATTTTTACTACAACAGAAAAGGTTTCTATAGCCTCAATGCGATGCTAGTGAGTATTTTTGCATTTTTGCCGAAAAGATATTTTTTTAAATTCAATTTCAAGGTTTGTGATCATAAAATGCACATTCGTTACATTGATGCAAGGCATCCAGGAGCGAGTCATGATGCACTTGTATGGAATTCAAGTGAAATAAAGGAGAGGCTGGAAGATAATTTTAATAACGGTGAAAGAAATACATGGCTATTAGGTAGTTAAAATACTTTAATGTTGAATTTTAATTATATTCACTTTTTTAAAAACAGGTGTTGCAGGATACCCACTCGCGCCTTATTTAATAACTCCTTTTAGGGCCACACAGGAAGGAAGTCCTGAAAGTAATTTCAATACAAAGCACTCATCGACCAGAAATGTAGTTGAAAGAACAATTGGCGTTTTGAAGAATCGTTTTCGTTGCCTACTCAGCGCACGACAGCTGCATTACAGTCCTCAAAAAGGAACCCAAATCGTGAACGTGTGTTCAGCTTTGCACAATATTTCAATCAACTACGGATACGGAACTGATATTCTTCCAGATGAAATGAATCTATCTGACGATGTCGAAGTTGAAAACAGTATTCAAGATACTAATAATAATAACTCAGCGGGAGCTAGAATTAGAAACCAAATAATGAACGCCATCATAAATTCATAATTTTTTTTATTAAGGAGAAAAAAATCATTTTATAACTTATGTACATAGTTAACAAAAAATAAAAATTTAAAAAAAATAAAGGAATTATATTATTTGTGATTAACAGGTATTTCAATGGTTTGTTAAGGTACGGAGATGATTATAAAACTAGTATTTTGTTACTTGTTGATATGTGTCTTGAGTGCAAGCTTCTTTTCTTGGATTTCTATTTGTTTCCTTTTTATTTCCAGATCCATCATCTTTATTTTATTTGTTTCTTTTCTTTGTTCTTCTTTTCGCTCCATCTCTTATAAATTTTAAATGTTTCCTCTTGAATTTTCAGACGTTTTATGTCTCTCCTAGAATTATCCTCCTTTACTTTATATGACTTTCTTATATACCTCTCCACTTCTTTAATGTCCTTCTATGTTTTTTATATTTTCGTTTATGCCGTTTAAGGTTGTTTCCTGGAGTTCGCATTGTTTCTCCAAAAGCTTAGCTCTTCCTTGCTTAAAAGCGGAAGCGTGCCGTCGTTTTTTTTAATGCTGGCTCTTCAGTTTCATGTATTTGTGTCTGATGTTGTTGCACTGGAACTTCATCCTCAAATTCGGCGAAACTAATTATGTCTGCATCTGCCTGAATTTTTGTTGATGCAGGCTCGGATGCAGTTGGCAAGGGGTTTTGAAGCAAATTGGGCTGGGATACACCAATTGCATTTCCACTTGGGTTCAACCACTTTATATAGTTGAGCAAATCTGATACAGCCTCCTCAAGTGGAGATAAAATTTGCTACTGGTTCGGACCTCCCCCAGTTGCTTTAATTTCATTTGAATTGTGGAGTTTTTTTTTTAAACTTTAAATTTGAAGTCGGCCCAAACCTTTTGCCAACCATCTCCATCTCTAACTGGAGGACCCTTGCTGTTCAGCTGCTCAGCTTTGTTATTCCACTCCCCTAGCAAACTACTCGTTTCTCTGCATCAGCTCTACGAGCGTCTGGAACTGGTTTTGATTTGTTAATTTCAACTGCAAATGTAAACAAATATGTTCTTGTTATATTTATCGTAAAAGAAAATAATAATTTATTCCAATAAATTTATATTTAACAAGAATACTTACAGTTTTGCGACCATCCATTTCTCCGTCGTGAGCAAATTTTTGAACGAGATATACCGTCGTTTTTTTTCATAGTTTTAGTTTCCTTACGACTTACAGAATGTAGAATGAAACCGTTCAACTACATTTGACGTTTACACACGACACAAAAAAACGAGTGACAACCATTGAAAACGACATATGGAATGCAGATTGAGTCGTGTCGTATATTTTGCTGTCGTTTACGACTTCGGTAATTGGGGTGATTATACATGTGTGTCATCAGATATATTCATTTCACAGCAGTGGGCATCGACTATAGTGCGCTTGGAATATGATGGCGTTTGAGTGATGATGATGTGTGAGTATAGTTGTTATACGTGTTTGTTTCCATATTGTTTTTTTATGGGAGCTATATACTTATATGTTGTTTAAATTAGGTGTTCCTTGTATTCTTTGCCTTGGCGCGCGTCATGTGGGTGAGTAGCTATTTTGAGTGGAATAGTTTTCGTAACAAACATACTAAATGAGTTTTTTTTTTTTTAAATTAAAGTAAAAGTAAATCATTTTAATAAAATAATGCTTTGTACTTTTCAAAATATGCATAAAAAAAATATAGTGTTATTTATTTTATTTTAAATAGGTATCCATGAATTGTGATCGGATTCAAAACCAAGCCATTTTACTAGTAATCGATTTTTTCCTTTGAATAACTTTTACTACTAGATAAGTATCGTCAAACTTAGTTTTTTTAGTGCCAGCTCATAGAACCCGCCTTTGCCAGGGTTTCCCTAATAGTCTTCTAGCAGATATGTAACTGGATTTGTGTGTTGAACTTTGGTTATTTTGAAAATTTCTGTTGTCCAATCGGTGTGTATCCTTTATCAAATACATGTTGGTATTTACTTATTCTCTCACAAATTCTCCCACCTTGAACTTTGGATCAGAATAAATTTTGATGTGATCATATATTGTTGATAGTGCTTGCTTTTCATTTGCAGCATTGGCTTTGGTCCGCTTCATTTTTATAGTGCGATGTTTTGAATTGTTGTACGTTTTGGTTAGTGTATCTGTTATATTTATCCAGCAATATGAACCATTAGCACTGAATTCTTTGAATGTGATGGATTATTAGAAGTATTTGTGTTGAATCCTAATAATTTCTTGATTATTTTTTATACTTATAATCCCTATTGCCATGTACTTGAACGCCTGAAACATGACCAATCCTATATGTATACAATTTCCGATGTACCACTTATAATCTTTTGAATATACCCCATAGGTTTTATAAAGCGAGTGGGAATTCTTAATACACAAATCCATGTATTTTTTTTTTTGGTGTATTATGGAATTTTTCTTCTTCGAAAGAAGAAGAAAAATTCGAAAGAAGAAAACAATTTCAGCTCCGAAAAGTTCCGGTGGTTGAGGCTTGTCTTTGATCTTTTGGGGGTGATGGTATCATTAAATTCAGGTGAATTGTTGATATAAATATTGGGTGTAATTAATTAAAATTTATTTGTTCCTTCTTGTTGTTGAAATTTACTTTTTGTTTTTCTTATAGAACTTTCAATAAAGTCATTTTGATCTTGTTAAGTGTTTGCTTTTTTCACTAACTCATTTAGGGGTTTGGTAATGGGTTTTAGAGTTTCCTCAATTTTAGTTTCATAAGCTTCCCTACCGATTTTGAGAGCTTTGTATTTCTTTCGTACAGCATCGATGTTTTTAAGAAGCTCTTGTTAGTTTAACATCTATGTTCATCATATTGTAAGATTTATTTCTTCTTACAGTTTCAGTTGAGAAAAAGTCTCGAAGTCGTTGAAAAAATCTTTCGATGGTTTTAAAACTAAATTGTATGGTGCCATGAAATAAAGTCCAATGCAATAAAGTCTAAAACCAAATTTTGTACTTTAACTATCTACAGTGCAATAAAGTCCAAATACAGAATGTAATAATATTAAAAACAGACAAAATAAATATTAAGACAAGACTTGGCTTAAGTTAACAGTGTGAAATGTTTTTTGCAATTATATTCACGGCGTTCAAAAAACTCAGTGCGCAAGGGAGGCACGCTGCCCCCCCTTCAACCCCCCTGCTTGGCCAATATAGGATTTGGGGTGGGTACAAGTTTGGGTATATGCAATTTTTTTTGGGATTTGAAGATTTCTTTTGAAAACAATTCCAACAAAAATTTGCATATACCCAAATTTCTACCAACCCCAAATCCTATATTGGGCCAAGCAGGGGGTTAGAGGGGGCAGCATGGCCCCCTTACGCTCTGAGCTTTTTAAAATTTATTGTTTACATTTGAAATTTATTTTATATTTTCAATAAAGGTTTCACAATGTGTCATGCGGCCATACTTATGTCTTGTAAAATTTGGGAGTTTTGCCCCATCAACACGAAGCAAAAGTTGGATATAGGCGAATGCAATAAATTCAAACGGCTTTAATGCACTTTTACTAGTGCAACGAAAGCACTCGAAATTAAAAACATCCAAGATGATTTTGATAACAAGAGGATTGCAGGCGACCCCGTCATGCTTAGGGTTCCCTATGTTCCCGACGAAAATCTGCGCAGTTACTTTAACCACCTTTGTCACGTTATCAATATTAAACCTCCAATTTGAAATGATATTATTCGTACACGTCGAAAACAACATAAAAAAAAACAATAATGTCACTACTTCTTCAAATTACGATCATGATAAAAATTTTGTTCTCTCATCTATTGCAAAGCACCGGAACGAGAAGAAGAAACAACTCTGCCTTATGGATTTAGGACTTAATTCCAAAGCCCAATCGTTTATTTACTTACGTAAATGACTTACAATAAAAAAATAACATCATGCTGCGGCTGTAATTCGTACTAAAAAAACAAAATATTATTTCCTCCGTGTTCACGGTACGAGGCCTTGTTTACATTAAACTTCGACCTGAAGAGGAAGCGGTACACATTACAAGCCTAGACGATTTGAATGATATTGCCAGATCAACTATAATGATATTATTCTTTATATGAATAATAGGAAGAACAAATTTAAATTGTTTCTTATTTTTTACTTATTATTTTTATCGATAGGGATATTTTTCTTTTCTTTTGTATTTAATGTTTAATTTTCTTTTGTTTATACATCTTTATTTATTTATGTTACGTTTACGATTGTTAGATAACATTTCTTTCGTTAGAATGATTGGAGGTGGATATGTGCTTTTGAAACTTGCTTCGCTGCTCATACCCTTTTACATGCATTTACCAATTTTTTTATTAGTTTATGATGAATTCAGACGCCGGTGAATCTGGTAGAGTTTTTACGGGCAGCATGAATGATGGAATGTTTCGCACTATAATTCATGTTTTAGTGCGCCAAAAGAGTGGTTTACGTATTTGTCATTTATGCGCTCCAAGTTTGTTACCAAAAATTTATCAGCTAAGGGATTTGTTTGATGGATCAAATGTTGATATTATCTGCATTTCCGAGACATGGTTGAATGATGCTGTTAATGATGGTATGTGTTATATGCTAGGGCACAGGCTTTTTCGTGCCGATAGACTCAACGAAAACTACCTTGCTTGTAGTATGAGATCATTCAATTTATTTTCCGTCAATACTACATGAGTCACTCCAGCACCAGGTTTTTCAAAACATGATCTCATATGTCTTACTTTTGACTTCGTTTCTGTTTGCACTAATAAACCTCTTGAATTCAGGGATTTTAAAAACATTGAGTCCAATGCTTTGGAAGTAGATATCAGAAACACAAATTGGGATCTCATTTATGATTTTACCTCTCCTAATGATCAAGTCGAGTTTATTAATTACAATATTGTAACACTTTTTGACACTAATGTTCCTCTTAGATCTAAAACTATAAATTACGGTTCACGTCCCTGGTTCACAAACGAAATTCGGCCGTTTCTTCTACAACGCCGATAAAGCTTACAAGCAATGACAACATTACAAGTTGGATGCCCACTATCAGCTAAATTGCCAATGCTTTATAACTTTTCTTCTCCAGCTGCAAACCTCTTATTTTCCTACCTCTGTGATAGAAACCAGCGGTTGTGATTGGTACTAAAGCCTCGAGTTTCATATCGACTGTGAGAGGGGTACCCCAAGGATCGATACTCGCAACCTTGCTGTTCTCCCTCTAGATTAGCCAGCTACATTCACTTATTCCTTCTTCTTCAGTTATCCAAATGTACGCTGACGACGTTCAGTTGTCTATAAGCTGTCCGCTCGGACACATCGAGGACTGCACTAACACTATCAATATGAATTTGGACACAATTTAATTGTGGACGTGTAGAAATGGTTTGTTTCTAAATCCAATCAAATCCAAATGTATTGTTGTTAGTATAAATAATTTGAACCTGTCTTATTTTCCACCCATTAATCTCAACAATATGTGCAATCTGCTAGGAATTTGGGAATGTTATTCAATAGAACGTTCACTTGGGATAAACGTAGTAACGTAGCGGTAGGAAAAGCTTATAGTGTTCTTCGTATGCTATGGTCTTCGCAGTATTTTCTCCCCAAAATATACGGTTATTGCTGGCAAAAACACTGGTTTTAACTTTGTTAAAATTTGGGTGCGAAATTTACTGTGGTTGCGATTCTGTGAGTAGGAGGAAGCTCAATATTGCTTACAATAGCATTGCCCGTTACATATATGGACTAAGAAGATATGACAGCATCTCACATTTTGCTAGGCAAGTCTCTAACATCTCCCTCGATAATCTTTTACGCTATAGAACTCTCATTTTACTTTTCAATGTAATTCAAACACATCAACCTCGGTATCTGTTCGATAGAATAAGGTTTGGCTCCTCAAACAGATCTCACACACTCATTCACCCGCGATATAAGTATTTGACATCTAGGAGGCAGTTTTTCGTTAATGCTACTTGCCTATGGAATGCTCTGCCGCGGCATGTAAGAGAACTGAGATGAGAAGCCATGTTTCGGCGGGAGTTACTTGGTTATTTTAAGTCTAATCTAACTTGAAATTAATGTTTTGTATTTTTAATAAATAAATGGGGATGCATATTTTTGAAATTATTAATTTGTTTTCTCTTTTTATTAATATGTAATGTAGATTAAATTCTATTTTAATATTTAAATCCATTGTATCTCATACAAATTTAATTTAATAACAATTACTAAAGTAGTCTTTCTTCTTTTTTTCTATCTTACAAAACGCTGAAGCTGTAAATGAGTTTATAAGATATTAGGTATATCTTATTGTTAACAGGCAAAATAAAATAAAATGAAATGAAAATGAAATAGATAATAAAGCTAAACAACCCTCCTTTAGGATAGTGATTCAAACAATTGGATATAATCTTAAGCGTAAAAAACTTGTCAATTTAGAAAAGAGCAATATCATCTGCCAGGAAAACAGTTCGAAAAAACAGTAATTGCATTTGGGCGCCCAGAGTTATTGGGATACCGAAATTGGTGGAGTAAATACTTTTCTTGTTCCTTTGTTGGATGGACTTTCAGCTCTTGGATCTTGCAGGAGTAGCCAATGCAGTCAGCGATATCAGCATGGCTTAAAAAGGTCTAGAAGGGAAAAACCTCATAATGAAAAAAATTAATATATTGCAGTCGGAGATCGCTTACACCTTAAACCTTATATATTTAATTCCGAATTTTTAAGGAGCATTCATGCAAGATAATTTACCAAAACCTAAACCGTTGAGAAATGAGTGTGGGTCGCAATGGCGCTGTGGACAAAGTGCTTGATTGCTAACTTAGACGTGTGGGTTCAATCCCCACACTAGGCGCATTCTTTTGTATACCTCACATTTTAATTGGATGCCGCCCTTGGGTTAAAATGAGATATTCAATACCTGGTTCTCAAATCCACTGTGCCAACAAAAAATTCTTTCCTATCATACCCTTTCTTCTAACTAATGCCTTAGGTCTTACATACATATAGTTAAAAAAAAACAAAAATACCAACTGGGTCTTATGAAATTGAAGACCTTGCAATATTTATTTCCGAACCATTATTATTGCGAAATTCTATAGCTGTTGTTAAAATAGAATCAAATAATAATACAATGGTATCTAAAACCGAAAGCAACGCAAAAAATATATTTCAATAAGGATAGATCTATTGAAAAATTACTAGATTTCAGTGAATGTGTTCTTGACTCCGGTTTGAAACATTCTTCAGATTGACCTGTTAATATAAACAAGGTGAATGTAATTCGAATTCAGTGCAATATCATTACTGGTTCCTATTTTAATAATAGTCCTGTGCGTACTATACATGAATTTTCTCCAGAAACAGGGGCAAAAGTATAAAATCATTGAAGTTCCGAAAAATGTCATCTATTTACCTGTGAACATCAAGCGAATAAGCGATAATCGAATGGTAGATAATCTGATTGGTTCAAAAGCTTGAGACAATAGCCGAAGTGCCAATAACAAATGAAACTTGCGGGTCAAAATTGACGAAGTTATTCACAAAGAAAATGAATTTTGCGACAGCCAAGAGTGAAAATTCTGCTAAAGAAAATAAAATTCACGAAGATGAATCTCCTCCAGAACAATGTCCAGAACAAAATAATGATGTTTTATGGAAGGAAGATATTTTAAAAACGGATGTGCAGATCACCTTTTGATGTTGCTCTCAATTTTTATGATGTATTAAAAAACAATAAACGTGAAGAGGTAAGCGAAATTTCAAAACAAACAATCAATGATCCAGATAAAAGTGAAATAACAACCGCTGTTTGTGAGAATAAGAAAAATTTTAGTCGAAACAATGATCACCGGGCTCAAATTTTGAGAAAGAAAAGGCAACAAGAACCTGATGAAAATGATGAATTCAACACTATTTTGGAAAAGATTACGTCACCATCTATTGAGAAAACAAAAAATATTGGAAGCGTAAATGGCTTTCGGAGAGGACTACTGACTTGAGTTCGCAGATTTTGGCTATATCATAACATTCTCTTAAAAATTTAATTTCTGATGTACATCTCGTGCTATTATGAGATGTGAAGTCGGAGTATTCATCAGAGATCAAGGAGGTTTAATCGGAGAGAGAAGAAGAAGAGGCATCTCCTACCCCTATCAAATTAAGAACTGGAAAGCCAAGTGTTTTCAACTGGGAACAACATCTCATCAAAAATGTATGAAAACGCAATAAGGAAAACATCACTTCTCAGTGAGAGGGACGAAAATCTAATCCCACTCCAAGGGAGAATGTAACAAGCTCTATTTTATTCATAACAAATCTTGTTCGACCCTTACTAGTTTTTGGATTTATAACATCAAATCAATGGCTTTTGGACAGCCGCTGATTTTTGGACAGCCGCTGACACGGAAAAGCCTATGGTTTCTTCAAAAGATATTGGTCCTTAATTTGCCCAGGGGATTAGTCGGAACAGGACGGGATAGAAGATTCAGGTAGGTAGACCAGTTCGGGTTTGGGATGTTGGAAAAATGGAAGATCAGGGCATTGATTTTTTTTCAGGGAATCTATGATGACGAAAAGATGCGTCACCTGCCCTACGATGAACAACTCGTAGTTCTTATGATCGATAACACACCCCACGAAAAGGAGAGCCGATTCGATGTATGCAACAATGATGAAGTATCCCGGCTGTTGTGCCATTTAGTATGACGTCATGCCGTCTACGTCTACGTGTTAGACAATAGTTGACAAAAAGCTAAAACTATGTGAATTCTTTAGATTTATCTAAAAATGTATCTCAATCTTATGTTTGGTTTGGTTCTTTATTTTTATTAAATTTTCTTTTCAGACCCGAATGCTATTTTTTTTTATTTTTTATTATTTGTTTTCATTTGCTGTTGATATGATAAAGTATGGCTTTGATCCTGAGAAAATTAATTTGTAAATGCAGCGGCGGGAACTGGATGTGATTTGCTCAATTTTTTTTTCTTTGAAACTTTAAATTTATTTCTTTTGAAATTTTGAAAAAGCTTTAGTTCTTTTCTTTCTGTTAACATATAGTATGTACATCTAGAAAAGAAAATGTATTTAAATTAATTTATAATAGGGTTGATATCTAAATACACTGGTGTTAACTATTTTAACTTCTGCAAAACATGTTAATCTCTTTCTAGTTTTCTTTAGCTAAGTATAAAAATATAGAAATTCTCCTAAGTGATTAAAAGGAGTTATTTTTTTCAAGTCTAGAGGTTTCTTACGCATTTGACTTGAAAGCAGGTTTGCCGAACATGACTTAGGTGAGTATTCTGTTGCAGGTGAGTATATGTTACATAATAATGTGCCAAATTCCTAAACGCATGATTTGCAAAACAAGTCTCATTCTAAGCAATAATGCATGAACCCGATGCTAAAATTGAAAACCAAGTGAAGTGCGCACTATATATCTTTTAACCTTGCATAATTGTACAAGCTTTTGCGCAAGAAACAAGAATGAACTGCTTTGTGGGATATTTTGCTTTCAAGGAATTTTTATGTTTGGGTTTAGGGACAGTTAGCATATTTTGAGCAAGATTTGTGTTTAGGAATTTTCCCATATAACAAATTCAACTTTTAAACATTCATATACATATACATATGTATATACGCATTTCAAAACGTATGCAATTTTTATTTTTAGTTCTTACTAATAAATTGACAACCCAAATTGAACTTTGACTTGCGATATTAAAGGTAATAAAATTTCGAGGGATTAAAATATTCCGTAGGAAACGTAATTCTCTGCCGGATTACCGATAGGGCCCAATAACTCAAAATAAACGACGAGTTTTTGTTGCATGTGTGACCTTCGCTTATGTAGATAGCTTAAAAAATGATTCTTAATTTGGAATTTGTTATGACAAAATAAAATGGATCATACGAACTTGCTCTTGTAGCTAACAACTTTAATGAAGGTAAACATTAACGCTGCTGTTAGTAAAGTAGGTATAGTCTAGTTATCATTAGGTTGGTATGTAGATTTAAAGCCGATGTAGGTAAGATTTCTTTTGGTTCTTAGTATAATGAATTATCGAATGGACGATTCAAGGAATAGGTATACAGAAACGATTGTTCAAATCTATATTTTTGTGTTTATTAATTATGTTAATTAGGAAGGTAATCCCACATAATGTAGATATGAAACCCAGGTATATATATATATATAATAATGTATATGTATCATACAAATATTTCGAAAAATTTCTATCTAAGAGTAGTTTTTTCGTGTTTTTGAAAAATGAAACATGACAAAATTACTTTGAGATACAATTTTTTTTTTAATATTTGCTCGAATTGAGAACAGTTTCAAGAACTTACAAGATTTGTGTAAATTTGTATAAATTTTTTTGGAATTGCTAATTTGGACAAGCTGTAATTTCCAAGCAAATTGCATGATCTCGATGGTTAAAACTGTTCTGAGTTTTAAATTATGTCATCTTGTAAGTTCTTGAACCCGTTTTTAATTCGAGCAAATATTTCCAAAAAATTGCATCTGAAAGTGATTTTGTAATTTTTCATTTTTCAAAGACACGGAAGAATTACTTTTAGATACGAATTTTTCGAAATCTTCGATTGATTTTAAAATGATTTTCAGAACTTCGTAGCTGAGATAAATTAACACTCAGAACAGTTAAAATAATCGAAGTCAAGCGAGTAGTTTGGAAATGAGAGCTTCGCGTAGGTTGTGATTTCAAGATTTTCCTTGAAATTTATATACATTTCTTGGAATTGCTAATTTGGACAAGCTGTCATTCCAAAATAATTGCTTCATTTGGATAATTCACACGGTCTTAAGTTCTAATTGCAATTGTCTTGGATATCCTGCAAACTATTTTTTATTTTACCAAAAATTAAAAAAAAAATTATGTAGGACAGGTTTTAATATTTTTTTTAAAAACCACATCAAATGGCAGATGGAAAACGCTGCCATTTCGAAACCCCTTCCTTCATTTGGGTGATTCACACGGTGCTGAGTTCTTATTTCAAATGTCCTTCAGGCCATTTTTCACGAAATATTCACCTATGTTTTGGAACCACAGCGGAATTATTGCATTCAAATAAAATACAAGGGTTTTCATCAACTATTTTTAAATGTTTTTTTTTATTTTGTCTATTTTTTTAAAAAATTACACTACACTGGTTTGGCAAGCTATATCTCGCAGAGATTTAACAACCTAATACTATAATATATTTGGCAAACAATAGGATTCTGACTTAGAGAGCTTGGTACTGGCCCCTTAGGCGATCGCCAGGTGCTATTTTTCGGAATCCTTATCAAATCGGCTACATTTAGGGTGAATAGATGATATCGGCTGTGCTACTAGCTTTGTTTCCAAAAACGGAAACCCTCCATTTTCGTTATCAAGTCACAGAAAGAAATTATTGTAGGTATAAGCGGTACCATTTAAATCTAATTCGTTAACTTCTTTCATATCTGCAATCTAATAAAAAAACAAGAATAAAAATGAGCCATATACTTTCTACTTACTAATTGTATTCTCACATGATCAGCATCCACAAATATAATTTTTTCTAATATTAATCGGGAACAGCACATCCAGGAAAAGTATTTTGTAATCTTACAAGTTATTTAATAAAATTTTTAAATGTCAATCAACTGTCAATTGAAATTCAGCCAGATGTGAAACGAAGTGAGGTAATTTGTAATGAAAACACTTTTTCTGTAATTTGACAAATTATGTAATTTGAGCTCTAATAAAAACGCACTATAAATTAAGCCGTGTTATTAATTTTTTTCCCGTGGGTAGGTGTAAAACCTTCAAAAGGCTCTATGAGGACCGAAAAACGCGTGCTCATAGGAGTGTGAGATTCTTACCAAAAACACCTCCTCCTCCCGATTGCAACTAAGTTGAAATTTATCTAGCAATTTATTTTTAACGAATTTAATTAACGTGTTGCAGGTAATTATCCGGTGATAGTTCCTGCTTATACCGCGATTTTAAAGCAGATTCTCGTTTAGTGCACCAGATCGGAAGGATTTGTCCTTCGCAGGCGACGTACTAAATTCGTCTCCTCAATAATTTCGATTATAGTACTATTGCAGTGTTGTAATAGCCGTTTTGTATGATTTCGAGCAAAATTTTGTATTTCATCGCGCACCGTGGGAATCCCAGTGGAGATATTCGATCTCTGTGGAGATATTCGATTCTAATGTACCAAGGTGCGCTTACAAATAATCTTAGGAGTTTATTGTCAAATGTTTAAATTAGAATCTTGCGTAAAACCCCAGAGTTATATACCGTAAGTCCAGACAGGCTTAAGCACCTGCCTGTACAAAATTAGCTTGTTTTCGATACTGAGCTTAGAGTGTTTCCCGAGCAACCAGTACATATCTCTGAGTCTATTATTTAACTCTTGGCATTTCTTTTTCACATGCGGTTTCCATTTTAATTTCGCGTCTAGAGTCATTCCGAGATATTTTGCTTCGTTAGCAAACGGAACTTGAACCGTATTAACAAATACCGGTAATCTATTAATTATCTTATACGTAAAATCTACATGGACTGATTTTACTTCGTTGAGCGATATCCGCCATGTTTTTGTCCAATCATTGAGATTATTTAGAGCTTTTTGTAATTTCGTCGTAGAATCGTTTATCGTTTGGCCCACTGCTAGTATTGCAGTGTCGTCAGCAAACTTGGCTACGATAGTGTCTTCTGTTTAAAGTATATCACGTGTAAATAATAGGTACAATATTGGACCTAAAACACTTCCCTGTGGTACCCCACCCACTATTTCTTTGAGATCCGAGTAATCGTTTCCATGTCTTACTCTGAAAAGTCTATTTTCTAGATATGCTTTTAGAAGCGTATAAAGTGCTTTAGGCAGAATTTGTCTTAATTTAAAATTTAGGCATTCGTGCCACACCTTATCAAAAGCTTGCGACACGTCTAGGAAGACCGCAGAACAAATTTTTATTTTCTTCAAGAGCTTTCTCAATGACGCCAGTGATCCTATGCACTTGGTCAATTGTCGAATGCTTGCTTCTAAATCCGAACTGATGTTCAGGTATTAGGCGCTTTTCTTCTATTATTGGCTGCAGGTGCAGAAGTAATATTCTTTCAAAGACCTTAGATATTACGGGCAGAAGCGAAATAGGTCTATAAGATTTCTTATCATGTGATGGTTTTCCTGGTTTGAGAATCATTATAACTTCCGCAACCTTCCATTGGCTCGGAACGTACTTTAGCCATAGAGTGGCATTTATTATATAAAGAAGATTAATTAACCCTTTGCGAGGAAGCATTTTGAGAACTTCGGCCGTAATTAGGTCATATTCCGGAGCTTTCTTATACTTAAGCTTTCTTATTTCTCTACTTAATTCGGCAAGGGTAACATTTCTTGTAATGTAATTTTCGCTTGAGTTAGAAC
Source organism: Philhelius pedissequus (assembly GCA_910595825.1). Lineage (NCBI taxonomy): Eukaryota > Metazoa > Arthropoda > Insecta > Diptera > Syrphidae > Philhelius > Philhelius pedissequus. Next base: position 152,306,675 of record OU343161.1, read on the forward strand.
TTATATTTAAATTTTCCTTGAGTACTTGCCCATCAAAAGGTTTAAATGTGTTCTCCAGGTAATCCGCGAAAACGGTTGCTTTCTCTTCGTCGCTTTTTTGCCCATTCGTTTTGATCATTCTTAATCGGAGGCGTTGGGAGCTTTGTTTTCTTCGTTACTTTAACAGCTTTCCAGATTGAGTAGTTGGATTCTTTTCCTGCTGTCAAGCTTTCAAGATAATTTCCAACTTCAGAATTTTTGAATTCTGCTATCGTCTTTTTTAGTAAATTACACTATCGATTTAAATTTACCTTGTGTTGAGGAGCTCGAGTTTGCTGCCATTTCTTACGTGCTTTTCGTTTCTCTTTTACTAAATCTTTTATTTTCTGCGGATATTTTAGGTTTTTAAAGCGCGGCATTTCTCTTTGGTACGGGCTGTTTTTCCATGCGGCTTGTTGTACGATATTGACGAAGTTATCTACTGCGTCATCAAGTTCGAGAGGCGTTTGTAGTGAAACCAATAATCCAACTTCCCAGTTGGTTTTCCCATTGTTTAGCGTGGGTGGTTTTTCATTTTTAACAAGATTTTCGCTCATAGTGAGAATAACAGCAGAATGATCTGAGAAAAGATCAAAGCTTTCTGTTATGCAAATTTTTTTGAGGGTATTCCTTTGACCACAAAAAAATCAATAAGGTCAGGTATTTTCAATGGATCAGTCGGCCAGTAAGTCGGGTTGCCAGTCGAATGAAAATCGCAATTATTTTCCATTACCGCTTCGTAGAGCATTCAACCCTTTTCAGAAATAACTCTAGATCCCCAAAAGCATGTGCTTCGCATTAAAATCACCACCAAAAATAAAAGTTTGTTTAAGTAACTTTAGCACGTTCATAAATCCATTCTTTTCAATTTTACATCGTGGAGGACAGTATATGGAAGATACATTCAGTACAACATTCTGAGTTCTAACCTGTACACCGATTAATTGCATTGATTCAGTCTCTATTTTTGGGGCTATTGTGTGTTCGATGCATTCTTTTATAAATAAAGATGCCCCACCTCTTGCTTTGTTCGACGGATGAGTTGCGTGGTATTCTAAATATCCACTGATCTTAGTATTTGATTGTTTCTTGACATGCGTTTCCGATATAAAACAAATATCAATATCTTTCTCATGCATAAACATTTCTAGTTCTCCAAGTTTTTGCCATAAACCGTTGGCGTTCCAAGTAATTATTTTGAGCTTTTCCATCATGTTTTTCCTTTTGTAGGGCGTTTTGTCCGAAAACTGTTTTCGAGCTTAGTTAGCCTATCAAATATAAGTTTATTTGTATCACATTGCTCCTCAATTTTCGAAAGGATTATGTTTAAGACGTTCGTGAGAGGATCACTAGCCATATCTTTTTGTAAAGGAATGTTCTTAGCCGTTACTTGGGCATATGTGTTTACACCACCTTTCTTTGGTGTTTGCTCTGGTTGTGTTGATTGACCTTTTGCTTTGGTATTTGGGCATTTAACCCCTTAGGGGTCTTCAGAACTTGCTTTTCTACTTGGCTTGGTGGTTTTCTTTGTGACTGCATAAACTATGATCGCCGTTTTTGTAATTCTTTTGCTACTTCACAGCATCTATAGTTGGCCGGATGACTTATTACAATTTATGCACGTTGCTGCACTTTTGCTATCTGAGGTGCAGTCTTTAGTAAGATGATTTCCGGCGCACTTTACACACATAGGTTCTTTTTGCAATAAGTTTGCGTTTGATTGAATTCTTGACAGCGTTTACACTGCGGAGTCAGTCTTGAAGTCTTTCTTAAAGGTTCGGTCTTAACAACAATATTGAGGATTGTTTTAATTTTGCAAATATCGTCTAATTTATCTGCCTTATCAAAAGTAAGAATAAATAGTGGAAGACTACGCTGTACCACATTTGTTTCGCAATCTTTTTTTTGTGTTTCTCTTTGACGATGTTCACAGCATCTAAGATCTTATAGTTCCTCTTTAGATCGTTAATAATATCGTCTTTTGGACATGATGGGTGCAAACCTCTCGCTACAACACGTAAAGGTCTTTTCGACTTATTCTCATAAGTGTACCATTCCACATTTTCTTCGTTTAGTTTTCGCGACAAGAGACGATAACTTTCAGGATCTTTCACGCAAACTTTAAATTTATTGTTATTAAGTGAAATAACTTTAAAGTCTGATGGTGTTAACGTCTTTAAAATAGTTTACAGCCGGTTATACTCCGCAATACCTACAACATTAATTGGTGGCGGAGGCCTAATTTTAATAGGTTTTTCTTTAATATTTGCATCTTTTGGTGATGCAATTTTTTCAGGAAAACAGGCGCCATCAGGTGAGGATCCAACCTTGCGTTTTTTGCTCGGCCTTTTGTTTGATGACTTATCTGTTTCGCGGACTAGCTCTTCTTCATCAGTCTCATAAATGACATTTTTCGCTTGTGATGAACCAGCATTCGAGTCATTGTGGTGTTTATTCTTCAGCACCTCATTTTCCTTACGAAGAACATCAACTTATTTCTTTAACTCCTGATAAAGTTTTACTACTTCATCAAGTTTTTGACGAAGTTCATTATTATCTTTCTCAAGAATTTCTGTTTTCATTGAGTCCTTTTTTACTCGCTCATCTGGGGTTACCGGCGAACTCTTCTTACCGTTGTCACTCGATTGGGATGGAGGTGATCGAGCAACCATTGCTTTTTTAAGAAGGGATTTATTAAATGCAATAATTGGCTCTCCCCAGAATCCGTAGAGCCGACCTCCGAAGAGGGTGGATTTTCCAGTGAACCTGGATTGCCACCTGGGGTAATGTATCTATTTGTTTTACTCATTGCATATTTATGTATACGTTCACTCTCAGTATACGGAGGTTGGATTTTATTTTTGGTGTTATTAATTGATTAAAAGTTATAAAAGAATGTGACTATAAGAGGGCACAAATTGATGCCCCCGCACTTTCTGAAATAGAAAAGCAATAAAGTTGAAAATTGCACGGCGAAGTGGCCAAGCAAGTTCTTTGTGCATGCACACATACATAGATAGCTACCTTTGACGTGTAACTCGGACACAAATTGCCACCGCAACAATCATTCCGGCCAAAAATATAAAAAATTGCCACCACCACACCGCCATCATTGGACAAAAATTTCTCGACGAAGTGCCGCGCCGCCAACTAAATTCTCTTCAGCACAGCCACCAACACAACCACTAAACTTACAGGCAGATCACAACAGCAACAACCACCACGGCCAGTGCACCATACTTGTACAAAACAATTGTTGTCACCCCGTGAAAAAAGTAAATTCGCCCTGCGCCCACGCCCAATTTTTTTTTTGTTTAGCGTATTTATATATCGTCATAAACCGCAAACAAGTGCACACAAGATCCAACAACAACAACATCCATCGTCTTACCAACCATCAGAAACACCGAAAGCAAAAAAAATATCTAAAAAAGTGCATACACATATGCACATAGATGATGCAACAGCATCAGCGCCGTCGTCCACCAGTGCCGCCTACCTAATTTAACTATATGCCTGTAAGACCTAAGGTCTTTTAAATGCAACCTGAATTGCACGGCACTATAGAACAGAATGCGCCTAGCGTGGGGATCGAACCCACACGTCCAAGTCAAGCACTTTATCCACTGCGCCATTGCCACCTAATTAAACAAATTTATACAAAAGTACAGTGAGAAGTTTTTCAAACTTTATATTCATTTTATAATACATTATATTATATATTTCAAAATTTTATATAAAATTTAATAAATATATCGATTAAGTTGTAAAAAAATCTGAAATTTTAAATTACAATTACTCTTCATTTTTTTCCACACGTGTTTGCGTACAAAGTTTTTCTTTTTGTTTTTTTTTTCTCTAGCTGGTCGGTTAGATTACGGTTTTAAGAATTCCGTGTTCCCGCCTCTCGAGCGTTACACATATATTTCACAAAAATATAGCGCATTTTATTTTAGTTTATTTTTTGCTTAAAGTGAGTTTTTTTGTGTAAGTTAAAAAATTGAAAAATTATATAAACATGGGTGAGCTATTAATATTTTATATTTAGGCAAAAAAAAAACAAGTAAAATCGGAATACAAACTTCGTTTAAAAAAACACATCATATCACATTGCCAATTTGTTTTATATTACTTTGCTAGTAGTCTAACTTTGATGTTGGCAACGTTTGATCTGCTTTGGTTTGCACATCGTTGAGATATTGTTTTTAAATTGCAGAAGGTCCACAACTCATAAATAACGCCTGCTTTGAAAAGTGGCTTGAAGCGGGCCCAAAAGACAAAAATAACTATTTTCAATTATGGCTTAGACGTATTCGATTTACAGAATGCTCCTGATGTAAATAAATCCAGTACCAGAAAGTCAGTTGAGTTATTTGCGTTAAGGATTAGCAATTATTCAAGGTTATGTTACAGATCTGAGAGCACTTTTAGGAAAAAATATTCTGTGTATTTGAATCTTAAGCTATATGCATAACAAGGAACCTGCACGAACATCACAAGAAGATAATTTCAAGCGAGGTAGGCCATGCAAACATTTTGAGGAGCTAAATCTAGCTTCAAAGAAGCGTAGGGTATTAGATTTACTTCAAAACAGAAATGCATCAAGCGAAAGTAGTGTTAAAAAAGTTAAAAAAATTATGTCACCTTTAGAAGCTTTGGCCTTATATACCGAGCTTGATTTATCGTATAGAAAATATGAAAGATTTTTTTTTTATAATTTTGCACGCGCTCAAGGGATTATAAATACCCTTTATATGTTTTTAACACAGCGCGGTCATCCGGTGGAAGAAGAGAAAGAAGGATAGGAAAGATGTGTGGCGCGATGTTCTCAGACTAGAGCTGGTTGTGGTCTCAGATTTATCTCCAGAGATGGCGGCTGAACTAATGCGGAGAGAATTACCGTGTCTTATTTATTTATGTCCTTATTTATTTCGTTGTCATATTTATGCGTATACTAGTTTACTCAATCACATGTGGTTAGTGCTATGCCTAAACAGCATGTAATGTGTAAACCAGCAATTTATTTTATGACAATTTTTAGAATTGGTTTTTAATGGAATATAAGGAGCCATAGATAACGGCAGGAATCGCACCTGCAACCACGAGGATGACAGGCGAGCACATACATAAATCGATATAAAGGTTTCACTCCCAGCATAACGAATATTCAATTTTTAAGTCGCTTAATTTAGACGGAAATCGAATTTAAATAAAATAAAATGCACGACTAGATCATAAGAACTTGCTCTTGCAGCTAACAACTTTAATGTAGCTAACCACTGAGGCTGTTTAGTAGGTAGGTAGTCTAGTTATCCTATGCAGGTTCAAATCCGATGTAGGTAAGATTACCTTGATTCTTAGTGTAATGAATTTCCGAATGGATGATTAAAGAAATAGTTACATAGGTGCCTACCTACAAATAATGTATATTTAGATTAAATTATGGATTTTAATTAATTGTAGGTAGGAGGGTAATAAGAAGAAGAACCTACATACATAGATGGAACCTGGGAATGTAAATATAGACACAAAATAGAAAAGTGAAGGATGTAGGTGGGTGGTAGCTTATGCATATAACTTTACAATTTGGGTGCAATTTACATAATATTTATGTTATCTTTACAGATGCATATATAGATATAAATATATGAGGGTCTACATAGGACATACTGTATGTATGTATTCAGTGACGCGCGCAAAAATGCGTAAAATTAATTATAATTACGTAGAAATAAATGGATGATACTCATAATAAAATATTTTTTGATTGCTTAGTATTTATAGTTTGAGGGAAAACAAAGAAGCCATTTGGACTCCTGGATAAATAAGAATATATGAAAAAAAATTCACAAATCGTTGGAGCGTTTTTTTTTTAAATTTATTTTGTATGTATAAAAATTTAAAAACATTTTTAGAAAAAAAATTCAGACGCCATTTTGAAAGCTATATTAATATACATATAAAATTAAAATTAAAACAAAAAAATTCAAAATCGATTTTTCAAAAAATAATTTTTTTTTTAAATTCGAAAACCTTTTTTTTTTTGAAAATTTGAGTGTGCACTTTTAGGGAGCGTTTGCATACAAAATTAATTTTAATCGGGCCATCCAATAGTGAGAAAGTCTAAAATATGTAAAGTGGTTCTATGGGAAGTACCGTTCATAAGTACGCGAAAAAAATACTTTTATACTTAAAAGTGGACTGTACTTATTTAAGAAGACGCACATTTTTAAAAAAAAATTCTGGCAGCTATTTTTGAGAAATAAATATTTTCTTATCGGTTTTTTTAAATTCGTATGGGAGGTACCGTTGTTTTTTATTTTAGGAAAATAATTTTTTAACTATTCAGGATAATGTCAAAGACTTCCAAATACGAAGTTTCGAAAGAATCTATTGAGTCGTTTTTGAAATTTTGAGTTTTCAAAAAAAAATTAATTTCCAAAAATTTTTTTTTTTTTGAAAAATTTTGGTTTACAATACTCGTAGTGTTTAAACTTTCTAGGAGCTTCTGCGGAAAAAAATTCAAAAAAATCAAATTAATCGTTTCCCAGAAAATCGACAACCAAAATAAATGGTTCTACTAGATGTACCAAAAATATCCAAAGGTACCTCTCCCTTCATTAATAAACTGATTTATTGGCCAAAAAAGAAATGTATGGGAGCTATACTGGTAGTTTTCGCCTTAAAAAAAGTGAAAAAAAACGTGTGGGCATATTACCGACAAACAATATATACTAAGTTTGAAGTAAGTCCATCGAACAGTTTAGGCTGCAGACTCGAGGACAGACAGACAGTCGGAATTGCGGACCCACTTTTTGGTGTTCTCTCTGATCGTAATGTCATGTTTGCTAGCTTTCCAAATGATTCCGTCCTTTGAAAGATGATCGATGATGATGGTGTTTCGCTGCTGACTTAGAAGATGATCGTATAATTCCGAAAGTTTCCTTTTAGCACCATGAAAATTAGTTGCATTGTCTGTCCAAATTTCTGATGGCTTACCGCGCCGCGCCACAAACCGATCTAGGGCTAAAAGAAATGCATCTGTCGATAAGTCGCCTACTAACTCAATATATACACCCTTGGTCACGAAGCAAACGAACAGAGCGATATATGCTTTGACGAACTTTGGATTCCGTCCGCGAGCTAGGCGAAGCGTAATGGGCCCTGCGTAATCACAACCGACCTTACTGAATGGGCGTGAGAAACCAACACGCTCTAATGGGAGGTCGCCCATCAGTTGAGAAGATACAGTTTGACGTTGTCTAAAACAATCAATACACCCAAACACAATTCTACGTAAAAGATTTCGGCTGCCAAAAATATAATAATTTTGCTTAAGTAAAGTTTGTGAATACAACGCGTCAAAAGTTCAGAAATATAATGCGATTTGCACAGAATAATTGGATGTTTTTCGTTATATGTCAACTCAGAGTTGTTTATACGTCCACCGACCCGAAGAACGTTTGATTTATCGAGAAACGGAGCAAACGGCAAGGGTTTATTTTTAGAATGAAATTCCTTACTCTTCTCTAAAAAGTTGAGCACTTTTTATAAGAAGAGTCTTAGCTGCCGAAATTTCATAAGAACACAAGTAGGAACAAGAGTTTTTATCACCTTTGTGGTGAGTATTTTGAAAAAATCCCAAAACGTATGCCACACGCGAACGAGTTTAAACCAATTAGATGAATTAGAAATCAGATTTCCGAGAATGTTTTCATAGGCTATATTGGAAACAAATACCTAAGTCTTAACGCCCTTTCGTTCTTCTAAATCTTCAATAGGAATCTCTTCCATTTTATAGCATGATACCGGCCACTCAGTAGAATCCTTTTTGAGCCACGGTGGACAATTCCACCAGATTTCCTTTGAAGCTAAGATTGATGGTGGTATACCTCGGGAGGCGACATCAGCGGGGTTTTCATAAGATCGAACATGATTCCAAGACTTAAACGGAATTGAACATTGTATTTCGGAGGTCCAATTAGCAACAAAAACAGACAATTTTTTAGGAGGTGCAGATAGTCAATGCAGTACTCTTGACGAATCTGTCCATGCAAAAACCTTAATATCCTTTTCCTGCAAAGATATTTTAATTTTTTTTACAAGTTTAGTGAGCAACAGCGCTCCACAAAGTTATAATTTTGGTAAAGATAAAACCTTTATCGGGGCGACCCTGCTTTTAGCGGCTACAATATATATTGTGACGTTGCCGTTTGTGTTGACACTCCGGCAGTAAACAGCATCTGCATAAGCGTCCAATGATGCATCAAAAAATGCGTGTAGTTCCCAAATGTTTTTATTTAAGCACATGACTCTCGGAATGGATATCGATTCTATAATGGGCAGTTCATCACGGATATTTTTCCAGCGCTGTGCGACTTCATCTGGAACATGATCGTCCCAACCTATTTTCTCTCGCGATAAATCCTTTAAGAAAATCTTGATCGCGACGAAAGTATACGTCGTTTTGTGCATGTTTTTGGCTGAGGAAGAGGTACCTTATAAGTGAAGCAGTCCTTAGAAGGACACCATTGAAGACCAAGCACCTTAATCATACTCGATTCTTCAAATTCGACTGGAGATTGCTCACGTTGTGCTTCTGGAAGAGAGAGTAGGAGAGGCCAGCAGTTCGTAGTCGATTTTCGAAGGTTAAATCCACCTAACTTGAGAAGATCAACAAGTTCATTTCGAAGAGACATTACCTCGTATACGGAATCTGCGCCAGAAAATACATCATCTACGTAGAAGTCGTTTAAAATAACGTTTGATGCCCGAGTGTGAGTGCCAGCATAATCAAGTGCGAGTTGTTTTCAAGTACACACTGATAGGAAGGGTGCCGAAGAAATGCCGTAGGTGGCAGTAAGCAGCTTGTAATGCTTCAAGGGTTCTTCTGGTGAAAGATGCCAAAGGATCCGTTGATAGTTGGTATGATTCGATGCAACCAAAATCTGACGGAACATCTTTTCTATATCCCTGAAATGACAAAAGCATGGCGGCGACTTCGAAAACAAATAGTAAAAATGTCACATTGAATCATGGGGCCAACAAGAAGAAGCTCGTTGAGTGAAGATCTTTCCGAATGACTGGGCTTAGCAGAACCATCACATACTACCCTCAGTTTAGTGGTAGTACTATCACGTTTTATAACTGCGTGATGAGGCAAGTTATAACAATTGGAGGGTTGTTATGCAACTTCATTCTTTGGCACTTCCTCCATGTGCTCTAATGCGAGATATTCGTTAATAAAGAGAGCATATTGAGTTTTTAATTCAGGATTAGTCAAAAATCTACGTTCCATAGCATGCAAACGAATGAGAGCGATGCCAAACGAGTTGCAGAGATATGAAGTGGAATTCGTCTTAAATGGTAGCTGCATAACGTAACCTTCATCAGGTGTACAACTATGTGTTGAAACAAAATGTTCTTCAGCTTGTTGCTCTTCAACCGACATCATAGGTGTATGGTGAACTTCTTCAAGGCACCAGAATCGCTTCAGGTCAAACTCCTGCGAAATATCAAGCTGCGTGCAAAATGTCCTAACTTCCTGGTTTACGAAAGAATGTTGCTGAATATTTCCTGCTATTACCCAACCAAAAAGAGTAGAAACACAATTAGGAAGATCCATGTTTTGTAGGTTTGAAGATGTGCTAATAATGCTAAACACCCTGTCAGCCCCTATAAGAATGTCAATATCACCTGGCTTATTGAAACTAGGATCAGCTAATTCAAGCGACAGGTAAGCTTCACTATTGAAGGGAGAGAAGGAGACATGTGGCAACAATGAATTCAGTTTAGAGATGACGTAGCAATTAATGTCAATGTTGTAACTATTAAATCGAGACGATAAATTCAGGCTTACCACACCATTGGTAACACCTACGCAAGTTGATGCAACACCAATTAAAGGAATGCTCGATCGTTTGCGCACTAATCCTAAACGTTGGACGACCTGGTGTGTAATAAAAGAGACTTGCGATCCTGTATCCAACAAAACGCGAACATTGTGGGGGACTCCTTGTTTATCATAAACCCTTACAACCGCGGTAGGAAGAATAGTAGTAAATTGATGAGTTTATTCCAATGAGTGGCAATTAACGAGTTTAACAATGACGAGGAGATGCTGGGCTGTTGGCTTAACTTCGTAGTCTAATTTTTGTAGTAAAATATAAATCAACCAAGGGTCTCTTGATGTAGCATCCAATGAATTTAGACCTCTTATCACCTCGTCCGCTTGATCAAATATCTGACGGAACAATGTCGAGTTAGGAGTTTTTGCAAGGGGTAATGAAAAGAAAGATTCGATTAAAGATTGAACAATGAAGTTGGTTCGGTCATAACGTTCTTCCAACTTGTCCCACGCTTCAATATAATTTTTATCTATACACGGAATGTTTTTAAATAATTCAGCAGGCTGTTTCCCTAGAAAAGATTTCAAATACTGTAACTTTTGTGTCCCAGTAAGCGTCTGATTTTAGTCTATAGTTCTCAAAAATATGTGTTTTAATCCTGGCCATTCTTTGTAATCGCCATTAAAAGTTGATACAAAAAGTTGATGCAGATGAACAGATTTTGTAGATTTTATTTCATCGATTTTTTTCAAAAATTGTGATTTCTTTGTGCCAAGTGATTCACTTAATGAAGCAGCGTTAATCGCTGGAGGAGGCTCAACAACTGGATTTTTTTCACGAATCGCACCGCGTATTCTGTTTCAGGATAATCGAAACCAGGATCATCTTAAAATTCATACATCTTGTCTGGCAGAGAATTAAAATCGGACGAGGGTTCCGTAAGCCTAGCTAAATGAGTTTCCAAAGTAGAAACCCAGGTTGATTCATTTATCGATTCAGAAAAAAATCTAATTGCATGGACAGAGAAGCCCGACCACGTTTTCCTTTAACAAACTGCATATTTCAAAAAGTAGCAGAAAAAATGTCAAAATAGCGAACAAATATTTTAAACACGAATAGCAGTAGGTGTATAATATGTTACTTATCGTGATTGACGAGACTAAAAAAGAAAAGCTGCGACACGTGTTTTAACAGTAGGTACGGTACAATGTAGGTACATACATATATGTACTCGTATATGCTGATACTTGATAGCATCAACTCCTAAAACATCCGTATGAAATACAGTCTCGTCATTAATTATCTCTACAAGTCAATTAATTTAATTTAATTCTATTAATTTAATCGAACCCGCACTTCACTGATTTTTAATTCGGCTTCAGAAGGACCATTGTATGTTGTGTAGTCTAATTCTGTGTGGACTGTAATTTGTTTTAATAAATTAATTAATTAAAAGAATGTAGCTGTGTATAAATGATGAGTTTAATTGAGTTTTATGTAATAGTTAGTTTGCAGTTGAAAAGTGTTTTTTATGTTACATGTATAATTGAACTCCGTTATTGAGATTGTTCTCCCCTTGCTTTTGGTAATTGCTGGCTGATAGCAGGTCTTATCTTCTTGATGGTTTATTCACGAGTGCAAGCCAAAAAAGTTTTCGTTAAAGTAAGTGCAAGTTGAACAAGACAAAAGCAATGTGGGAGTACAATGTGGCGAATCGGTAAAAAGAGAGTTGGAACAAAAATAGCCTAAATCTACAATGTTCACTATTACATAAAACTAAAAACACCTCTTTAGAACGCTTTTTGTTTCATTCCAATAAGACCATTTTTCACGGAAATACATTTTTTCAAAAAAACGTGTTCCTTTAATTCTTTTGGCAAGTGTTTTAATAAATTATGGTACAAAACTAACTGTACAAATATATTTTTTTGTTATCAGTACCCTTTTTCTATAATAACTATTCATTTAACAAAAATAATAATTAAAAGACTTTGAGTGAGAGTATTTATAATAAACATTTGTATGGGCTGGCAACACTGTGATGGAAACAACGGTGTTACACCACCTGACCCCCCCAATTCCAGTCGCTACAGATTCGGTTCGACAAACTTCCTTAATTTCAATTAAAATTCTACCATTTTCTAACAATCGTCCCGATTTATGGTTTTTTCAAATTGAAACTCAGTTGCGACTAAGAAATTTTACGGCCAGGAATACGAAATATGATTATTTAGTGGCGTCACTGAATAATCAAACAATGGAATCGGTTACCGACGTTTAAGTTTCCCCTCCTATGCTAGATAAATACGAAAGTCTCAAAAAAGTGTTATTGGAAAGAAATCGGGACAGTGAAGAAAGGCGGCTGGACGATCTGTTTAATAAGTTTGAACTCGGAGACATGAAGCCTTCGGAGCTTTATAGGAGTATGGAAAATTTGGCAATTGGAAACAATCTTGCCATTCGTCATTAGTTATGAAGCTATGGGTAAATCGACTTCCATCGACTATTCGTGTTTGACTCATGGGAGTTGAGAACTCCCCGACTCAAAGTGAGCTTTTTTCCTTGGCCGACAGACTCCATCACTCCTCAGCAGGTTCGCATGCAGGCCAAATTAATTCTCCTCAAGTTTCTAGTTCTGATCCGAACTTTTACAAAAATTAATCTTTAAAATCGAACGGCTTGAAACAAATTTTTCAAGATCCAACAATAATTTTAACAGAGCGTCCAGAAGTTTTTCTAGAGATAGGTTTGGAGATATACCCCGTTCGCAGAGTAGGTCAAAAAGCGAAAATAAATCATTTTGCTGGTTTTATAAAAAATTCGGGAATAACGCGAGGAATTCTTCAAAGTGCTCATTTCAGTTGGAAGCTAATAAATCAACAAAAAACTAATTTTCCAGATCTCAAATGCGGCTTTGAGTGAGGCGAATTTTTCACGTCCTCTATTTGTTTCAGATAAAAATACAAAGCTTCAATTTTTAATCGGCACTGGTGCTGGAATTTCGATAATTCCTCGCAAATTTTAATCTGCTTATTGCGAACAGTGGAAAAATTCACACGTACGGTTGCAAACGATTCACAGTTGACTTGAATATTAGACGCGCTTTTGATTTCACTTTTGTTATTGCCGACATCGATCACCTTATTATAGGAGCTGATTTTTTACACAAGTTTAATTTAACCATCGATCTTCGAAGTCAACGAATAGTCGATAAAAGCAGTAATCGTTAGGTCAACCGTGTTTTCAAATCCGCGAACACTAGCTCCCCAAAACTATTTTCGATTCCAAGTGAATTCGGCGCTATCCTTGATGAATTTCCCGAGCTTAAAGCTCCACCAGGCTTTACGTTGCCGGTCAAACATGATGTTGTCCACCGGATACAAACACCTGGTCAACTCCCTTCAGCTTGTGCCCGAAGACTCAATCCTGAGAGGTAAATGGCCGATCTAGGTATTTGTCGCGTCTCAAAATCACGCGTAGCTTTGCCGCTTCACATGGTTCCGAAAAAGAATTCTTTGGACTACAGACCCTGTGGTGACAACAGATGGTTAAATCAAGCGACCATACCAGACAAGCATCCGATCGCCAACGCTCAAGGCTTTTCCGCTAACCTCGACAGTTGTGTAATTTTTTCAAAAATCGATTTGATTCGCGCTTACCACCAAATACCGGTCGCAGCAGAGGACGTTTATAAAACAGCGGTCATAACACCTTTCGGGCTTTTCGAATTTTTACGAATTCCTTTCGGAATGCGCAACGGTGCGTAAACTTTCCAACGTTTTATGAACAATGTGTTAGGTGACCTTTCGTTTGTATTAGTGTACTTAGGCGACGTTATCGTTTCAAGTCAATCGGTCGAGGAACATAAAGCTCATTTACGTGAAGTTTTTCGAAGATTACGAGAGAACGGACTTAATGTAAATTTAGGCAAAATGCGAACTAGTTGTTAGCAAACTCGATTTCTTTCGATACTGCATTTCCGGAAACGGAAGAATTCCTTCGCAAGAACGAGCAAAAGCAATTAACGAATTACCTAGTCCCAGCTCCATTAAACACCTTCAGCGCTTCCTTGGCGTGATAAATTTCTATAAACGTTTCAAAGTCCTTTACGAACAACTAAAAAATATTAAAGTCAGTAAAAAAGAAACTAAAAAAGCAATTTTTCAGTGGTCTGACGCGTGTGAAGAAGCTTTCCAAGTTCTCAAAAGAGATTTGTCCGAGCGCACTATGCTTTCCATCCAAAGTCGCTAGCGCACATAAGCATTATGGTAGACGCATCTAACGACGCTATCGGAGGAGTACTCCAGCAAAATAATAATAGCCTTTGGGAACCTTTAATTTTCTTTTCAAATCGTTTGAGCCCCGCCGAAAGAATATACTCGATGTTCGATTGCGAACTCCTCACAATTTTCAAAAACGTTAAACATTTTCGGTACTATGTGGGAGGTAGACCATTTACCGTCCTCACCGACCACAAACCGCTCACAAACGCAATTTATTCAAAAACTGAAAAATCATCTCGTCAAACGCGCCACTTAGAATTCACAGCAGAGTTTACTACTGACATTGGTTATATCAAAGGTATTCAAAATATCGTCGCCGATACTTTATCAAGATCGTATGTCGAATTGATCGATTTTAACAATGTCAGTATTCTAAGTCTTTTATATTAGCAAGAAAACGATGAAGAGCTCAAGTCATTCTTAAAACTTTCGAAAATATAGAAAAAACTCACAGTCCAATTAATGACGTCGAAATATGGTGTGATACTTCCTCTGGAAAAACTCGTCCGTATGTGCCTGAAATTTTTCGACGAACAATTTTTGACAATAATCACAAACTTTCACA